>VFFE01006133.1:67141-78006 GCA_008921705.1 Burhinus oedicnemus
TTTTTGTGGTCTTCTTTTTTTTTTTTTTTTTTTTTTTCCTCTTTTTTTTTATTCTCGGAGGAGAACTTTCTTTGTGGGAGCATATAGAGCAGCTTTGAGCTAGAAACTGATGCAGCAAATTTATCTTGAGATTATTTTAAAGTAGAATGGCTTTTCATTCACGCGTAACCTGTGGCTCGGCAGGTATTGTCATGATGCATTGAAATACCTTTAACGTGCTGTTGTGTAGTTGTACAAGAAATGTGGGATGCTATCCTTGAGTTTTGTGGAGCTTTTGCCTCTTAGTTGGCTTCATTTTAAAATACAGAGTTCTGTACTCCTCGAATGGGAAAGTAATAGAAACCAAAGTTTTACTGGAGCTTTGTCTTGAACTGTACACATTTTTGAGATATAAGTAATCTTTCATTATACTGCAGGATCAGAGAGTGAGAGTTTTCCCCTCTTAGGATGACGGTAGGTGACTTCCAGTCTCCTGAAGTTGGTGATTATGAAAGTTGAGGGTCTGAAATCATTGGTTGTCAGTGGGTGGTGGTTGTCTTTATGTCTTCTGAACAGACCAGTACGTTAGTAGAGGTTTATTTAACTCTTCACTGATTTGCTAGGTAATTTATGCTCTGTGAATTATCTAAGTCCTTCAGTTAGAGTGCAGTGGAAGATGAGTAGAATTGTACAGTGCTGTTAGAATTAAACGAGATGTCTAGCAGGGAAGATGTTTGTGAATCATCGGATAGATTCAGATTGACCGATCTGTCATTGTGATTTGTGGAACTTATAAAGCTGTGGGCTGGATAGAATTTGTCTTACCATGCAGAGGTTGTGGTATTGTTATAGGGTGTTCTGCAGAGCTTTGTTCAAGTGATAATGTTTTCTAGTTTTTCCTTTTGAGAAATTAGTGTAAGATACACTGCTTAAAAAACATTTCCTAACGCTCAGCCTTCTTTTTCCCTTTACATACTCAGTTGATAACCGGTCTGAATAATTTTCTGTTCTTTGTCAGTGAGGGACATCTCTCTTATTTTTTCTGCCAATTTATGTTTGGGGTTTTTTTCCTGGAGCTGTACATTTCTTGAGAACTTCTCTCGTCAGTCTCACGGGTCCAATATTTTTTGTTACTGTTTTCTGAACTACTTGTTTAATTTTTCCAGTTACAAACTGATCCTTACTGCTGTTTACGGCAGCTTTGGCTGATTCTTCCCGAAAGCCTTTTGAGCTCGTTCTTATATGGTTCCCTCCCCTTTTCTTCAGTTCTTGTGACCTTGAACCGTGCTGACTTCTGGAACATGTGATCCTGTTTGGAAAGGTCAAAATGGCAGATTTGAAAAAGCAGCAAGATGAAGAGCTTTCTTCTTTATGTCTGAACAGAAGTAGGTGAGATGACTTTGAAGTGCTAGATGGAGACTTGGATGAAAAGGGATTGAGTGTAATACTTATGTGTGTTTTTAATAGCAAATTTGCTGGCAAGTTTGAGAGAGATAACCATTTAATAGTATGGAACTGGCTGGTGAGAAGAATCTCAAGATACTAAAAAACAGGATGAAGGTAGTATCTTATGTTGTAAGATAAGAATGATAGGTAAATATTGATGCCTGTAGAAGTTAGATTACACCGAGGTGTGGAAGAGAGATTAGAATGCTTATGCAGTCCATCAGTTTTGAAGAGACTTCCAGCAAAAGATAATAGCAGTTTTCAAACTAGACTTTGCTATAGGTATCTGTTGGCCTATTTTAAAACAAAATAAAGCTCAAATTATTTTCAAGGAGTATGGATGTTTGTGGCCACAGCTTTTTAACATCACTGACATCTGAGAACAACTTCTGCAGTGGTTACTTTATTTTGAGCTAAGTATATGTTTAATCATGTAAAAAATCCTATACTTTAGGGGTTCTGATGTCTTCTTTGTTTAATTCATATGACCACATTATTGGGAAAATGGAATTTTTAAATCTAATCTGTATTGTTCAGCACTGCTTAATATACCAGCTGTCGTAGCAATTTAAATGATGTAACTTTTGCACCCATTCTTCTGAATTTTGCAGGACCAGTCAGATGTTGGGAGCTTACTTGGTTTTGCATTCTTTAACGTCCCGTAACTAGTGACCATCACATTCTTTCAGAATGTTATAGCAAACTACTTCATTGTTGAGCATGAAAGTAGAGTATTTCAGTTGGCCAGAAATGCAATGTTTTGGTTTTTTTTTAATTTAGTGCATTCTCTGACAGTAGCATCTTTGTTGGCTTAGGAAACCGGTGCTAAGCAAGTAATGTGCTGGAGGCAATTCAGTGAGTTGTTTTGTCAGTCAAAACCGTGGTGTCATCAATTTCAGATTTAAGTTCTTAATTTGTGGTGTTTAGATGTGTCTTAGCAACATTATATCCAAAGTTTGGAGGCTGCCTCTCTAATGGTATTTAGGAAAAACTTTGAATATTGTTTATAAGTGGTACAATTGAATCATGCTGTATCTTTCAAATTAGAAAAAAAAGCTTCAGTGACAGATTTTGGAGACTGCACACAAAATATGAATCACCAGGGTCTGAGATACTCTGTGGACCAAGAAGACCAGCTTCTTTGTTAGTGTTAGATTATTCTGTTGCCATTTTTGTTGGTTTTGGGGTGGGTTTTTTTCAGTCTTTCCTGTTCAGTGGCTTGCAATAGGTCATCATGCCTTTGTGATAATTCTGAGCTAAAGACTGAAAATCATGGTCTCTGTGAATTGAGATACTACAACAGTCAGAAGAACAGTTATACTGCGTCAATCTAGCTTGGTATACAAGTTCCCCCAGTACTGAATGGCAGGTGCGTGTGGGTGAATATAAGGACAAAAACGCAGTGGGGAGATACTTCTTCAGAAGTTTGTCTTTCACCGTCAAGAAAAGTATGGTTTAGGAACATGCTGAGTCTGAAGTGATGTCTTTGTTTTTTGATATCTTGGATAAGTGTGTTTTTTCTCCCCCACCATGGAATTTCTATGTGTGTTTTTTTTGAACCTCTGTAAATGTTTAGGCTTCAAAGCTTCCTGCAATAGGAAGTTTGACAGCTTAAATTATATACTGGGTAAAAAACCCCCTCTGTTTCACCAGGTGTTAGTTTCATTTGATACCCCCTAATTCTGAAAACTTTAAAATCTGAGAACTTAAATTTTATGTAGAAACATGGACATGGCAAGAATGAAGGAACTTGATATTAGTATCAGAAAATCAGTTTCCCTTCTATTAAGTCTATCGGGGAAGTGCAAAGATTGCAGGAGTGCAAATGTTATTTAACATGAAGTTGAATGATGAAGTTTTAGATACAGTATTCTTAATTTCCTTTAACTGAAAGAAAGAAAAAAAGCTTTTTTATATAGAAAATAATGCTTTAAGAGCGCTGGTCAAAATACTGGTCAGGAAGTTCAAAGGTACTCTGTTCCTATTGCATTTTGTGATGTCAAATTAACTTTTCTGTGAACAAGTCCAGGGCATTTGATGTGCTGAGACTGCCTGTTTCTTAAGACAGTTTGGCATAGTCAAGTGAACAGTACTGGTCTTTGAACTTAAGAACAGTATAGGTTTTATTAAATAAAATAAATAATAAAAAAATGTTTGGCGGTGCACTGCTGAAATGATAATAAAATAAAGGTGAGTAGCTGTAGTTACATAGCAAGGTTGAATGTTACGTTCTACTTCAGTATGGCGTTTCACAGAGTTCACAATCCAAAACTTCCTTTCTAAGAGAGCATGAATAAATTTGCATTTAACTTGGAGTAACATTTCCTTTGTTATATTGTACTTGAAATGTTTTTTCTTAGATAAATCTAAAAGCAACTTGAACACATCACGCTTGGCTGGATTTAGTTTTGAAAGAGAACAATAAGCCACTGTTTGGAGAAAATGAACTCAGAAATTAATGCTGGTAGTTGTTTGGCGCGTTTGTATTACACTGAAGGGCTGATCTGTGTTAGGAGAGAGTTCAGGACTCATGAAGCATGGTGGAAAAGTATGTAGAGTGATACTTGTTCTCTTAGCATCACTCAGTCCTTAAGGTGTGAAGAGCTTTAAAGCATTCCTCTTCTCCTAAAGCAGCTTTAGTCTCATAATAGTTATTTCCAACAGGAATCTAATCCCTTAACAGCAGATTATGAAGCATATGTCAGTAACCATGAACAAACTTTGGGTGAGGACTAGAAGGATCTTGGAGAAGAGTCCAAGAAGCAGGAGTAGGTACTGGATGGTGAGGTTTGGGGGTGTCTTTTTGGTTTTGAAGTTGCCTGAATAACATGTTAACTGTTTAGTTTGCTAAAAAATTCTCAAAGACTGGAACACGATAGAATATAGGGCTACAGAAAAGAAATTTACTCATTGAAGTCTGTTTGTAGGACTCTCTGGAGTTTGTAGAAGTTGTGGTTGTCCATGAAATCTTTTTTGTAGATTGTACAATTTTGTACATAGAAAACCTTATTCAGAAAGTTTTCTTTTTACTGGTGATATTAAATAAAGAAGAAACAGATAAGCAGTGCAGTTAACATAGTCATGATAAAGTTTAAGCATACCAGGTTAAATTAAAAGTTAATATTTTCATTAAAATAATGAAGAGTTATGTTGTCAAGCTCTTAAATCTTTTTAACATTGCCTCAGGCCTGGCTAGAGTGATGATTCTTAACCTGGAAGACTTCTGGAAGTAAAGTTGTTGCTTATTTTCTAATGGGGTCCTTTTGATATATCACAGCTAGATATGAATTACCTATGGAGAAAAATGTATGTAAGCAAGCTTTTGTCCTGTCTATTAAATAGTTGCGCTAGTGAATTAGCAGACCTAAGAAAGGGCTTTTTGAAAGAGAAAGCAAAAGTTCTTAAATGGAAGGCATGGGGTTCTTTGGGGTTGTGGGTTTTGGTTGGTTTTTTTTTCCCCTCCCTTCTGTATGCACAGAAGGCAGAGTGGCTGTCCACTACTGCAAGCCTCCTCTGCAGATCTTCACTTGGCTGAGAGCCACAGTGGATGTGCCACATCCCTTGTAGAGGTCATGGGCAGGAGAGAAGAACTAGAGCAGAGGGAGCTGTGCTTGAACTGCTTGAGAGCTAGCCATTCATGTAGCAGTAGTGTGCAAGAAGCATCACAGTATGCAGAAGAGGCAGTGGGACTTATTTTTTCATCTAGAAGAGAAGAGGATGATAGCTTAGCTTCACTTAGTTTGCCTCGGAGTTGGGAGGTTCCTTTGTCTCCTCCATTGTGAGGGCGCAGTTTTGTGCTACACTGGTAGTTGCTGTCTGCACTGTGCTAGAAACATCCAACTCTCCCTGTGAAAGTGTTACCCAAGCAAATGAAATTTTTTCTACCTTAGCATTAGCAAACTTGGGAGACTAAGTGGGCCAAAGAAAGACCCAATCTTTTGATGCTGAAAGATAAAAAGGAAATGTTATAGGGTGATGGTCTTAAGCACATAAGAAAAGTGTGTAGAGAGAATTAACCTTCTTTTGTTTTTACAGCAGTTGATGCAGTGATGTGAAAGCAATTAAGCTTTCACGCATACACATTTTTTTCAGGTCTTGTGCGTGTGAAAGCTTCTTTGTTTTCTCCAATGGTATCTGTTGGTTTAGTAACTAGATTATCTCTTACTAAAATGCAGGCTGATCATTTCATAAATTCTTTTGATCATTTATCATTAGCCTGCCAAATGTGGATTTGTAGGCTAGAAGGGGTTGTGGTAGCTAAATCAATCAAAATTCAGTGGAGTTTCTAAAAGACCTCAGTTTTTAAATAAAAGGCTTTAAATGGAGATTTGTTACAGGTCATGATATGACAGGCATTCATAAGCTGTTTGTGACAAATGGTAGTTGTCCTTTCAGTACGTGGTCTACCCATGAAGTGTGAGTACCATTGCACTGTGAAATACCTACCCACTGCAAAAATACACTGAAGTCCTTACGTTGATCTCAAGGATGTTGCAATTGCTGAACCATATCTTTAAAACTTGTGACAGCAGGGCAGGTGATGTTTTTTAAAGCTTTCAAGTGGACAGTAGATAGCTTTTCAGTGGTTGGTTGGTGTTTTTGTTTTTTTCTGTGAGGGTGTTATGTCCTTGTCATGTATTTATGGCTTCGTTTGCCACAAGGTAATTGTGTGAATCATATATGTCAGCGACTTGTGTAACTGAAGAATGATGCACAGCATCTGGATATAACTAAAAGTTGTATCTGAATATCTAGTGCTAGCTCTTGAAGCAACTTGAATTTGTGTTCTCATGACCTTAACTAACAATTTTCCAATGCTGTTTAATTTTGGTGGACTTTTTTTTATACATGGTGCTTAAAATTCAGGAGTTATGTAAATTGTGACTTGCATTATTCAAGTAATATCTTGAAGGAAATCCAAAGAACAAATACAGTTTTAGGAAAAAGGGAGAAGGAAGGATAGTGACAAGGATGATGAAAACCTATTGTGACCTCAGTGTGGAGAGGAAAGGGTTATTCTGTTAGTTTTGTTAAATACTTATATGCAACTTGGAAAGAATGCAGCCTGCAAATTACTGATAGGTGATGTTGAAGGTTTGCAAGTAATTGGCATGAGGTGAGGCAAAAAGGAGGAAGCATTTTACTAGGTTTTTAGTGTATTTTACCAGTTGAATCCGGCAAGATCTGCAGTTGGTAAATCCACCAAGGCATGGTTTCCCTGATGTGGTAGGCTACCTCAGCCAATAGACCCTGCAGACCCTCTGTGCTGGAGACTGCACAAGAAGGGGCAGAAGTATGAGAGAGAACAGGAGGATGGGGCCAGCCCTTCTGGTGGCAGCCTGCAGCTGGTTATGAACTGCAGTATCTGTTGCTTCTCTTAAAGCTTGCTTTCCAGGCAAGTTTCTGCTGTCATCATCTAACCCTTAATTTACTACTAATTGCAGTAAATTAGTAAATTAACCCTTAATTTACTAGAAATTGTCTGGGCTCATAGGTGGCTATCTGAAGTGTATCTACTGGTGTTTATCCAAGGCTGTTTGATGATAAAGCATCATTCTGTGTAAGTTTCAGGTTGTTAATTCGAGCAACACGTACCTCTGCCAGTTCACTTATGTCCTAACCTTCATTTCTGTTTCTGGCCTCATCTCCCTTTTCTCTGGAAAATCCTGAGTATTTCTGAAGCAAAGCTGCATTCTGGAAAAGTCCTATTCCTGTCAGGATGTTTAGTCTAGCTTTTATCTAGCACCTGGGGACAGCTGCATCAAGTTGACCACAGCCCAGATTTTCACTGAGATTTTCCACACAAAATGTGAGAAATGAGGAAGATTGGTTAGAGTGGCTGTCCTGAAACCAGTAGCTGTTCAGGGGGATTTTGTACAGGACAGCACCAGGGTTATGCTTTTCCCCATTTCCACAGGACAGTGAACCTGTCTTTTTGGTATTTGAACCACAGTAGTCCCCTGAAATTACTAGTCATGGCATTCTCTGTCTTTTAGGAGCCCCGTTTCATTTTACTTTGCCGAAGGAGGGTGACGTCATTCAGCCCTTGACCAACATAACGCCACCTCTTATTGGCCAGCTTAAAATGGGACCCAGAAGACACAGCACACCAATTGGTGAGTTTGACCCGAATGACTCTGTTCTGCAGTGAAAGCCTGTTTGGAGCTTTTGATTCTTGATGCAGGATCCAATGGGATAACTCAAATCTACCTTGGCAAAACACACTGCTGTTCTTCAGGGAGGGCTCATCCCTTCTCTATGCTTTCCTTGTTAAGTTTGCTCGTCGGTCTCTACTGATGGTGTTTGCTCTTTCAGTATGGGGTGGTATCGAACATGTCTTCCTTGGACTCATTGTGTTCCCACATACAACTCCATTAAAGAATGCAAAAGACCCCTCTGAGCGGTGAAAGAGCTTACACTAAAAGAAGATTGTTCCCAGTATTCATCATCTTTTATCAGGACTTCCTCAGCTAGGTTCACAAAACAACACCCTGCATTTGCTGGATGAAGGGAAGGGTGTATTTCTGCTTGGGTAATAGTAAAGTATTCTGTCCCAAGCTAAGGATGATACCTGTGCTACAGAACTTTCATTCTTCAGAACTCTAGATAGGAATTTCCACCACTGCACTACTAATAATAATGCATGCAGTGAAGCGTCTTCAGAACAGAACTGGGACCTGAACCCCAGCAGTGTGAATGACAGTAGCTACTTTTAATTTTACCTTTTTTTTTTTTTTTTTTTTTTTTTTTTTTTCCTTATTTTTCAATACCACAGCCTGATCTCTACTCTGAGGAAAAACAGCTCTCCTGTAATGTTTTCATGCTGAATTGTTTCTTTGTACATAAAGTTCAAATTTTTTAAGCTTTCCTATCAGCAGAGAATATATGACACAGATTTATGCCAGCCATAGAAATTTCAGTGGCTTTCTTTCAAGTCATTCTTCTGTGGGTTTTTTCCTCATGTTTAGTTCCCCCTTGATATTGTAGGTCATAGACTCCTGTGCATTTCTCCACTTCCACGGGCCAGTTGCTGGGACAGCTCCAGAAGGCCTTTCTTTGGCGCGTACAGGGTAGACTCCTGTCTCCTTGATACCAGAGCTTGGCAAAAACTTCTTGGCCATTACTGTCTTGCAGGTATAGTTTATGCAGCTTTTATACTTTAGGAAAAAAAACATTCTTACATGCGTTCTTACATAGAAATGGCAGATAGGGGCTTCAGGTAGAACTGGAGCTTTAGCAAGGGCTTTAGTAAGGGTCAAGATAATTTAAAAATGCGGTCCCCTCATCCCAAATACTTCCTCATTTGTTTCCATATCCCTTTCCAGTACGCTGTGCCTCTTACGATAAGCCCACAAGAGCATCTTTCCATTCCACGCTTTCCTGCTTTGTTACTTAGATATTCAGAAAAAGTATTTTAAAAAGAGAATTTTTAACTCTCTGCTTAGAACTGACTTTATTCATGTTTGGCTGTCTTGGTGCCTCGCGAATTGCTGCTGTACCCAGCATGGGCTTGTACTGAAGTGACAGAGCATGAGCTCAGTGCTATAGAGACTGTCAGTGCAGGTGATGGCTGCTTGCTTTGTGATTAACTATTTAAGGAAAGCAGAGGAAGCCAAAGGATGGCAGCTTCACATGGTTTGTGAGAGCTCACTGAAGAAACAGGCTGGATAATTAGTTTGCCGCTGAGGACTGCTATGGGAATTCAAAACTATTCCCTGACTGTCGCATGATCCATCTGCTGCCTGTTTTGCAGTTTCTTCAGGTGCAGTGGGTAGTATCTCTTAATTTTTTAAGATACAAAAAATTGTATGTATATGCCGAATCAGTTATTGATAGTAGGGTTTGTCTTCTAAATATATGTATAATGTACACATTTTGAAATACACTGAAGTGGTTCTTTTTGTTAATTTGAACTGTGAATGTGGCTTGTGTCCAATGAAAGAGTGGACAATTCTTGAGGCTCCCACTGAAGTCAGGGTCCCTGTGTCCCAGACATTGCTGTGAGGAAGACTTTCTGCTTTCCTTCAAAACGAGATTACTCCTGTTCTAGGAACCGGGAGTACTCAAAACTCTTGTCCCTTCTTTAAGTCTCTTGTTCTGTGCTTGTGCATTCAGGAATAGTGTACAATGATGGCAGAGATTGTTTCAGAGCTCGAAGTTGCATGTGGTGCCCCAGTAACTGCTGTAGTCACAGCTCTGTAAGGAGATTTGTACGTGCCAGTGCCCAAAAGGGTGTTTGGGGGTGTGGAGCACTGACCGAGGAGTCTTTATCACAAATCCCTTCAGATCCTGTATCTTGCTTATTCTGCCTGTCCCCACAGCGAAGACGAAGGAAGTACTTGTTCTTGCATTATTGAGGTTTGAATTTGCAGGGACAAGTTGATGCAGGTGTATTTTCTCCTGGGCAGTGCTGAACATCGTCAGCTTCCCTCAGTTCCTTGGTTAACTCTGGCTAAAGGAGTTCAGGACTCGCAGGAGAGGAAAGGAGGAATTGACGGTGCCCTGGTCAGTTAAGCTGTCGGTGTTTCCCGCTGCTCCAAGCTGTTCAGTGCCTGGCTGGTGCCAGGGACATCGGAGCATGCTGCTACTCACGTTTACCTCCTGTTACCTCCTTACTCTGTGTTTTGTAAAACCCAGGCTAAATAAAGATGTGAGCCAAAACATGCACACTCCTCAAATCACTTCTGGTGTCTGAGCAGCACCCAGAGCTCTGTGGCTTTTCCAGTAATACATCTTCCCATGCAGTCAGCTGCTGACCCACTGTCACTGCTGGCAAAGGCAGCATTTTGCACTGCTCTACTTTTCCTTGTAATTTTTATGAAGTAGTGCCTTTTTTCTCCTGACTATGTTGGTTCTGGAGTGAAGATTTGCTCATTTTTTCACCTCTGCAGTTATTGTGTTGTGTATTATATACAATTTGAAGGCACTTGCAAAGAAGATGACTTTTTAAAAATACATATTAATGTAGATTTTGAGTGACAGAATTGGGTCAGAGTATACAACAGGTATAATTTCTATGTTTGTTTTATTGTCACGTGCTCATTTGAGAGACGTAAATCACTCTCACTT
Source organism: Burhinus oedicnemus (assembly GCA_008921705.1). Lineage (NCBI taxonomy): Eukaryota > Metazoa > Chordata > Aves > Charadriiformes > Burhinidae > Burhinus > Burhinus oedicnemus. The sequence continues at coordinate 77,636 of VFFE01006133.1, forward strand.
CTGCCTAAAGGTGAAGAGTATGTTATCTCACATACTTTGTCGCAGCTGGCTGTACTTTAGTGAACATATACCACAGTCTGTACTTGCTTTTAATGTTCGAACTAGGATTGTTGCCTGAGCTGTGGGTGCGATTTATGACTGGGGCAATTGGATTGTCCTTCACAACACCCTGACTGCTTCAGTCCCTTCCACCTGCCTTGTCTGCCAGAGGAAGCTGGGATTAAGAGGCAGCATTTGATAACTCATGTTCAGAGTGTTGCAAACCTCTGGTACCGATGTGGTGGTAACCAAAGTGTGGTCGAATAACAAATTTCTCCACGACAGATTCCCTGCATTCTTTTTTTTTTTTTTTTTTTTTTTTTTTGGGGAGC
>VFFE01006134.1:0-21233 GCA_008921705.1 Burhinus oedicnemus
GCACCAGCGCCTCGGCTTCCTGAGCATCTGCGGCTCACGGGACGGGCAGCCCTCCCAGCTTTCCCAGTAAAGGCCTTTTTGCTTCCTTTCCGCCGAGACGAAAATACAATAAACCACCTACATTTTGCAACGGGGCTAAACTGAAACCGCCCGGGTCGGGGGGTTTCTCTGCTCCCTCTCTCTTCATACACACAAATACACCCTAAAGAATGCAGTATATAATTCTGAGAAGAGACAATCCAGTTCCTTTGTTATTTTTCACACAATTCTCAGTTTGAATTCTTTTGAAATTCTCTTTACCAGACCTAATAGACGTTTATTCTCTCCTCAGCACACAACGCAGCTCAAGCTTTAATCAGAGAGGCAACCGCTGCCTCCATGGGGGAAGCAATGACTCTAAATTATTTTGCTCCCAATGGTTTCTGAAGACATTTGAGTGGTTTGCATCCTGGCTTCTTTGAGTGTGGATGAAAAGCCAAGACTTTCCGAGTTTTTGATATTGTAAAGTGTCCCCTGCATGACCACAGCGGCTCAGAAAAGGACAGAAATGGCACTGGAGCGGCTCCATTCCCCGTGATTTGAGGGAGCTCAGAGAGGGGATCGCAGAAGCCGGAGCTGGGTTGGGTTTTGCTGCTCAGTCTCTCAACCCAGGGGTCTTTCACCTTGCCCTGGGCAGCAGCTGGCAGCGGTACCCCATCTGGAGACAGGGAAAGCCTCACTGCTTTCCCTCAGGTGCTCTCTCCTGGCACGTAAAGCCTGGTTTGCAGCTTGTTTAAGGAGAAATTCGAGGGACGGGTTTTATCTGTGAAACATTAAGTGATGTGGTCGCTGGGCACCAGCGCCTGCCTCGCTCCTCGTAGGACACGGCGGCCAGCCAGCTGGGAGCTACGTGTTTCACGGGGAAGGTGCCAGCAAGTGGCATCTCCAATAATCCCTGGCACTTGCCCATCACGCTGATCTGCCCCAGCCTGAATTTATGGCTCTCAGCCCCTGCCTTTCTGGGGTGAGAGGAGAGCCCAGCGGGCAGGGGACTTGTTCTTAGGCATGGACATTTGTCCAAGTGTATAATGCCAGGGTTTAGTTTATTAGGATACCTACATGTATAAAAAGGCATTTTATTTTAATGTATTTTAATACATACTTAAATGCTTCCAGCTCCTGAGATTTCTCTGAAGACTAACTTAAAACTTTTTTTGTGTTGTACATGAAGACCATCATACTGTTCCACAGAAGGGAACATACTCATAAGGATGTTACAATAAGCCATTTTTTGGTATGTCTCTTTATTAATTTTTTGTAAGACCTTTTCTAATAATACACATTAGTTCAGAAAACTAGTGTCCTGTATCTGGAGCTTCAAAATTAAAGCAGCATTCAAAGACTATTTGCCTCTGAGGGCTTCAGAATGGTCCCAAGCAACAGTTCTCAGAGAAAAGAAACCAGCAGTTTATATTTTTTACACTTTAAGTAATTCTAAAATTTAAGGAAGTTTAAAATTTAAGAGACAAACTCTTTGACTCAGATCCATTAAAAGATGAACGGTGCGTAGAAAATATATTTTTGAATTATTTTTTTTTTGTGTGTAATCAAGTGAAAAATGTGCAGTCATAATTCAGGCTGTTTGTGTTTTCATCTTGTAGTAAGATGCTATTTTTTCCACAACATCCTAGCATTAGAAACTTATACCAAAAATATTGCTTAAATTCCAGCCAATTTAGATTGTTTGATCTTGCTTGGTCTCAAGCTTCATTCTCAGCCAATAAAGTTAGATTTCTGTGTCCTAGCAGATTATTATTATCATCTAAAATTATTTGCACTGAATGAAAACATATAGGAAATGCAGATAGCTTGTGGGCTTTACAGATCTCTGAGGCGGAAGTTCCTTCGACATACAATCTGTCTGTCCAGCTGTAACTTGCTGTGTTGAAACCTTTCTATACTAAACATATGGTATAGGGTTTAAGTCTCCTCGTGCTATGGATAGCACGTCTCTGAAGGCGTGACTTCGCTCGGGAGAGTTACCAAGGCACAGCAGCACCCTCTCGCTGGGCACACTGAGGCGGTGGTCAACGAGTCTCCGTCTTTGCCAGCAAATTAACTGGGGAGGGGGACAGGCTCGAGCCCTGCGTCAGCATGGTTTATGTGCTGCCAGGGAAGCCCTATAGCCCCAGAAGGGCCCGTTTTATAGAAAACCTCCAACGTTGAGCGGTGCTGGTGTTCATGTGCCCAAAGTGTGAATTTTCAAAGGAAAAAAGACACTCAGAAAGTTTCCATTGCTGAAGAGCAAATTTTCCTTACCGAGGCGTTTGTGCTAGCACATACGCTGCTGTGTTGTGTATTTAAAGGATTTCCAGATAATCCCAACATGAACCTGCTTGCTGAATTTTCTAGCTGGGGATCAGCTTTCCAAAACCTCTAACTACCCCGTGCATCTCTTTACGGCATAGCGTTGCGATGTTACAAGAAATGTCACCTAAAGAGCACAGCGTAATCCTCCGTCATAAATTATGTCAGTCAGTTTTCTGGAAAGCTGAATTGCCAAGGGCAAAACACCACCTCTCTGTGTCTGTCAAGCTGGGGTAATAATAATACTGACCTATATCACAAGGGTGCATTTAGGATTAATTACCCCTCCCCATGCCAAGGATGAATTTATCTCATGGCGTTTGGTACTGCCACCCATTAGTGGTAATTTGTATAACTAATTATTGTGAGGCCTGGCTGCCAATGTTTTCACACACACACACACACACGCACATACTCTACATTAACTTCTTTCTAGTAGGTATTCTGGTGCTAGCACAAGTTTTGGGCAGATCTTTCCCAGCTAGGTCGTGCTCATGTTTTCTTTCACAGAAGTTTATCTGTAAATCAGTCTTGACTGATGAGTCCCCAGGCAGTCTGGGCTAGTTGTCCATAAGGCACAAGCATTTCCTGCTGACATTCTAAGATAGGCTTTCAAGCATCTTTTAGAAAAGGAAGTAAAGTAGGACCCAGAGAGATCCTGCCCCAAAAGCGGGCTGCGAATCTCCCTTCCAGCTGGTGGCATTAGATTATGACATGCAGCTCGGCGAGCAGACCGTCCAGCTCGGTCACGTCAGGGCTGAGGTAACACTCACTTCCCAAAATTAATTGGAAACCTACTTTCCATTTCCAGAAGTCATTTGCGAACTGTCTGAAACTTTTAATGATTAAAGGATTCGCCTCCCACAGCTTCAGTAGTATAAATACTGGCTTTGTAGGCTTGAGTGATTCATCCTGTCACAGGGTAAGCACCCAAGACAGGTGAAACGGTCTCGCTGTCGGCTGCAGAAATAAACCAGGGTGGGGGCAGCTTGGCCAGGATGCCTAACTTTCAGACAGACAAACTTAACTGAAATTAATCCCGCTTTAAGATGCTTTTGAAGACTGGAATTAGTTTGTAAAGTCACAACAGCCCGGAACATCAAAGGTCAGTGAGCACCTCACTTGGGCTCTTTTCCCAGTTCTGACAAATGTTCTCTCTGCATCACATGAAGCTCTGGTGCTCGGCGAAAAATGCCTGCCCGGTTGTATATCTGAACTTGTGAATGCAGTGTCCTGTATACAGCACAGTGCACTATACTGTTTGCATTCATTAAACCCTTTTCCACTGGAAAATTGGCTCTCTGGCTTGGGATATGCATGACACATAGGAAGGATGTCTGTAATCACTTACACAAATGTCCATATCCTTCTGTTCTTCCTGCTCCTTACTTACTGTCTCTCATGCCCAACCAAACTGCATCTTAAACTGGGAAATGACAAGCCATGAAGTATTTTCTATCAGTCAGAATTATGTTTGGGTCTTGAGTATCATAAGAGCCAGAAAAAACTGCATTTACTAAAGCCTTTTTCTCTGAAAATGTATTAATAATGTATGATCATACTTCGTAGATAATGCAATAATTGCTTGCTTGATTATGTAGCCAAAATAATCATTTTCAGAGATGCTTGATTTTTGCCTGGTGACTACATTTCGTATCATTTTCAGGGCAACAGATGCTCGTCTATTTGTTCTGGTTCAAAAAACAGCTCTAAATTGAAAGTGAATTACTGTAAACCTTCCGCAGGCATCTAGTTTTACTTTAAAAATACATGCAGCCTAAATGGTCTTATACTCAGGAGGGGAAAATCCACACATGAAGTCCATGTTCAGAGGACTCAGCGCACTGCAATTAGCATCACACCATGCCAAAACGGACAGATTACGCACCCAGAGAATACACACTCACACACACCAGTGCGAAAACATGTGCACTGTCTTTCAAAGCTGTTTCTTTAATGTTGATTGTGCTTCTTTGCCCTGACATGACAGTATTTTATGCATGCTTTTTAAGTATGTGCCTATTTCACTTAATAAATATAAGTAAAGTAACAAATAAATACGCAAATAAATATAAATGATAAATATAAGTAAATAAATAGAAGTAAATAAATACAGGACACAAGATAATAACAATGGACATTTTTAAGATAATAATATTGGACACTTTTAAGATTCGGCTGGACAGGGTGCTGGGCCACCATGCTTTTGCCAAGAAAGGTTGGACCAGATGATACTTGAGGTCCCTTCTATGATTTTATCATTCTATGAAACATAAGTTGTGATCTTGGCTAGGCTAAAATGTATTTGAAAACCTGTTTGGGTAATGATTTGAAAAGTAATGGCCTATGCAAAACCTGATCTGCAAAATGGGAACAGTCTAAACACGGATCTAGGGACAAATGAGTACTAAAAAAAAAAAAAAGAGCAAAATCTGTCTTTTGTGATTTTTTTTCCCTAAAGAAAAGGGAAAAATCCAACAGTAGAAAACAGCACGAAGCTGCAGATAGTTAGCTTATCTGCTTCACTTTTAAGGTTATTATAAAGATATTCTGCCGAAGGTATTCAAAAGTCATCACCTTTGAACTGACTGTTTCCACCTGCCTCGATACCAGCGAGACCAAGGCTTGGTAAAGACCCCAGTTTACAGCCTTGTCCAGACCACCTTTATTTTTAAGTGCTTTGGTCTGTTTTTGCTGCTCTAATCCAAGGGTGAAGTTCCCTGGCTTTCCCACCCCTGGTCTGATGCCGTGCAGCAAGAGCCTTGAGGAGAGCACACTGCTGGTGGGCAAAACCCACCCGGAGAGGACAGCCACCATCACGCCAAGGGCCAGCATGGCCAGTACCTCACCTGGTGAAGCTGAGCCTCCTGCTATGGACATCGCTGCCCCAAGGAGGAGGCTGTCTGGAAATCAGATTGCACCACGGACCATTGATTTTTTTATTGAATTCTGACAACTCCTGCCTGGTTTCACCAGCTACTTTTTTTGTAAACAGCGGGCAAAGTGTTTTATTTTTTGCGTAGATATGGGTACATTATTTTCTAGTTATCTTCTCCCTTTTTCAAATGTATTTTCAGCATGGCCAGGCCTGAGGTAGGAGGCTATTTAGAGGTTCAAAAGACAGTTTTGACCAGATGTAGCTGGCAGTGTAAATGGGCTCCCTTCTACTCAACCCCACTTATTAGATCCTCATTCAGGGTGTTGCAATTAGATGAAGTAACGTCTGAGACTAAAAGAGGGAGAATGACCTTGTTAAGGAATTTTCTTTTTTTGTAAATAAGACATTAAAATGAAAACAAAGCAATGTTGCAGTGCAGAGGAAAATGCAAGAAAGAAGCGGCCAATCTTGTTAGTGTGAGGCTACTTAAAATCTGTTTCTAAACGGGAACTTGGGGTGGAAAAGGAGAAGGAAACACCCCAAGAGGCATGGCTGGTCATGGCATGCAGACTAAAGATAAGAGCATCAGAAAGAGAATCTGTGTGTGGCAGGTGGAAGAGGTTGGTGCTCAGAAATGATGTTTTTGGGTGGGAGGCGAGGAGGAGCCCCTCTCACCCCTGCTCCTGCGGGCATCTCTCCCAGCCTGGCTGCACCGCGGTGCCTCGTCCCTCCGCTGCCTCTGCCCGCTCCCCTGAGACCATGGGAAAGATTTCAATAAAAATGCTAAACCCTGGGAGAGAAGCTTAAAAATAATTAAGAAAAATAGAGGCAATCTATGCAGTTGTTAACCACCTGATTTAAGAGGTGATTTTTGCAGTCATTATCTACATGATTTCAAATCTTAGAATATAATGAAATATGGGTTAAAAAATTCCTTAAATTATCTGCCCCCAGTCACAGCCACAGGTTGCTGTTCCTTGAACAACAGGCGAATGCAGGTTAGGAAACAAAGTGGGAGGCAAGGGCTATGATACTTCTTGATTTCAGCTGGTTCTTCATACCGTGCAGCACAAAATCCTGCCTGCTAAAGGACCAGACGCTCATTTGTGTCATGTCTAAGCATGAATTGAAACCTTCTTTAAACAAAATGTAATGGGAACTACCTCTGTTTCAACAAGGCCCTTAATGGAATGGCACAGGCATCAGTATTAGGCCTGGTTTTATTTAATATATTTCATTATTCATGATCTAGAATTTTACAAAGGAGTCAGTTCATTACAGTTGCAGAAAAAACAAGGCTGGAAGGTATGTTACTATGCTGCTGCCAGTTGTTAAAGTGAACTATTTCTTGGCCAGGAAGATTTTGTTTCCTTCCAGCCAAAATTAGCAGTTCAATTACCCCAAACTGCTCTGTCTCCTTGTCCCAGAGCAACTCCTTCAGATGGTGGAGCTGGGTGCCACCGACCCCGCGGGGTGCCTCCCAAGGCAAAGGGGTATGTCTGATGGCCAGGCTGTCTCAGGAGCTGTGTGACTGTGCTTCAAGCTTCCTTCTTCAGACTGCGCAGACATAATAGGGCAGAATCCATGGCTTCCGAGCCCTCAGCACACCTAGCCTATCTACTTTTATCCTTTCTGTATATTTCTTCCCACATACTTCTGGGGCAAGCATGGAGGAGAAGGGGAGCAGATGTGCAAGGGCTACAGGTGGGTGCTGGAAAGCACTGGTGGGGACAGAATGAAGAAGATGCTTTGACAGGAGCCGTCCCAGTAACAGTGAGCATCCTCAAAGGCAGCCAGTTGCGTCTGAGGGCAGTTGGTAAAACAGTTCTCTTGATGAACTTCTCAAAAATAATCACATCTTTTTTCATGACAAAAGGCCTCTGGGTGGCAGGATGAAAAATGCTGCACAAAGGCCAAATGGAAGAATAATGCAAATTCTGAAGTGTTTCTTCTTGTAAAGTCTCCACGGTAAGTCTGTCATGCATAGTCATGTCATAATATACATAATATGCATAAGCCATAATGCATAGACTTATAGCTGGCTGTCATAGCAGACCTGTACAGCCTACTTTCTACACTTGGGGTAAAATGCTAAAATCTATTCCAAAAGAATTATATTGAGTGTGTCTGCTTGGAAGTGATAGACTTTCTGAAGCTGTACTGATGTTCGTGAATGGTCTTTTCAAGTTCAGCATATACTTAGCCGGGAGAGAGGATTTGGACATTATTAGACAAAATGAACCGTATTCATATGGTGTTTATAAAATACATTTGGTTGCTGTTTCCCACTGCAGCAGATGGTACTCAAAACAAGAAATGACCTGGAACCTCATTACCAACTGCATCAAATCTGCACAAAACTGCTCAGGGAAGTAGGAAAATATTTGACTTGTTTTCTTTTGAAGAAGGCTTTGCTTACTTTTGGTCTCTTAGAAAATAAATTTCATGGAAGATATTAATCACAAATATCCACTGTGACACTGGGCAGGATGGAAAGCTAGAAGAAATACCCAGCCTCATGCTGCAGGGTACCAACTGCCAGTCACTGCCTTGGGCTAGGAAGACACATCCCCGCCATGAGGCAGCTATTCCCAAGGTGTGCGTGATGGGTGACTTGTTTCCAACTTCCCTTGAAGCAGCTGAAGCATTGCCTAAGACTGCAACACTAATTGCCAGCATTCGTCTTCCAGGAAAACAGCTGGGGTCTCAGATGTCGCTGGATAAGTGTCCACGATGCCATACGATGTGACCATCCTTCCTTCCCAGCCACGGGGATGCAGATAAGGGTAATTATCCAAAGATCCAACACTTGAAAGAGTACTCATCTCTAACACTTTGTTTTTGGTATCGTGCACCATAGATTGCTGGCGTTATCAGCCAAATGTGCAATCTCCCATTTCCATTAGTTTCTGCCACTGTCGTGACTTATGGAGGAGAAGGATGAGAATGAAGTACAGGACTGGTATGTTGCCAAGCCCAGTGCAAAGAGCAGTAGGATGCAGCCAGCGACGGAGCCTGCGCCCTTGCAGCAGCTCTTGAATCTGTAACTCCTAGTGATCATCTGCATCTGGTTTTGCCCGTCTAAATGTTGAATGCAGCCTTTTCTGGTTTTGCTTCATTTGCTCTTGCTGGCTGACCCATCATGGTGACAGCCCTGAAGGATGGTGGCTGCGGTCGGAAGGGGCTGAGCCAGCAGCGCCCAGGGTGTGGGAGCCCTGACTTTCTCCCGGATGCTGGGAAAGCCTTTTCCCTTCCCTCTGAGTTTGCTCTCCCTCCTGTGATCGTTGTAACCTGTCTATATAGGTGATAAGCTCTGAGGCTGGATCTCCCCATGTTTGGGGTCTTTGTTGGGTGTCTGACCCCACAGACCCCGCTCTCCGTATGGCTCTTATAACTCAACTTTATTACAGGGCTCCTTCAGTCCTGCAAACCGCTGTTGTGTGGGCTTCTCCTTCCACTTCGTGAGCTTACAAAAAGTCTGCCCTCTCCTCCCCACTGGCTGGGAATGACCTTCTGCCGGATTTCACGGGAGACACAACCGACTTCCCCAGTACCGGCTGCTTGCCTGGCTGCCCAGCCATCCACCCCTGGCAGAGCATCCCCGCTGCTGTCTTGGGGAGGCTCAGCCCAGCCCAGCCCAGCCCAGCCAGTCGGCTCCAATGTCGCAAAGCCTGGCTTTCCTCCCTCCTCTTCTTCCCACTACTTCACACGTTGTGCAATTTCGTATTTTGAGATGAATTTGAGCCTAGTCAAATGTATGTCAGTGTGTAATTCAAGTTTAATCTGTCACCAGAAAAATGACTCTTTTTAATTTAAAAGAGCCATCTATCTGATGGTCGAGCTCTTTAGTAGTTACAACCCGAGAAAGATCCGTCCCAGAGAATAATAACGCTTCAGTGTAGGAAAGCTGTTTTTAGCCTGTTTTCTAAAACTTCCACTGACCCCTGAGGCTGTTTTTCTGTCACGGAGCAGAAACAAAACAGTTTTTGTTCAAGTTCCTTGTGCAAAGGAGCAGAGACGTTTCCTTCTCCCGCTGATATGTTGTAGATCAGCTTTAACCATATTTGCAGGTATCGCTGTGGTTAGGCTTGTACGTAACCACAGATTACAATTCGGGTGCCAAACAATCTAGATAGCTCGTCATATGACTGTAACGATCTCACGGCGCAGCACAAGTGGGGTCCACGATTTTCTGTTTTCTGTGCCATCTTCTTTGCTTTCGCACTGGCCGCATGCAAGTATAAAACTGCAACCTTTTCATATCTGGTCTGCCATTGGAAGGAGAAGGCTTGGGTGGGCAAGCAAGGTGCGCTGATAATCCTCCACAGTCCTAATTTGCGCATATCCGTGGGCTCGGGTGAAAATTAGGCTCTGCTTCAGAGAGGTTTTTGGTATCAGAAGGAGAAATCTTGAAAAGGCGATGAATCTGCAGGCGCTCCCTGGGCTGGTGACATCAGCCACGTGTTGTGCTGCAAGACTTGCAGGCATCAGGCCAGAAAATATCCTTGGCGATACGGCGGTGTTATTTCTGCAGATATTTCTCTTGTAATAGAAGTGGCTTAAGATACTGCTCATGTAATGTAAGTGGCTCTTTGGACTGTCCAGATACTAGATGGTAAATGAAGGGGTGGAAATTCTTACTTTCCCACTGGTTAACAGATATTTTCTTCACCATTTGCAATCACATTATTAACGTCCCTGCACTATACAACGCAAAATACTTTGAACTTCTGTCAGGACCTTTTTTTTTCTCTCCCCAACTCTGAACTAAGGCTAAAGTGTGAGAAAGCAGGTGTGATGTATTTAGACCTAAATAATTATCTGCCTTGAAAAATGTGACAGAACACGGTTCTCCTTCAGCCTTCCCCCTCCCTCCCCTCCTTCCCTTCAGGAACTGATGTTTTAAATGCTCTTTGCACCGAATAAATGAGAAGAGCAGGTCCAAACCACCGTCATATGGTGGTTCACACTCGCATTGCTCGGGGCAGAGCCGGCAGCGCCGGTCTGATCCCGAGGAGGTAAATCCATCTATAACTTGTGATTAGAAAAGGTCCGGGGGTGGTGATCGGCACACATGACCATCACACGGCCTGGGGAGCCTACGTAATTGCGACAATAGTTTACGAAAATGGTTAAAGGGAGATTTGTTCCTAAAGACGTTTTAAGAGGAGGCCAGAGGGGCTGGTGTGGAACCGCGCTGCCCGCCTCGGCAGCCCCTTTGCCGGCGGGACGGTGGTTTGTGCGGCTGCCCTGCACTAATACACACTCTCACACACACACACACACACACACACACACACTCTCACACACACACACTCACACACACACAGAGCCCAAGGAGGGAGCTGGAGTTTCCTGCCACCCGGGGAGAGGCCTTGAGCGCTTTGCCTAAAACCAGGGTCTTCCCCAATGTTGTGTTGCTAGGCATATCAAAAATACATAAACACGGCACGACCTGAGGCTGGCGAGGCGACTTTATTTAGCAGCAATAAAAAAAAAATAAACTAAAAAAGCAAAGAAGCCTTAAAGATCATAATTTTATGATCTTTGGGACAGCGGCTGTAAAGAAGCAGGTAATATGCTTCCTGCTGGGATTAAGGGGCATCATAACAGAGGCAACCTGGGAGGCAAATCCTCTGGGTTAACTCCTGCCGCTCCTAGAGAAATTCCCATCCCCTGCCAAGTGCCGGTGGCTTCTCTGCAAGGGACCGGTGAGATACAGTGCAGCCATCCTCCCTGACCCGTGCATAGCCCCAGAGAGAAGCGGGCTGCTCAGCCCAGAGCCAGCGCTGCTGAGGATGCTCGTCCCCATGCCGGGGGTCCCAGCGCTCCCGCTGCCCCGGGTCCTGCCGAGGCATCCCTGCAGGGGCCCTGCAGCAGAGCGCAGGCAGTGCAGCTGGACACGCAGTCGCTGGAGGGATCTTGCAATAACATTTTTATGATAAAAAGGGACCTCTAGAGATCACCTAATCCAACCCCCCTGCCAGAGCAGGATCACCTAGAGCAGGTTGCACAGGATGGTGTCCAGGCGGGTTTGGAATGTCTCCAGAGTCGGAGACTCCACCACCTCTCTGGGCAGCCTGTTCCAGTGCTCTGCCACCCTCAAAGCAAAGAAGTTCCTCCTCATGTCTAGATGGCACTTCCTATGGTCAAGTTTGTGCCCGTTTTGGTTTGTTTTGGTTTTCCACTTTAGTGGCCAAAATCAGCTTGACTCTTTTTGCTGCAACTTTACAAGGGAAAACCAAACAACTGCTGCTATTCAAAAGAGCCTGAGAAATCCTAGGAAGCCTCTAATGAGCTGATGGTCCATGGCCGGAGGGGATGCAGAAAGGCGCCGGTCAGCCATGTCCTCTGGGCTGCTGCTGGAGCTACCTCCCTGTAACCCAGGGTGCTACTTCTGCATGGCCGCTCCCCATCGCCCCTCTGGGCCTTTAGCGGTTTAACCACGAGCTTTTGAAAAGTAATTATAATCCTGGGATTCTATTAATTTTCTTGGGAGGGTTTTACCAGTACTGCTCATATCTGTATACTTTCTCCACATCCCGAAATGCCAGAAGCTCTAAAAGAAAAGAATAAAACTTCCTAAATGAGTTATATATGAGTTGTAACTAATTGTAGTGAAGCAATTTGATTTTATCCTAGTTAGTTTCATCAAGATAGTTCAAAGGATGCTGACAAACACTCTACAAACATTTATTTCTATTATTAAAAAAGAAGGTATTCTAAAACACACTTAATGCCCCCCCCTTTAAGTGTCTTAGTTCTCTCAGCCTGAATAGCTAAAATGTATTACAGCAGTAATTTCCCTCCCTTCCCTCAAAATGAAGCCACTTGCAAACGCCGGGATGAGTGAGGACACCTTTGCAGGGCTGAGTTATGAAGGGATAAAGCCAGTGTTTTCTTGCCAGTACCCAGCAGGAGAGGCTCCTCACCCTTCTGCTGCTCTGGGCAATGCAGCAACTCCAGGCTGCCCTCGGGCAGGCAGGGGGCTGTGCAACTACTTACTGGTTTTGGTGGAGCAATTGCCAGTTTTGATCTGTTGTTTCTAGACCTTCGGTGCTTTGGTTCAGAGACATCCTGTCTACCAGAGAGAGTTGAAACCCAAAACACGTTGCACAAGAACTCTGGAAATTTCCAAATAACACTAATTTCTGGAACACCGTGACTAGCTAATGTTTGGTCCCAGCAAAAGAAGAAAAATGCAAACAGCTTTTGAATGAAAAACGACCGAAGGGGAAAATACAAAAATGTTTTCATCTCATAAATGAGTTTGAATGGTTTTGTTATTTTATCTCAAGAGAGGAAATGCCAAAAACAGCATTTGGGAGGTTGCTATTGCCCTTTGTAAATTTTCTTTTGACGCACTGAATGGGCTGGAGGCATGAGGAATGTCTTTCACTCCTTTTATCCCTGGCCCACCAGGGCTAGACCCAGCTCAGCTGCCCTGCTCGGCTGCCCTCCTCCCACCCTGAGCAGGCAAGTCAAATGGCACGTGTCATTTCAGTCACCAAAAGCAAGTGCTCAGATGTGCCACTAAGCCAACTTTTTCTTTGATGACCACACCAAACCCTCCACAAGCATATATGAAGAGCAAGGCCCCCTGTCCGGTAACGATACTTAGACCAGCCAAAAGCACGTACAGTACAATTCACAAAAGGAGAGCAGCCAGCCACTGGTGCTGGTACTTCTCAAAATATACATATTTGGGGGAGGCCAAAGATTATTTTGTACTTTCTGCAGCTAGAGAAAGCATGGGGGTAACCTGCACCACACACTGACGTGTAGTGATCTACAGGGGAAGCAACACGCTGTGTCTTCCCACGTGGTGACCTGATGGTTGGATAGCATTAAACCTGTCACGCCAACCCCGTATCTGGTGGTGCTGACACTGCTTAGCGAGGAGCGCAGAGCGCAGCCTCAAAGCCCAACGAGCCCTTCGGGGTCAGCTGGTTTCTCCTGCCTGTCACAGCCTCGCTAAAATGATTTCCAGGGCATGGACAGAAAAACCGAGTCGCTGGAGCTATCGTAGCTAGTAAATCATCTCTGCTGCCTGGTTGGCAGCTGACAGATAATAGTTCTCACCAAAAAGAGTGACTGATAATCAATTTATGGATTATGGAAATATGGATGATCTTTCAGAAAAAATAGCCTCAGAGAAATTTTTGGACATAAACTTACTAGTTACAGTATAAACTTTTAAGAAATTAGTGCTCAGGAAACATGGCAATCAAAGGTCGTCTGTAACCATTATTCATAGTTACAGAAGTTTCTGGAAACCACAACAGCACTGCAGAGCAGGTTTTCATATTTTTGTTACAGCTTCAGTTCTAAACCAGGAGCTAAAAATTCTATGCAACTGCTCCTTGTCCTCTGTTGAGACTCAGACCTCCCCACAGGACAAGTAGGAAATTACCTAATCCACGTACAGGAAGGGGGAAACATTTCACTCTCTCAGTTTCAGCCTAAAACCAGTAGAATTAAGGATGCTGTTGTCCAGGCTCTCCAGCGATTGCTGGGAATGTTTTGGTCCAGGGTGTGACTGGTCATTCCCTGGTGACTTGGCCAGCTGTATCATGTCCCCATTTACAGACAACCTGCACAAAGACCTATACAGCATACAGATGTGAAGGAGAACCAGAAACAAAAAAAATCTGGTGGTGGTGATGCATATGATACTGGTCACTAACTCCATGTATACTGTAGCGTGTCCACAATCTTTCTTCTTCTTTCCCACAGAGCCTCCAAGTACTTTCTTCTCTAGCTAGTAAAGAGAACGGAGGAAGAATCATTCTATATTGTCCGGTACAATGGTGGGATTTTCTTTTCTACTTCTGGCCAAGTGAATGTTACAGCTGAGATTCTCCAAAGTGCCCTTGCTGATTGCAGGATCACAGAAGGGTTGAGGTTGGAAGGCATCTCTGGAGGTCATCTGGTCCAACCCTCCTGCTCAAGGAGGGCCACCTAGAGCCAGTTGTCCAGCACCGTGTCCAGATGGTTGACTATGTTCAAGGATGGAGACTCCACAACCTCTCGGGCCAACCTGTGTTCAGTCACCCTCACAGTAAAAAAAGTGTTTCCTGATGTTCAGAGGGAACCTCCTGTGTTTCAGTTTGTGCCCACTGTCTCTGGTCCTGCCACTGGGCACCACTGCAAACACTGGCTCTATGCTCTTTGCACCTTCCCTTCTATTTGGTCCATGGTGACCTGTGGTCCTGATAGTTCATGCTGGTAACATGCTGCTGATTTCTCTTTATATCTGGGTACAATAATGCTTTGAAGGACAGATAAAATACATATCAAATGCCTTCCTGATGTGCTTTTCCATGTAAGCTATTGCTTAGAACTGGCACAAGAAAATTATTCAGGGGGAAATGGTCCATGTGACCATGAACAGGAACGGAGGCGGTAATCATTGCACGCCTTGTAATAAGAAAATAGGAGAAAGATTTTTTCAGAAAGCAGAGATGCTGTATTCTAGGTTGCTTCAGGAGGGGAAACATTTCAGGAAAATAAAGTTAATGACGTGCTAACCGAATAAATACATAAAATAGCTCCTTTGGCTATGCTAAATGAGAATCCATGAATTATTTGTACCAAGTCAGCTACTGGGACGCCTCAGTATGAAGTCTGCTTTGCTTGAATGGGGCTGTGGACAAGACAGGAGAAACAATGGTTCAAAATCAGCCACAATCTTTGTATCTTCTGAAGCATTATTAGAAAACTATGACAATGCTAATTGTGGCAAAGCTTGCACGTCCTGGCTCCTGACAAAATTAGTTTTTAATTTCCTTAATTAGTTTTAACAGAGCCAAGACCTGGGTGGAAGCAAAAAAGAAAAAGAAAAAAAAAAAAAAAGGAAGCTGTTTTAGAAAGGAAACTCTGAAGGAGGGGAGCTCTTCAAGGATGTCTGTTGACAGAACAGAAATATTTATGGACCAAAACAGTCGAGGTTCTTCACTCATATGAGGGGGGTTTTGATAGGACAGTTCTAGAAACTTTTGCTTATATGCTCTGTACCTCCTATTAAGCCACGCACCGACCATGCTGGTGCAAAGTGTTACGCAGCAGAGGAACACGTGTGGGCAGGCGAGTCACAGATTTCACACCTGGAGTAATTGAAGCAGAGGGTCTCCCACTAAGATGCGGGGCAGCTGCTCAGCAAGGGAAGCATCACGTTTTCTCTTTAAGACCCTCCAAACCCAAGCCGCGCTAGGTATCTCACGCTGCCTCCCCGGCCAGCGTGCAGGTGGGGACACGAGCGTGTGTGCCTGTGTTTGAGCAGAGGGGGAATATTCAGCATCACTGCAGCCTTCGAGTGGCTCCAACTGCCTCTGCAACCATACCCTTAGTAACGCTGAGATATTCTTGTTCAGTTTTAAACACTATGACATATAGACTGCATCAACAGTCTACAGGACTCATCTTCTAATTGCAATTTTTTCCAGAAGAAAGCTGCATCCAAGTTGCCAAGTATTTGTCCCATACATTCACAGGTAAAGAACCTTCATAACAAAAAAACATTAAGGTTTTCTGGCACACATTTGCAAAAACATTTCAGAATGCCAGAGGTGACCTCTATGTGGCCAGACACTGAAATTTTGCTTAAACCCAGGAATTTATTAAGACTTACATGAAAATATTCCTTCTTAACATAGTACACATCAGTAGCATTTGAATACATATTTACAGATTTATTTGAACTTTTCTGAACTGCAATTCTACAACCGAGCAACATATCCATAAGTGTTTCATAAACTTTCGAACACTTACATATTTATACATATACTTTTTGCATATATATATATAAAAAAATATTTTTGAGACTCAAGGACTGAGAATAGTCAAAAGGACATTATTGCTACATTTCCATATTTACAAAAACAATGCATAAACCCATTCAAAACACCAAGCCATTGCAAAATAAGTTTCAAAAATCCCCAAATTATAAAAATATAAATTTCAAGAACAAAAAAACCCAAACCTCTTTCAGCTAAGTGTCCGTAAAGTACCGAGACATCTATAATTATAACAACTAGTTTGCCTACAGTTGCTCTGAAAGCCAACACATTTACGAAAGAGCTTTTATAGCATTAAACTGAAAATGCTCAACAACAAGTATGCATAAGAGTGCCTCCAAACAACTGGCTAACTTTGGAAAGGTGCAACAGCCTAAGTAAGTTCAGTGCAAATGGCTAATTTTTGACTTAACTCTGAAAGACAGATTGCTGTAACAATAAACCAAATGCACAGTCATAAAAGGAGTGTGGTATTCAACATAACCCAAAATATTCTACCAGTGTGTGTATTTACAATTACCTTGTATTTGGGCAGTTAGTTACACATTTAAATTGCATGTAAACTCAACCAAAATCCTGGTAAAGTATAAGTTACAGAGTGCTTAAGTGCATTGTAAATAAATAGGTACTCAGCTAGTACTCTGCCTCTGACAAACGCTTCTCTCAATGCCTTTACTAATTTCTGGGAAAAGAAACAAAGGAAGAAAAGAACTAGCAGTGTTTCTGATGGGAAGAAAAGGGACTAGAAGATACTCGAGCACAACCCTGGGCTCAACAGATACTGACCTCAAAGTCTCACGTCTGGCAAACAAGACTGAAGGGATTCTTCGTTTTATCCCATTTATAAATTCAGTGCTTCCCAGTTAGGCTCTTCTTCATTATATCTGTACTACTACAGAAAGATGAAACTACTCGGGGTGGGGGAAAATAGCCCTTTCCAGTTAGCACTATCCAAGCCTGCCTGTGGGAAGATTCACCTGGGTAGGACAAGATAAAGAAAGGGTCCCCAGGAGAGAATTTTTTGCCTCTGTTCTCACTTAGATAAGACGACTCGTTAAACTGCCTCTTCTCCAGACACACAGCTTACTGGAAGCAGCCCTCCTCTATTTTGACCAACTTGGCAGGGCCCACCTATCTTTGGTGAACACTTTTGGACGTAACTATTTGCAAAACAAACATCAAAGCCTCCCAAGGCTCCCAAGGCAGGGGGACACAGGAGCGGTTCAGGCTCCATGATGGGGTGAGACCCAGTGGTGGGTAGCTCCGTCCCTGGTGGGGAACGGGCCAGTGGGAAGTACTGCATATACCCATGGAGACCTCGAGACCGGTCTGCAAGGCTGACAGCGCGGGTGGGAAGAAGATCCATGCTCTCTTCTCCCCTCCTCTGGTTCAAACCCCGGGGCTCCCGGGAGGGCTTGCTGCTGTGCAGACCAACTTTGGAAGGGTCTTGGTCCCTTCACTCTTCTTGCCCAGGTACATACAGTACCCTCGCTGGCCTCCAACCTACAATACCTGCCTGGGAAAGCTTCTCAGGCTTGGTTGGATGTGGAAAGGGGCTTGCAAAGCCATTAGCTTCATATTCATTTATTTCTTCAATTCAGCAAAACAAGATTAACTAGAAAATGACTGTACGCTTTCCAGGCATGGATCCAGAGAAGGATCACTGCAGATTTGCTTTGATCTGTAGTCATCTCGTTCCACACCCTGGCTCAGGATTTCTTTTGTTGGTTGTTTTTTTTTTTTTCCTTCAGATCTGGCTCTCTACTGCAAATACACACAAAATATAGCAAAATATATACAGCTTCAGTTAACATTGCAATGATGCCTGTAACCGTGCTCAGCAGATTAAGTTTATATGTAACAGTGTGTGGTAAAGGACAGCATTACAACAACGTTTCAGCTACACAGTGGTAGTAGTGAGTAAAAGTAAGAGAAATTATTGAAGTCGTCCCTCTCTCACCCCCTGCACAATACAAACAGCTAACACATCTGGGCTCCTCTTCTTCCAGATGCCACTCAAACATCTTCACGTACCAGGAGAGGCTGAGTAGATGAAGCACTGCTACCCACAGAGTTAATCCTCACGGAGTGATCCGGAGCGTTTCCTTGACTGGAAGGTGGAGTTGAAAAATTCGCATAAACCTGCAGAAGCCAAAGACCATTGTCAGCGCTGTGCTCCCTTCACGCGTAGTCGAAGAGCTCTCCTTTCCTAGCCTTTTCCCACTGTGTACTACACACCAGCATGGAAGGGATCCAACTCAGGTGTTTCGTCGCAAGTCTAAAGACAGTTTCAAAGGGTCTTGGGCTTAACTCCTCTTTTAAAGAGTCAAAGATCTCAATCTCAGTTATTTAAACCACCACAACTTCCAACTGCACACCAAATTTCAACCGAGCTTGAAAAAACACAGCTCGGGTTAATACTGAAACTCCCTTAGAAACCTCACTAATATTTCCTTTGCATTCTTGCTTTTGTTTTAGTAATGCCTGCACCTGCCAAAAATACGCTACAGGATGCAATCGAACACCAGCAGCTTTCAGTTTCCTCTTTTCTCAAATTGTCAGGAAGCCATGTACTCGGTGCCCAAAAAAGGCATCCAGAAGGTAAAAGGAAGCTTTATTTTTAAATCAGATTTTAAACTTACTTTTTTAAATCCCAGTAACACATAATGTTATTGTGAGAGAAATTCCAAGATGTGCTTCCACTTTTTTTTTTGCACCGTTGTGTCCAGTTACCCTCTCAGAAAAAGCTTTTACTAGAGAACGGTTGAAAGAACAGTGAATACAGTTTGTCGCGACATACCTCCAAGGTTATATAAACAGAGCTAGGGGAAGCAAGTGAGAAGAGGCAGAAGAGCACCAAAAGCTCAACCCCTTCATCCAGAAAGCTCTTCTAATAAAAGCTAAGTATATTTCACTTCTGAGATTTTTCCCATTGGAACAGAATTTTTCATAGTTTAACATAAGATGAATTTATGCAGTACCACTGCATTTTATAACACCAAAATTGTTGTGCCAGGTCTATTTTGAGTAAGAAACATCAACCATGCAAAGAGTCTTCTCCAGCTGGTACCTGTTTCAGGCATGGGCTTAGACAGCCACTGTCTAATGGCACAACAGAGCAGAAGTGAGTAGCACCAGCATCATTCCTACCACCCAAATTTACAGTGCAAAGCTACATACATTAATACTGGAAAATTAATGAAGCGCCCAGAATCTTTGCTCCTCATGGCTCTAGTCTCATGTCTTGCTTGAAACCGCTTTGACTCAAAAAAACCGACGATCCATAACTTACCCGGGGGGCATTATCTGAAAGCTGCTGCTCTATCAGCTGTACAATTTGTTTAAATGTGGGTCTCTGTAACGGATCAGCATCCCAGCAACTCTTCATTATGTCATACCTGCAAAGATACTGAAATTAAGTACTGCTGATGAGGAAATCCTGAGTTCTTATCCTGCCTCCATTACTAATTGACAGAAAAGTGTGACCCAGTGTCACAGGTTACCTTCTTCAAATGACTTTTAAGAATAGAAATAGTGCTGCTAACACATGTGCTTGTGACAACAAAGGACTCAGAACTAATGAGTCTCTGGACTCCCGTTTTCTTTGACAGCTTGCTAAGTGCCGATCCATTTACAAAACAGTGAAGCAGGGATGGCTCATGAAGAAGATCAGTAGCCAGTCCTCTTGCTGTCAGGAAGTACAGCACAAATGCAGATGCTGTAGATTCTGGTGATACATCTCACTGGCTCCTTTATCTGAATTAAAAATATTTAATTATGTTCTGTGATCTGTCAATAATTTATTGACACGGAGCAGACGCCATGACAAAGTGATCAGATGGTACAAGGCATGAGTGTATTTCATTGCTTGTAACAACACAAGCATGTATTCCGGTAGTTAGATTACATGAATTATTTAAAGCGTGAAAAGAACTTAAAAAAAAGACAATGGGGCAGTGCAACGACCCTTAATGCAAGTCTGGAAGCTTCCCTTCCTTTGCATCATGGCTGACGTTTGGTGATTAGAGGTGCTGGTTGCTCACTTACATTTCAGGCGGTGCACACTCAGGGCTGAACATCCGGTATCCCTCCTTGATCATTTTATAGAACTTGGAGTCCACGGGCATGCCTGGATATGGGCTGCTTCCTGTTGAGAGAGCACGTGAGCAAAGTGATTCCTGCACCTGCAGTAAAACCAAGGTGAAACTGAAATCTTCCGAGGTACAGAGCTTGAAGGAGCTTACCTAAAGAAAAGAGCTCCCAAAGTAATATCCCGTAAGACCAGACATCACTCTCGAAAGTGTAGACGCAATTGAAAATACTTTCAGGTGCCATCCACTTCACAGGAAGACGAGCCTTTCCAGGGAAAAGGAAATAAATTAAGACAAGGAACATAAGACATACAAAACTTACAAGACAAAATTAACCTTTTCTACTTCTTATGTGCTGTAAATACTTATTAAATCAAGAAACAGAAGTATCAACCAAAAATGGCAATCTCAGTATTTTAGTCTCTAAAGGCTGCATGGTTATTGATCTTTCTGTGGGTCTACCAAACTCGCGCAGTTCCTTGCACTCTGATTTTCTGTACACTGTGTGATTCCTCCTGTCTTGTTTATAACGGATGGCAGGAACTCAGAGCAAAATAACATATATGACCATGGCATAGTTCCATATGCAAACACACAAGTCTGCTTCTGTGGACTGGCTACCATAGGCACACAGATGAGATTCACATAGTCAAGATGCTTCAGGGCTTTAATCAACAGTTAAGACATCTGCTTTAGCTCCTCAGTGTATCAGAAAAAAAAATTAAAATTCACATGAAAGAAATATATATTGACATTTTTCATAAGCTTGGGTGGGGGCAGACATCCCTTGGGAATGCTAACTGGAGCAGAGGAAAGGGCACAGAAAGCCTTTGGATTTGCTTCCATCTTCGTCTCCCTGCTTTGGCCTTTCCTTGTCTGACTGTAGGAGCCGGTCAGGCTTCTGTCCTAAGTATCTGTCCTGCTGTGGGAGAAACCACAGAATCACAGGGGTTGGAAGGGACCTCTGGAGATCACCTAGTCCAACCCCCCTGACAGAGCAGGGTCACCTACAGCAGGTTGCACAGGATGGCGTCCAGGCGGGTTTGGAATGTCTCCAGAGTCGGAGACTCCACCACCTCTCTGGGCAGCCTGTTCCAGTGCTCTGCCACCCTCAAAGGAAAG
>VFFE01006134.1:21253-72656 GCA_008921705.1 Burhinus oedicnemus
GCTTGGGTGGGGGCAGACATCCCTTGGGAATGCTAACTGGAGCAGAGGAAAGGGCACAGAAAGCCTTTGGATTTGCTTCCATCTTCGTCTCCCTGCTTTGGCCTTTCCTTGTCTGACTGTAGGAGCCGGTCAGGCTTCTGTCCTAAGTATCTGTCCTGCTGTGGGAGAAACCACAGAATCACAGGGGTTGGAAGGGACCTCTGGAGATCACCTAGTCCAACCCCCCTGACAGAGCAGGGTCACCTACAGCAGGTTGCACAGGATGGCGTCCAGGCGGGTTTGGAATGTCTCCAGAGTCGGAGACTCCACCACCTCTCTGGGCAGCCTGTTCCAGTGCTCTGCCACCCTCAAAGGAAAGGATTTCCTCCTCATGCCTAGATGGAACTTCCTATGTTGAAGTTTGTGCCCGTTACCTCTTGTCCTGTCACTGGGCACCACTGAAAAAAATCAGACATCTTCCTCTTAAGTGGTCTTGCAACGATGTGTCCAAAGATATATTTCAACCATACTATAGAGAAGAGCCTTGATGTCTTGTAAGGAAAGGAGACCCAACAGATAAGCAGGTAAATGGAAAGGAAAAGAAATGAGGTGGAGGAAAGGCAGCATTTGCCATGGGCTGGCTCACCAGAGAGGCAACCAGAGCTGTTTATTTCCTGAGCAACGCCGACGGCAAACACGCTTCCTGGGCAAGCCCCAGCCGCTGTCAGCAGCACTGCCTCCCAGCAGCGTCCACGGCGAGGGCTGCCCCAGCACTCCTCATCTGCTTTAAGATCAGGCCAGATGCAACTAGACGCCTCCTGCAGCCACTGCTTCCTCTCTCCCCAGGCAGCTGCAGCCTATCCTCCTCTGACCCTTTCAGGCTACATAAAATCCTATAGTCAGGCAACTCAGAAAACTTAAATGGTAGCCTAGACACTTAAAAGTTCATTACTTACTGCGCATTTTCCTCCTAAGCTGCTGGTCTGCACTTCCCACTCCCGGGAGCCTTGACTGATCAAGCAGCTCCTGACCTGACCCTGAGCCTGAAAGCAGCTTTCTTACACTAAATGCCACTCAATCTTTTGCCAGGACAGCCATTCCTGAATTATTTCTGCTCCTGTTGTTCCCCAACCTCAACTTCTAGGCACCCAGCGGCTGGTAGCAACACTGTTTTTGAAGACAACCAATAAACCCGTCTCTCCTGTAGCCTACAATAGGGATGCTATAGGTACCTGGGACATCAGGGACTGCTGCGTGACAGCAAAGCAGCAGAGATATCTCAGATACCATGGACTGACTGAGGTTAACCAAGCATGGCAAACCACTTCGGTGAGAGTTGCTTACATATGGGCCAGCTTGCCCAAAGCCTGGATGGGCAACCTTTGGTTTGTGTGTTGTCAAGTCCCTAAC
The DNA here is from genome assembly GCA_008921705.1 of Burhinus oedicnemus. Lineage (NCBI taxonomy): Eukaryota > Metazoa > Chordata > Aves > Charadriiformes > Burhinidae > Burhinus > Burhinus oedicnemus. Next base: position 22,643 of record VFFE01006134.1, read on the forward strand.
TAACGACCAGCCCCTGACCGTGGAGCGCTCGGTGGGGCTGGGGAGGAGGGCTGCCTTGCTGAACATGGATCTTCTCTCCTTTGAAAAATGGTGCAGGTGACAACAAGTGTACTCTGAAGGCAGTGGATGGCTGCGTGTACCATCCCTAGATGTGTTTAAAAGTCATGTAGGTGTGGTGCTTAGAGACATGGTTTAGTGGCAGACCTGGTAGAGTAGGGTCAATGGTTGGACTGGATGATCTTAAAGGTCTTTTCCAACATAAACAATTCTATGATTCTATGATTCGATCTGATGCAGATTTACAACGTTAATCCAGGCAGCGCAAATCAGTTTGAGAAGCTTATACCTACATTTTGTAGCACGCTTCTCCAGCTTAACCACAGACAGACTCGATTTTCTTTTGTAGTAGGGCTCCTTCTACTGCACTAGCACTTTAAAGGGGACTTCCAGTGCTGCCAAGGTAATCTGCATCACTTCAAAGTGTCTTTGTACCCCTGCAGAGGTCTAGTACGTACCAGTGTAATCCCTACTCTTCTACACAGGAGGTTTTAAACTTTTCTCATCAAAATATAGTGTCTTGTTCCAACCCTCTTACAGAGTTTGAATTACAGCTGCAAGTTAAAGCTGTATGTTACGCATACGAGGTTAAAATCTGTATACAGAAGCAGATAAAACCAAGGATTTTTGCCTCCCACTCTGCCCTAATCAAAACACTTCGGAATCCAGTTTCTATTGTCTGAGTGATGCTTTACAGCAAAGAACAGGATGCAAACCCCTGATTATTTAGATATTTTTAAAATAAGCTATTTCAGTAATGGACAAATATAGCAATGCCCAGAGAAAAAGTTTCAAAATAATTATCTTTAGGATTGGGCTACCAGAATATTCCAATGGCAAAACTTGCACTTACTCACAGAGCTGTAACTTTTAGTATGCTTAGATATAACAGAAAGACTGGGTGTTGTATTGGTGCAGTAAAAAAATATCCTCCACTACAACATACATTCAGATACTAGCAGGTTTTTTCCAGTATAACAATATGTACATACCAAGGGTTTTGTCAGCACACATATTTACATCAAGAATCGCCCCTCCTAAAGTTCCTGACCGGCACGAATATATACCAGAATTGGAAAATCTAGATTTCTGTCTAAGAAAGACTTTTCTTTGCATGTCAAGACAACAGGAACTTCCCTAACTCAAAACAGGTGCATAAAGTATCATATATACTTACGTTTCCTTTGACCACATAATTTGAGTCATTCCTTATATCTCTTGCCAGGCCAAAGTCACAGATTTTTGTTATTCGACCATGAGTTAGAAGAATATTTCTTGCAGCCAGATCTCTATGAATGCACTAAATAACAAACAGACAAACAAACAAAGCTATTTTATAATATCCTTAACAGGCTGTTGCTTGGTTACGTGTTTACTTAGCTATATAACTTGCTGCATGATGCATTTTATGGCAAGCTGAAAGTCATAATGAAGCCATGTGTTAATAAGCTTACTCAGATGATTAAACATTCTGGTGTAGTATCTTTACTGTCATGACATTGATCCACATGGTTAAGGTGGTCTATGTATTTATTTTAGAAAAGACCACTTGCAGTCACTTTGAATTTTCTAGTGTTTCATGTTTGCAGCTAAAGTTTAACGTACTTTTTCTCTGACTTTTCAAAAAAAAAAAAATCACGGGCCTGTTTCCTAACACAGGACAAGTAAGGGGAAAATGTGGTTTGTTGCTAAAATAATTCCAACCTTCTATTAAATAACTAGCGTGGTTGAGGGAAAAGTGCTGAAAAGCTGAAAATGGGGAAAATTATGGTAACAACTTCAAAGCACACGAGTCTGGAAACTGAATCTCATTTCAGAAATACTCCTCTGGAAGACCTGAATTATTAAATACCTAGGAGAGCTTTATAAGCATTTGAAAATACTGGAGATTTTCACGTGCCAGTATCTTTCAATGAACAATCACGCGTTCAGTGACCTGGCTAGCTTACATTCCAGTCTTCACTCGAGAAGTGTGTGCACGTGTTTGTACCCGCAGCTCCAGAAGGGTGCCGGAGTTTGCCAGCAGCCGCCTGTCTTTGCATGCGACTGTGGAGCCCATGTGCGTTTGTTAGAGAACGGAGGTAGTTCTCTAGCAAAAGGATCTCCTTTTCCATCTGGAAAGGAGAGTGTTAAGCTCCTGCTTTACTGATGGTATACAGTACGCTGTCTGAAAAATAGCTGAAGATGGTTCGGTTTTTCATTTTTCCTTGAAACACAAAACTTTTGGAATTCCCTACAAAAGAAATGACTTAAAATATCAAGAGTTATGCAAATCAAACTCAGAAAATAACTGCAGGTTGCATAAGCAACTTAATCTCTGTCCCTTTTGCATGCTTCCACAAGGAACTATTTTTAATGACAACTACCATCTCGGGGGACTCTCATTCACCTCCCAATCCAATGTATTCTGCACTTTGCATGTGTAAAGCTGAGAGCATAACTGCACTGAAGCAGTGAAGTGAAGGAATGGCCAAGCATCCAGGATGTCTCTGCCTTGTTCCTCCAGAATCAGAGCAGTTCGCATTGAATAAAGACTTTGTCCATTGGAGGAAACCTTGTCTTGTGATTAAGGCACCGTGTGCTTATAAGGGAATTATGCCCCCAGGATAGGCTCCTATCGCGACTCCTGCACAGAGGCACTTTTATGTCCCTGAGCCTTGAGACACAAGCAAGTTGCAGAAGAGCTGCTGATCTGCATGGACCCTCCTTTCCCGAGGCCGTAAGGCAATCTGAAGCATCTTATCCATCAGCCCACACTACTCTGCATTTACTAGCTGGAGCTAAGAGCGCGTATGTATGCAATGACCAAAGAGGACCAAGCACAGTAATGTGTTAGCGCTCTGCAACTTATTCTGTGATAAAGCCATTAATTCTGCACTGCGCTGCCCAAGCGATACTGCACGTTACTTCCCAACCTCATGGTGAGGTGGTGTTACATTCATTACTGCCTTTGCTACTCAATGCCACGGTGTCGGTTTGTATTAATCAAAAGACTGTAAAGAAAACGGTCACTGGGAATGATGCATAGTGAATCCTGGGGCTATCCTGTAGGAAAATAAAAAGAAGCAAAGAATACGTGTGCTAAGCGCTGGGCATCCTGAATAGTGAAGAATGCAGGAGCCTGGTGAAAACTATTAAAATCTGTAATAAAATGTGTTTGCCTGTCAGGCCTGGTTTGAAGCTGTTGATAAATGAAAAGTAAACTAAAGGGTTTGGAAGGAGGAGAAGTGGGGAGAAAAGACAAGTGCAAGAGCAAATATTATTGTGGACTTCCTCTAGAGCAGAATTAGAGCCACATTTCCCACTATTAACACAGGATCCCAGGATTACCTTATTTTCCTTAAATTGCCTAAGTTTGGTTTTGTGCTTTATCCAAGGTGCACCTGTACAACCCTGTCTCTATATCACTTAAAATGTTTACATGTTAAATGGCATTTTTCCAATAAAATGTGTAGAACAACCATAGGAAGATCATAATTATGCTGTGCTTAAGACTTCTATTTATTATAAATCCTTTTCTGTTATGCAGTACCTCTCCTATGAAACCCGGAGAAATGTCTATTATGCTCAGGGTAGCCAAAAAAGATCACTTGTGGGTCTCTAGGCTGATTTTATCTTTCCAGAAAATTAAAAAACAAGACACATCTTGTGCATTAAGCCATCCTGCTAAACGAAAAAGAAGCACACGATGTGATAGCTCCCCTGTTTAAGGCAGTATTCTGCATGAGAGAAGCAGCAAGCGCAGCGTTGTTTAAAACTCGTGCAAACAGATAGCTTTGCAGCTGTCTTCATACTGTTATTTAGTTTGTAAACTCTCCAGCAGTGCCACAAAGAATAAATCTTAAACTCTCGAGATTTAATTGGTTTTGAAGGTGTCCACATGTTGGGTTTCTCGTTCTTTCCTGAATTCCATTTAATTCTCATACACCAAAGAAGACTGGAGAAATAACTCCTTGGGGTTCCTATGGCTTTCACTGCCTCCAAAGCCATCAGGAGTTCTCATGAAACTACCTGGATGCTCCAGGAAACAAAGGAAGGGCTGGAGATCAAACCCGAAAGAGGTACCACCCAAGCTTAGGCAGGGTTCAGCTGCACCTGCCATCTCCCAGCACATGACAGTATCCATCAGTGGAGCCTCGGGGTGCAGCAAACATACTTCACCGCAGTTCCTCTCCTCTGCCTCATCTCTTGGCATTTCTATGACTAGCTTCTGTTCATGAGCAAGGCCACTGATTCTACTAGCCTGAGCTGTGGATACACAGTAGCACTGCTTCACGTTGACTACTGTGCGCCCTATATTCTGTTTTATGGGATAAAACCCACCACTTTTGGCCAATGAGCACAGTACAGAACTCCAACATTACCCCAAGCTTCAGGCTCAAGAAGCAGCCTATCAGTTTGCAGTGCTTCTTGAAAAGAACATGGAAGTATTTCGGCATTTAAATGTGTGGATCACATTAAAGCACTGCAAGTGATGTCAAAGGACATCAGATATCTACTGATTCTGCCCAGCTCTGACAAATTCTTAACTTACGTTTTTGGAGGCGAGGAAGCTCATGCCCTTTGCCACCTGGTAAGAAAAGCTCAGTAGGTCTTCGACATCTAGAGCAAGCTCATCATCTTCCAACATAGATAGGGTAACATCCTGATCGGTGTAGGATCCTACGCAATATAAACAACAGCAGCTTTTGAGCGGACCAGGTATAATCATTTAAAAACAGATTTGTCTTATGTTAAACAAAATAGTGATCTTAATAAGCACCAGACCAGAGCCACATGAATAGCCCATCGCCAAAAAGCAAAAAACAGTCCTGATACTCCATTTAAGCGTGAGGAAAAAACAAGACACTGTAATTTATCATATCAGTCTTTCTTAAGCCTTTTCATATCAGCTCATGGGTATTAATTGTCCCCATCCGTAAGGGAAAAGTACGATAAAACTGAAAAAGCCATGAAGCCCTCCTCTCTGCACTCCCACCAGCAAACAGAATTCCTTGTCACTGTACTCACCAGACTTCACTGGTCGTTTTTTATCGGCTTTTGGTGGGACTGCATATGACACTCCTGGTTTCATGTCCATGTACTCATTGGCAACATCACTGTAAAGGCAGCAGATGAAATGAGACATAGTTTAGTGAAAAAGGTCTCAAAAGCCATCCAAACAAAAAGCCAAGGTTACACCAATCTTCTGAATATAATGCTTTACAAACGATCAGTAGATTGGAAACTCCGGGGTGTGTAAAAAAGATGAGGAAAGGCCTGTACAGAAAGAGAGGTTTGTCAGTACAGCTAACGAAAGGTCTCAAAGTCTGGAGTTTGGCTCAGGTGAGCAAACAAAACCTTTCATACGTATACTGTTTATACAGACTTCATTCTCTATAAATTAACACCCAGCTGTTTCACGGGACCTGCTAGTCCTTCCTTCTTCTGCTCAGGCCAACTTCTACCAGAATATTTCAGCAACTCAAGTGGTAGTTGAAATGCAGAAGACAAATGGTAAAAGATGTTAAATTCAGAGATTCCCAAGTTCCAAAGGGGATTCGTATATGTTTCGAAGAATCAGCCGAGGCCTGGGACAGCCATCTGCTACATTTTTTAAGTTTAAGTTTTCTTATTGCTATATATAATTCAAATGTACAGATTTTCATACTATATGGTTTATAAATATACAGTTAGGCACCTTTAGAAATGATTGATGTACTTTGGCATTTTTCACTTGATTGCCATTAGAACTCATACACACAGCCCTTCCTTAGCCTGAAATATCTGCTTAGTTTATGAACAATAAATGCAGCCACAGAGCTAACATGGAAAGGAGTAATGAGATCACCGATAGCTTTAGTCACCACCACAAACACATCTGACACATTTAGCAGCTGCAACTTTGCAGTAAATACTAATACGAGAATTTGGCAAATACTCCGCCGTTAATACCTCAATTTACAATATGTGCTCAAGCGGTGAGATTCCTGCACTCAAAAGCGGGCACACCTCCAATGGCAAATCACAGCTTTCTGTTCACCACCCCAGTGGTCCCAGCCTCCCTGGGACATCACCAGCTATCCGTATATTACCACGGCACAAACAGCTTCACCAATGTCTTGCTGGGACAAAGGACTTTACCACCTCCTAAGGGTCTGCCTGGTTCTTTTGTGTCTGCCACCACTAAGCAGTGGGCCCACTGGGGCAATAAACAGGCTAAAAATAAAAACGAGCAGGTAGTGTAACAGCCCCTCTGTTTTGGCAAGTTCTGTTTCCCTCACTTTGCAAAGGGAAGAAGCGAGAAGGAAATCTGCTTGGAAACATACCTGGAAAGAGCTCTGGGCTGGTATCTAAAACAGAGCGGTTAAAAATATGCAGACGAAGTAACTGAAAAAAGCCAAGGCACAAGAGCAATCTCAGAATCGGGACACGGGTCATGTCATGACAAAATCTAGCGCGCTGTCGGTGGCAGCCCGCCTCTGACACCGTAAGGCGCTGGCTTGACTTTGTAAGAAGTAAGTTCTGAAGGCAGGAACTTAAAGAGAGCTCAGCGTATTAACACCCCAACGCTGGGGGAATTGTCATTCAAGCTGCTAAATGAGCGCTGCCAATGTTTAACACGAACAATAAACACAAATACGTACGAAGATTAGAGCCGAGGAGTTGCACGAAATAACTACAGGAAATTTGATAAAGAAGTAAAACAGAGAGTGTATGTATACAATCAATCGCGCTCTGTTAGAATAAACCACCCACTGTACAAATCATCTCTTTAATTAAACTGTTTCCCTGCACAGCAAAGAATCTTCAAAGGCTGCTGCATGAAAGGTTTCTCCACATCTCTTACCCCTAATAAACTTGGATATCTCCTCCTTCCCAATCTTCTAAAAACACAAGTACATTTCAGCAGGTCATACTTACGCCGCAGGCTCTGCCTGATGCAAAAGGTTCTCATAAACTGCTGTTTCTGCATGTTCTTCATGTTTTGGACAAATAAATGAATCTCTTTTCCGTCTCAGAAAATTCAAAAGATCACCGTAGCAGCAGTATTCTGTAATGACCAGAGTGGGACCTGTAGATGTACGTGAGGTTTAGAAAGCAGGTGAGTATTGTTTTTAAAGCAGAAAACCTTACACAAAGATAGCATTCAGCCAAGCACACAGGCTGGGCTCTTAAAAATCACACTGCCTAGCACTGTCTAGACTTGAAAAGTTATAGAAAAGTAACCCGGCATCTTCCCTTTCACAGATCAGCAACTATGGTCCAGCTAAAGCTGTCGCTCCCAATTAATTTTCCCCCCGTCAATAGCATTGCATTGTACAAAAATTAAACAAATAAGTCTTTTTCTCCTTCTTCATGTGATAATGTTTCTGGCCAGACACATCTGTTTGATTTTGCTCACTTCCTGAAGGAAGTTATTTGTTCCAAATGTTAGAGTAATTCAAGCTTCAAACATTAATCCTTTTGATTCACTTCTGTTTACAGTAGAGCTTCACACTCCTTCAGTAATGTTTTGGAAATGATGTAGACTGTTATATTCTGCAGTATAATAGGAAAAATCATTCAAACAGAACAGCCTGCTGCGACAGAAAACTACATTGCACAAGGTCTTAGAATATTAAAATGAAATCGGAAAGGAGAATCAAGTCATCTCCAGTACGGATGTTTATAGATCAAATATATGTTTTCTGAGTGAATGACTCCAGCTATGGCCCTTGAATATGTAATTGCACTGCGTGTCATTTCATCTGTAAGGTTATTTTGTACCACTGTTTTCTAACCTCACGAGTTTACTTCCATTTTTCTGCAGTTGAAAATTATAGCTTTCCTAATAGCAAAAGCACTGTTTGTGGCGGGATTTTTCTTACAGACGCCACATTTTTTCAGCTGAGACAGACATGCACTCAGGCCAGCGAGTCTACTTTGTTGACTGCTTAAACAAAATTATTTCATCCTATTTTTAAATCATTAAATGTGAAAGTGAGAAATGTTTTGCCTCCACCTAAAGCTATGAATTTTTACAAGCTCCTTTTCTTTGAAAAATGAAGCAAAAACTTAAAGAGCAAATATTTGTGTAAGAAGCAACACCATCTTTCATATTAAAATGCATATAAATTAAAAATACAGGACCGTATCATTCTGTATTGACACTTCAGCTCTTTTGTAGCTTTTACTATGTATGAAAACAAACTTATTAAGTTAATATTACATGTGAAACTTTGGGATTGTGCAATAATTTATTTGGAAAATTCTTTGTCTCAACTTTCTGCCTCTTAGAATTTGTAACCTCAGTGGTGCCTTAACAGATACGTTTACAGTTTAAACAGAAGGCTGGAAGACTATACAAGACAGGCCTGTTGACTTCACCTTGGATACCAACAAGGAACCAGTTCACGTATCTTTTCTCATTCGTGAGAAACAGTGCGGTTGAGGAAAAAACTTGCACCGTACATTTTGTCGTCTCTCAAGGAGAAAGCGCACAACGGCTCACGCAAAAGAGAATAACAGCAACCTTCCTTTTTAGCTGCAGCTACAGCCGTCTCATTACTGCTTTTAGGCTGAGCCTAAAAATTTAGATTCAGGAATTCGCAGGTGATAGTCATGATGATCTGCAACCTCCCCAAGCAAGAAACGTATTTAAGATTTCTACACTTAGCGGCACTGGATTCTTCTTCACAAGGTTCCTCCTCCTGGCAATAAAAAAGGAAGAGAAATAACCAATAATCTATTGATAACCCCACCTCCAATAGTGCAAGCTCCAAGCAGATTCACGATATTAATGTGGTTTCCAAGGTAACTCAGCACTTTAAGCTCTGACATCAAGGCTTCTCTTTCTGTTAAATGGGCGCTCGCTGCAAGGCAAAGCACAATGTTCAGTACGGAACACACCGACCAGAAGGATGTGAGAAAAAATTGAACAGTACATTACAGCAACTTACGTTTTAACATCTTTACGGCTACTGTCATAGCAGCATCAGATTTGAACAAACCATAAGCAGTGGCTTCAACAACTTTTCCAAAAGCTCCAGCACCAAGGGTTTTACCTAATAAAGCAAAACAAAATACTCTGTAACGACTTCGAGCACTTCTCCCTGAAGGGTTCAACATTTTATTTTATGATATCAAGGAAGCTATTGTAGATACGCCTGCTTGCTTTTTGTCCCAAGGTAAGTATGAGCAATTATCACTATTTGCATCATTGCACAACGCCTTTTTGACAAAACCCTGCTGTGTTTGACCAAAGTCTCATATGAGACCTGAAGGTTCGCCTTGCAGATGAAGTTAAATAAATCTAAACTAACCAAAACTCAACCGGTTTCTAGGAAATTCCCATTTGTGATCATAAGGAAGTTGCGTTGGGTCTATGTAAACATAGTTGTTTCCATTTATTTCTTCAACAACTTTCCACTGAACTTCATATTTGGGTTTCTGGAAAAGAAAGAGAACGGCTGTCACTACCACAGCCTCCACAGGCAGCTCACACTTGCCTAACTTGGCCAGAGGGGCTTCGGATTTTACCTGCAAATATATGTACACCAGGATCATGACTATGATGCACATCAGTCCTGCAGCGACTCCAAACGCGATTAGTAAGGGGGTGAAAAGGGTATGGGTACGGATTTGTTCTGGAAAGAAACAGAGAAAAATTCTGCTTAAATACTGAACAACAAAAACTATATCAAAAAGTTGCAGGTGAAAATCTTTCCTTGGTTCTTTCTTGTGAAACATGGCTTGGGGTTTTGACTTTCCCAGATGTGCTCCAGGTCCACCAGAATGGCTTTCCTGAACAAGCTGTGGGGGACAGAGCTGGCACATCCAGTTTGTTGCCTCAGGAGTCTCCGTTTCATCAATTCAGGAGGCGTGACACTCAGTCAAGTTAGGTTAAAGAAAGAACCTTTTTTTCTGAAGTCCTAATTTCTTCTCTTTTTTTCCCTCCAAGCATGATCTCTACAGCAGTCTTTACGAGTAGAGGTTGTGCCGAGCAGCGAAGGAATACCATTCCAGTAAAACCCATCTGCCCCAAATCTGGCTTATTTGTTTATATATTATATCTGGGTGTACCAGAGAAAAAAGAAGCGGCAGAACACTTGATTTTGCAAAGAAGAGCACAGATTTACAAACACATTTCGAGTCATCTATGTTCTAGTGCTGTTTTTTCCCCCACAAACCCACAAATACTTCTACAAAACTCATAAGCCCTTTTGCAGTATGTTGTTGTTACTTCTTTTACAACAGCAGGGCCCTTAGGCTCCAGTCCAGTCCGGGACCGCGTTTTCCTGAGACATTGTAAAAACATTTTAAAAATGCAGTTTTTCCTCAAAAAAAAAAAAAACAAACCCAAAAAACCTGATGGCCTTAAAAATCAGACAAAGATAGGAAAAGAAAATGGGAGAGAGAGAAGGAAAGCCAGTGTAATGCTGTAGGTGGATTGCCCCTGTGCTGCACAGACAGAATAAAACCAGTTACCTACTGCGCTGCAGATCTGGTGCCGTAAAAAGATGATACCACAATATTCACTGAAAAATTAAAGCAACGCTTTGACAGGCAGAACACGTAGCACAATACATTATCATACACTCAGCCACAGTACCGTAAACTTTCTTATGGCAAAGGTAAACCACTTAAAATCCTCTTGCAGAAAGAGCTGAACGGCACCCACATTTTACGGTCTCATTCACTCCAGCCGTTACCTTTAATAGCAAAGTTGAAGAAAGCAGAGCTCCTGTCCCCATTGCTGGAGGCCTCGCAGCACACGGTGCCGGTGCTCCTGAACATGCTGGCGTTAATGGTGCTTTCAACCAGGATTCGTTCAAACGACGGCACCGATGAATTTGTGTAACTGACTTTGACATCCATGGGGGATATTGTCGGTGAATCAAAACACCTGGGAGAAACAATACTGACAGTTACCTGCCATGGATTGCTACCTGGGATGGATGGCAGGTCCTGCTGTTGAGGCAGAGTCACTGCCAGACCATCAGATAACTAAATAACACTGCTCTAAAAAAGGGGTTCAGCTGTAGATCTTACCCTCGAAACTTAGCCTACTCACGGTGTCCCACTGTCTTCTGTGTAGGGGGTGAAATGGATACATACACCAAGCCTGACCCAACTGGACACCATGAGGTCTTTGTGTTTGCTTTTGGCTAGAGATACCTACAGGTCTGTAAGTCCGCTAAGGGTTTTGTACCATTCAACCAACTTCAGCTTTGAGCAGTTGTGGTCAACTACCTACTCTTGAAAACTTGCCCCAAGCATCATTTTATTACAGCACAAAAAAAATCCGTGATGTACATACACCACCATCAAGCTTATATGCAGCCAGAAAATAGCCAGTTCTCTTCTCTCAGGATGCTGCTTCTCCTTCATACGTCACCTACTTACTACACAAGCACACAGCTAAGATAAAAAAAAGTACTATTTAAAAAAATGAGGGAAATAACAATTATTTTAGGCATAAGACAAATTAAGCAGGTGGGAGACCCATGACTTCCGAGTACGAGATCTACAATCACAGTGGAAGTCAACCAAAACCTTAAAACATGCTTCACAAATGCTCACTTCACAGTGAAACTCTACAATCTTTTTTGAAATGTGGTAACTAGACATCAGGTTTTATTCACAACTTGTTTATTTGTCATATACTTCATGTGAATAGAAATCTAATTACTTTATGTCTTGAAAAATTATATCATTACACAATAAAACAAAAGATAACAGCCATATTCACAAGTGATTTTGTGATTGTCATTCTGTGAAATTGCGTACAGAACGTGTGCCATTTGGGGCCAGATTGATACAAACCTTAGCTAGCTTGCAGCGGGGAGAAACTTTGGCTCTTACTTTTCTACAGCAGAAAATGTTGGTTATTGCCCTTTCAAGGACGGAATGCAAAGGGGAATAATGAAACGTACCCCTGCCTTCGCCTCAAACCACTGCAAATAATGCAATGCCAAAAATGATGAAAACAGTGATGCAACATTTGAATGTAACTGTTACCGAGTCATTTTATGTTCTTAATTTTTAATTATAAGTTGGAGACTCTGGTTTACTTAACTCACCTCTGCTCAGTTCCTGGGCAAAAATACCAGTATATGGTAGGGGCTGGGAATCCGGCTGCTACGCACTGGAGAATACCATTGCTAAGTATATCCAGAGTGAGAATCTCCGGTTTTGCTGCAATCAACGAAAACGAGAGTCACACATTAGGGGAACACAGAATTTGCATTGCCGTTTGTTCTTCACCCCAGCAACTTGTGTGCATCATCGTCCATGGAATTACACGGGTGAACAGAGTTTTGGATGTTCAAGGGTGTCCGGGTCTGAATTGATGTCCTGCAAGCACTGACCACCTGTGAAAGCATCAGTTCTTACACTGAACGGCTGGGTTTCAGAAGAATACCTTACCTCCACTCAATATTTGGTTTGATGAAAGTTCCTAAAGCAGCAAAGCCCAGAGCTTAAACAACCCAGAGAAGAAGTGTGTGCTTGGAACGACAGCGCAGTTCCCGTTCCTGCACAGCACGACTTTACCCGTCTGTAAAAAGGGCAGTTTCTTCACAGTTACAAGTGTACTAAATCTGTCAAACCACATCTCCCTTACATCTGCCCTCTGTATTAAATATTACCACCGCAAACAGAAAAGGAACTACAGTGCAAGGCAACCCGTGCAGACAGAGTCCCCACAGAGGACACGCGTCCCTCTAAGATACCGCTGCCGAAATGCCCTGCTGCCTAACTCCCTGAAACATTGCACGTGGAGGAAGCTAGTATTTTGCTGAACATATTAGCCTTCCAAACAATAATTTGTGATTGCTGTGGTAGTTTAGAAAGCAATCTGGCCAGCCTCCCGCCGTGTCCTGCGCCCGAGCCGGTCCTGCGCTCGGTTCAGGAGCTGCTGTTTCGAGTACGGCAGGAATCCGGAGAATCAGATGGACTTTACAGTCATTAGTCCAATGTCACAGGCTTCAGCCAAGGGCACCGCCAACGCAGTTCTGGCAAATATTAGCAAGATGTTTTTCTTGGAGAAACTTGAATTAGAGGCCTTATTTCCCATAACTACCTCAGCTTCCTTGCAAAATCACCCCCAAAAAAGTTAATGGAAAAAACCCAGACTGTATTGCAATGATGCTGCTCACCTGACAGGTACAAGTTAAGACTCCATTATCCATTAACACAACTTTACAGGGATCTGAGATGAACTTCTAATACTCTAGAAAGTTGTGAAGCTGTATAGACTACACTGGGAAAATGCCAACTTATTTCAGATAAAATCCACATACAAAGACTGCACGGCGTTAGTTTTTTATGAATGTTCTACTTGCTGAATAAATTAGAGGCAATAAAGCACATGTATATTCTCAACCTCATAGCATCTCCTCATGACTCATGTTACAGGAACCGAATGTTCTTTCATTCCTAAATCCGCATGTTGTGTTTTATGCAAACCACCAAGGACCAAACATTGTTGCAAAACGTTGAGACGGATTTTCAGCATTACTCATTTGGTGAGGAACATTTTTGAGAGCGCACAGCATCTCACTCGCCCATTTATCTCAGTGCTCATGGAATACACGTAATCCACATTTCCAAAACTCCTATCAAAACGGTTGGATTGTGAAATTGTAATTAGCTAACCCACTACTCACGTGCAAGCAATCTGTTTAGATAAATGCTATGTTCTAGGCAACATTACAACACAATGTAATTCAAGAAATGAGAGAAATGAAAAGTCAAATATAAGAAGAAAATGAACATTAAGCCCCAGAAAAAATACTGTGCCTGACTTGGGCCGCATCTAACACTTTGAGTGAGGGAAATGAGAATGCCCACATTAGTCAGGCGTTTTCCATTGCAAAAACCCAGTGCAATAAAAGCGTGTCCGCGTGGACTCCCCCTGCAGCAGCGGAGGGAGACGAGAGGCCGCGCGGGGCTAAAGGTCTCCAGCAGCCGGGCAGAGTGGTCCAGCCCTGGTGGCACGGGGAGCTGAGCTGCAGGACAGCTGACCTGGGAGCAGCTCCATCCCTGACGTCCCTGGTGAAGCACTCTGACGTGGTGATGAGCGTGGTCTGCCTCTCCCCACCGGCACAGAGCCCTCCCAAGCCTTCCCAGCTCAGAGAAATTAAGGGATGCGTTTCACTTGCGGCAGCCAAGAGCCCCCCACAGCTCCGTGCCCAAGAGGACGGAGGTGGCTGCTACCAGCATCACCCCGGGCTGCGTGTCTCAGCACCTGCACCCCTTTCTGGCAGCCGGAGCTTCTTCCTCACCCACCAGTGCAGGTGCTCCAGGGGATGCTGGAGCAAAGACGGACTGGCTTTGGCAAACAGATGCCAAGCTGTCACTGAGCATCTTCTTTTTAAAAGAGATTTTATTGTGCTAGATTTTATGACTTTCACTGCCTAATTACCCCTGGTATCAGACAGGCTCCTAATGACTAGACTTTGCTTACTGTTTCAGCCTTAACCCTTTCAATATTCAATGTTTCATCACATTACTTGGCATATATACATATTGCCTTCCATAATCAGTCATTAGATGTCTTAAACTTCTAATTCCACTAAGTTTACTAACTGCTTTTCAGATTTTATTAATGTTGATTCTGAAGGTAGCAAAGAGGATTTCTAAAAGGTCACTCCTTTTTTAACTCAATGCTCTTGTGCATTTACTTGCTTTCCATTGCCCATTTCCTTTTCTTCATCATTAACAAAGTAAATGTCTAAAAAGTAATATTTAATAGGTATTGACTGTCATCACAGTCAATGAGAGCTTTCCTCCTGGAGCCACATTTTCCGGATTGGAACACATCTTTTTATAATATCACAGTGACTCTTCATTTGTTCGCTTCATATTCCAACGACAGAAAAATCTGTGAGCTTGGCTTCACGTGATCTATAATACCCTGACCAGTTTTCTCTTTGTAGCATGAGCTCCAACTGCACAGGTAATATTTTGGTGACGATAATTAAGCCCAGATACTATTCTGCACTAAACTCTGATACTAGTTGGAATATTACGCCACTAATTGCTAGACACACTGTAACTTGCCACTCTGGAGATTTCTACAATTTCTTAATTGTAACTCAGTTCGGAATGCTGCTTGTCAAGTTGTAATTTTCTTTTTGGCTCCTAATTTCAGAGCTCCTTCCTTACTTTATGTCACATTTACTATGACTGACTACATCTTTTTTTCTTTTTTTTTTTTTTAAGCAATTTAGTATTGTTTCAGATTAGCATATGCAATTGCTAAATGTGTTTAAATCCAAGGCGAGCATTTCTGTACAGCGTTTTTCAAGTCTTTCAGCAAATGCTTCAGAATCGATTCTTGTTTATGTGAAGACATTCTCCTGATTATGAATCCTGTTTTACCTGTTTGATTACTTTCTGCTGATTACTCGCCCAAGCCAGAAGTGTAAACATCACGAGCTACATCCCAGGAATTTATGCAAAATCTCTGCTGACAACAATGCCAGGTCAGGACACACCATTAGATCAGGATCTGACCCACCTACACATGACTCACAACATCAAATAATGTGGTACATTGTCGTGCAGGTTGTGTTTCACACCTAAATGATGAGCATCTTACAAGCCACTGAAGACATGAGGTTATTTTTCTTGAAAACAACCCCCTAGAAGGATCAATCCATTTCACCTCTTCCTTTCAAAAAGAAAAAAATATTTGCAGGAGCTTAGTCAAAATGCCAAAAGAAACTCTTTTTGAGTCAAGTGTGTCAAATCCATCTGCTTCAGCAATGTCTGCAGTCCACCCAGGGCCACAGTGCATGGTAACCTGAGCTCTACTGAGATGGCTTAAATGTCCTCATTGCACCCCAAGGATGATCTTACTACTTACAAGACCAGGAGTTGAGGCAAGAGGGCAGAAGACTTGAATGCTGCTGGTGGCACAGACAAGCCATTCAGAAGAACTAAGCTGTCCATGCTCCCTCCTGCCTTGGCCATACTGCTTCACCGTGCTGTTCCTAGTCTGGTTTCCTAACCCAGGGCTCTTCAGCTTTTATCAAGCAGCTGATTCCTCAAAAGCGGCAACACGGAGCCCTGCACTGAGAACTGACACCTTATGATGACAAAACTGCAGAGGCTGGGAGAGCTGGGAGGCCCATGAACAGCCCCTTGCTCCAAGCACACGTATGGTGCTGCAAGTCGGAAAACAGCATCCAGCCTCATCTGAAGTGACAGCTCCATGGGCAACCTGCAATTTCTCCCGTTCCTTGCCAGTAATTAAACTTCTGGCTCAACAATTTGCTCCGCTAATCTGTAAAATAGTAGAATTATCCCTCATGACTGTAACACACACTCATCCATGGTGGCAAAGGACATCTGAGGTCACCAGTGCCCTCATCTCAGAAATCACAGCTAGGAAATGGAAAAGGCACAAGAATACAGATGACAACATTCGCAGGTGAAGGAAGAAATGTCACGTTCTGACAGGAGCCCCAGTGACATTTCTAGACCCAAACTATGGCATTGCTAATAGTGACGCTACAAATGTTGACCTTCAGTGATAAATGAGAAGAATTCAGAAATTAATATCTAGGATTTTGTGCATCTGTGGAAGTCTCATCAGTCCTCTGCATTAGCCTGTGCCCAGAGGACACATTGCTGCTGAAGCAG
This sequence comes from Burhinus oedicnemus, assembly GCA_008921705.1. Lineage (NCBI taxonomy): Eukaryota > Metazoa > Chordata > Aves > Charadriiformes > Burhinidae > Burhinus > Burhinus oedicnemus. The sequence continues at coordinate 39,314 of VFFE01006134.1, forward strand.
AGCAGCAACACACAACCGCACTTGCAGCACGTTCACTCACTTTCTGTACAGTTCCTCCTGCTGGGCTTGGAGGCATCATTGTCTACCTCGCCTTAGTTTCTCCAGTCTGCCTGCAGTCCCCTCCTGGTTTAATTTTCCTTAAGCTTGGCCTTTAGCATCTGCCAATGTTTGTCTGCTGAGAGCATTAAATTCTCTAACAGGATGGCTCTGCTAAGAAGGACAGGGTTTCCTGAAGCTTTCATTGAATTAATTTTGAAGTTTAGCTTTTGCCTTGAAGAATGCTATTTGGAACTGAGACCGATGCTCTTCTTTAACAAGCACGTCCCAAAGATGACAGCACACGCATTTGTAAAGCTATGCCGATTTCTCTAAAACAATGGCGATCTATATTATTATACAGAAGTATATATATGCCAAAGGGCACAAGTGAGTAATTCTCCCGACAAGTTTTCAAACTCTGCATCCAACTCAAATAAATGAACGACAATTAATAGCTTAACTTAGCTGCCAAAAATGCAAATTATAATCCCTGCATATCCTGCTCCACCTTAAATTATCACAGATTTATGGTACCTGCTTATTTTTGAGATCATGTTTCCAGGTGCTACAGTTTCTGTCCTGCATAAACTATCTAGCTGCTCTCTGATAGCCGCTGGAATACGTTTGCTAGAACGTAAGGTCACACTGGATAGTAGGTGGATTTGTGTAAGCACTCTGCACTTTTATATCTTGACATTTAAATAGTTTTCCAGCATGCGCTTCACTTCAGAAAGCCTCTCATATGCCGAACCACACTGTGACATCTTGTGCATACATTATGTTGTATAAAATACAATGACTGTGATAATGAAATATTTCAGACTGTTCACTTTACTTACTTTTCACATAGACATTAAATGTTACAGAGGAGCTGGCATCAGAATTGGACACAAAAAATGTGTAAATGCCTCCTTCTGTTCCTTTTAATCGGGTAAGGTGAAGTTCACTTGTATAACTGTAAAGAAAAAAATTAAGCATTACTGAGGCTCACGACTTGCGGCGAACACGCAACTGCCGTACGAAAGCTAAGGAGTGAATTCCTTCTCCTGCAGACATTGTCCATGCCGACACTCCTGCCTTGCACTACGCCTGCCTTTGCACTACGGCACCCAGAAGTTTTGCCACTTGGCACACCCAGGCGCGTGCCCACACCACAGCCCAGCACCGGGCTCGGACCCCGTGCACGCAGCGCTGCCTGCCCCTTCTCTCCACGAGGGGGGAACCCAGGTACGGAACCCAGGCCACAGGTGCTAGGTGCTACACTGGATTTTTGGAGGACCAGGGCTCAGGAGAGAACAGGGCACAGCAGAAATAAAAGCTGGGGGCTCTGCTGTGGTGGTGGAGGGAGTCTCTGCACACAAACAGCTTTACATCCTTATTTTTGCTTATTGGGCAGGACTGGCATCTTGTAGGTGAGTAGTGAGTTTATGGCCCACCGGTCCTCAGATGGTGTGGCTACCTCAGTGCTCTTCCAAGTCTAGGTCAGCAGACTCTGCATCAGTTACTGTGGTAAGCCGCGCGGACTACGACATCTTTTATAATCACAATTTTCTCACCATCTCTCCACTTCCATCTTTCCAGAGCAGACTCTAGTTTGCTGTTCCAAAGTGAAATCGATAGCACTTACGATCATTCTTATTACCTGTTATTGCCCACAGTCTTGAACTTGACGTAATGGTCTGATGAATTCTGTAATGTTTCGTTCATGTACATCCAGACTTCTTCCCTCGGTTTCGGATATGCCTCATACTCAACTGTTAAATTTCCATTTTGTCCTGCGTTTATATCTATTGTGGTATTCATTGTTGCAAACAAACGGACAAATCCTTTAGCTGATGGCCATAAGAGGAGAAGAAAAACAATTTCAGGGCCATTTAGAAGATTGCCAGTACTCTAACCACACTTAGACTACTTCAAGATCTAGTGATCAAACATCCGACTGTGAAAGAGGAAACCTTATCTGCAAAGCAGAACTTGAACCCTCACCTGCCAAAACCAAGGCCACTAGCTATACATAGCAATGAGGCACAGGACTTAAAGCAGCCTTGGGTGCCTTAACAGAAATAATTCCATCTTCTGCTGATAAATAGCCTCTATCAGCTTTTGGAAAAATGCAAGCACGTGCTTGCTTCTACTCAAGTATTTACATTTTTCAAAAAAATCAGAGTCGCTAAATGTATGGTACAAAAGAAACACTAAGAAAAGAGCAAGATAAATTGATCATTTATGACAATATACCAGAGTATTTAAGGTTTCTTTGTCAAGTGTAATTAAGAACAACATTACAAATTAAGCTATTAAAAACTGTAATTAGAGGAAAAATGTGCTAAGTCCACAGGCCTGGATACCAATTGTCTTAAATTCTGTTCATCTACTGCTGTGTCTTAATCTTTTATTTGGCAGATACCATTTATCATTGTGCTGTTCCATTCCAAAATACCATGTGGAGCAGCATCCTTTCTGCAATGGTTTTAATTTCATTAATAAACTCATCAGCCTCAGGATTACTCACTTCGAAAAGACAAATTTTTCAGTCCTATTACAAAAATTCATATGGGAATTATCAGTTTGACAGGCAGACTGCAATTACACTGAAACACATTTACTGAGAGAGCTTGAATTTAGACCAAAAGTCAATCTCGGATCCCTGCTTCTTCCTACTTTCTAGTAATCAAACTGCTGTGGCCAGCTGGGCACCTGAGCTCGGGAAAACCGAAGCCAGCGGGGCTTGCTGAAAGCATATGGAGCTGCCAGAGCACTTGACAGCTGCTTCGGAAAAGAAAGGATGAAGTAAACTCACAGCAGGCAGGTATGCGCTAAAATGCTCTCCATCATTAGACATGAGAAAAAGGTTTTACATCTGGAAACTGAAGATTTTTAGTTCCTTCGCAGGGCTTTTTTTCTATTTTCTGTATAAACACAGGACCGCCTATGCAACCTGGATTCAAAATCGGACCCAAGACTCTGCAAATAAAATTCTATGATTGTGCTATCAGTCCCTGAAACAGTCCTAGAAACTGTTTATGATTAGATAAATCAACTGTTAAAACCTCTTAAAAAACTGTTAAAAGTAATTAGGAAATTTACCAAAAATACCCATTATTTCTTGAAAACCTTTTGGCTAATGTTAAAGCCACAGCTATTTAGAAACTGATACAATCCCAGGATCTCTCAGTACACACCATATACCACTTCCCAGGACCCAATGAGCTGGCACAGTTGAGATAAATAGAATCAGTTTGAAAACGAATGGTGAAAGGCATCCAGGAGACAGAGGTTTTTTTTATTTAAGTCAAATTTGAGAGAGTGGGGAGAGAAAAGTATCTTGAAAAGGAAACATTCCAGCTTTTCTCTGGTATTTTTTATTAAATACAAACTTTGCATTTGACTAAATACAAATGTGTTACTTTATTTTCTACTTTTTATAATGCCATGCTTTATTTTAGTCCCCAGACCTTCCAAAGTCAATCCTTTTCAAAGCCACATTTGCATACATAGTAGTCCTAAGAATTTCTTTAGTTGAGAACTTCCCTCCTCTTACAATAAAAGCTTTCATATTGTTCCCTCTGGGTAAAAGATTTTCTTTCCTACTTCACGCAGTTTCACTCTTTTACATATGAATTTAGTCTCTCCAGCAAAAAAATGAGGAAAACATCCCCATTGTTAGGGGCCCTACCCCCTGGAATGGCGGAGCAAGGTCAAGGGCACTCAAACCTCTGCCACACTGCCCAAGATCTGACCCATATAGGTCAAACACTTCTGTTTTCTTTAAGTTACTGGGGAAAGCAAAACAAACAATGTTGCGGGAGTAGCTGTGCAACAGAAAAACAGATTTGAAAAGGAAAAAGGATCCAAGGCTACGCTTCCCGCAGTTACTACACCCTTGAATGGTGAGGAACTGGAACGGTTGTAGCCAACTACGCAGACGTCTTCAGAATGATCTTACTAACTATACCAACATGTCCTTAATTTATCAAATTAGCAGGTTTCGGCAGCTTTAAAATTCAACAGTCACTGTGTGTCACCCAAGTTAATATGCAGCAGATTCCAAACGAGTCTGTTATTAAACAAGAGGAGGGAGGGAGTTCGCTCACTCTTAAGGGACACGATCCAAAACCTAGGGATGGAAGTGATGGATAGTGGATTTATCACGGGGGTAAAGTCTGGAACAATTTCATGCTGCCTATGCACACTGCAATGCTCCTTACGGCATTATTTTAAATAGAGGTACATATATAGCTTCTACGTAAAAAACATTGACACGCTGATGTCAGCGAAATTTCCCGTGCTTGGAAGGCAGGTATTAAAGATACGCTTTGTGCTTGTGCTGCCAAATTACTTAAGCGTAGGGATAGTACCAGGCAAAGGTAAATTACTTGCTTAATTAAGACTGGATTAAATTTAAAATTAAACCAGGAAGGATGAGACAAACCAGAGAGATGGAAACGCTGTTGGATGGTTGTTCTAACATCACATTCCAGTAACGTGCAAAGGTCTATAGAAATTAAAGCAGTCACACACACCACAACACTCCCTCAGCCATTCCGTATGGTACCAGGCAGCAACAACCTTCTAATAAAGCAACTTCACTCACTGAGGGTTGGGGGAAAGGAGAGACAGGGAAGGGAAGGCTGCCCAGTGTTCTCACTTTCCACCTCCCGCTCTTAGCAATGTTAAGATTTCTGTAAGAACTATTTACCCAGTGCTTTCAAGGTTACTGTGGCATTGGTTTTTCCGAAAGGGTTTTCTGCTTGGCACGTGAATTCTCCAGAATCATTAACTCCCACTGAACGGATGTTCAATGTTAATTTCCTTTCGTATCCATAATCACCCAAATTTCTGCTTTTGCTTGTAACAATCTGTCGGTAAAAAACAATTAACATCTAAAACACTGTGTATGCAGCATCTTTCCTAGATAAATTAAAAATAGAAGTAATTATAACTTTGCTATATTAATATTCATAACTTTAAACCGGAATAATAAGCCAGCCCGACAAACCTGTCACTAGAATCTCTCCATGCAAAACAAGTGTGTGATCAGCTGTCTTTGGGAGATAATGTCCTCTCTTCAGTCCTATCCCTCCCCTTATTCCCTATTTTTTTTTCCTCCTCAAGCTCCACTGTAAGGTGTGTGTGGGGAGAGGAGGGTGTGTGTGTGCTTGTGTGTGTAACTCTCATTTCTTCAAGTATTTCCATCGTGTGGAGAAAAGGGTGCCAGTTTGCTCTGGCTAAATTTCTAATGCTGATGAAGGTGAGGAATGGACAGAAGGTTTTATTTGCGCTAACAACGCTTCTGGCTGCAGGGCTTGATGCAAAATGACCACTGGGTCTTGACTTTCCTAACGCTCAGAAGCTGCAGCTACTGTGAAAAGCCACTGCGACTCTGAAGTGTGGTTCACAGCTGAGGTGGTGCCTAAAGATCACTGAACTCTCTGATGGTTGCAACCATCAGTCTTGTGACTGACAAGAGAGAATTTAAGGTGCGGAAGGGTCATTTTAAACTGGGTCACTCAATGCCCCCAGGCCGTGGCATCTCTTCATTGCAGACATGCCTGGTCATGGCACACTTTACATGGCATCCTTGCTCTGGAACCTGCTCTACCTCTCGATCCATAGAAATCCAGATTTATTAATCTTACAGGCAACGGGAAACCTCATTTTCTTTCCAAAGCATTGAGTATATCATGACTCTATGCCTATGTAAGCGTGCTGGAACTAAATAAAAAATAAATGCTTTGAGGTGTTGACTTGAGTTTCTGTGAGAATGCTTGGTGTGGTTGGAAAGACTGATAAATTTACATTGATTAATCTAAATGCAGACCCGGACTTGTTGTGATTTTCTAGTAGAACGATTTCAATTCTTGGAGGTGCCAAGAAGTTTTAGATGCATATTGATTCCTCCTGAACTATAATAATTACAAATAGCAGTTTGGTTTGTATGGATGTGCTTGCTTTTAACAAGTCTCCTAATTTTCAAAAGTGGTGATAACTTCAGTCATACAAGGGAAGCGGTTTTGGTTTTTTGTTTCCTTCAGCCTATTCAGGACAAAATGCAATTCTGCATCTATATAAACATGAATTTTATGTATTCTGTTTCAGTACCAAATTTAATTTGATAGTCAATATTTAAAAGATAGCATCCCATGCTATTTACCAGAAAGGACAGAAAGGTCAAACTTATTTGGTCAAAAATATTTTCCTCGTGGCTTTTACTCATAAAATGAAAAGTGACAAAGCAAAAAACTTAAGGGAAAACCCTGATTTCATCACACTGAAACAAAGAAAGGGGTGGGGAACAATAGAAGAAATGAAGTTTGCAGATGAAGGACTTGTAGTTGACCTTGGCACAGGACCAAAAGCCCCATCTGCACATCCCATGCCGCTTTCACGTCATTTAGACCTCCTCAACCCTTGGAGATGCGAGGTGGGATTTCTGGAGCAGCGAGCACTTAGTGGGAGCAGCTCTGCCAGAGCCGGCGGATTAGCTAAGCATGGCATACCCAGCCCCAGGGAACAGGCCTCCCGTTCGCTATTCTGCCCGAGGAGATGGGATTTATCCAAACATCACAGCATCACAGAAGCCTTTTTTCCATACACACGTGGACTGTGAATTATGTATTCTGGTCACTATTATCAGCAGTAAAAGACCAGCCAATTAGCATGGCAGCATATACAGCAGGAGTTACTAACAGGTCTTCACAAGGGCTTTTAATTCATTTAAATTTCAGGGTATACCCAGAAAACCAAGAAGCCTCCTTAAAAACAACCCAGCGCCTGCTGCTCATTTCAAAGGCAGAGCTGGCCGCAGGCTGGCTGAGCAGGGGAGGGAATCTCTCTGCCCCTCGTCCGCAGAATAGCTGCGCTGCTGGTAACGAACTCTCCCGGAGCACTTAGCCAATAATTTAATTTGGTGATGCCAGGCAGTAACTTCATCTATCACTACAGACAGAAGCCAGTTCACTGGTTCGTTCTGCAGAACTTTCCCAGTTAGTGAGGCACACCATGTAATTTAAATGAATTAATCATTCCTGCGAATGCTTACTACTATTCCTGTCACATACAATCCCATGCTAATTAGCAGGTATTTTACTGTTAATGATAACGACTAGAATATGTAATTTGCAGTCCATGTGTTGATATTTGCAGCTCCCATTGATTGCAATGTGATGTGTAGGCACTCTGTGCTTCCGCATTTAGGCAGCCCAACAGAGGTCACCTAAACTTCACATTGAAGAGCCTCACTTTAATTTCTGTTTGGGAAGAGAAGTCCGTGCGGATGCTTTTCCTCCCAGCACGGGCACGGGACAGTTGTTGCTGGCCCCTCACAGTCTGTGGGATGCGGAACCTTTGGAAACGCAGCAAGTCCAAACCCATCCAACGTCAGGTATCCAAGACAAGCATGTGAATATCTACAGAGAGTTTGTGTACTATGCACATGTGACACAATTAAAGGAACTCACCCCACTTTTGTGATAAATCCAACGAGCTTGTACGCTGCTATCCACATCCGTGATTATGCATGTAACTTCAAACTCTTCCCCTTCTTTGAGAAGCTCATAGCTTTTGGATAAGGTGATGACGGGAAGAGTTTTATGAACTGGAAAACAATTTAAAAGTGCATTACTTTTCATTAGCTTCAGAGCTTCCAAGGGGGGATAAAAATCAACAGTCATTAACTTTCCAATAAAATTTCAAGCCTCCGAGAGGTATTCAAATTTCTTTAACATATTACACAGTTGTTCCTTTACAACAAGCACATTTCTGCTTCAATCTCCCTTCAAATTACACTTAAAGTTAGATAATACTTGTTAGAGCGTAGCAACTTGCATGAAGAAACTTGAATGATGTTGAACTGTCCATGAGACGGTTCATTCCATGGTGGGCATTAAAAAGCTGCACTCTGGAACCGAAAACACTGTGAGGATTGGCCACTGATGAACCGCAGCCTAGCATTAACTGCAACTTTTAATTACAAATTACTACAGGTGACACGAAGTACTGTCCTACAGATCCCTGAAAAGCCCCTGATGGACAGCCTAGGAAGGACTCAAGGACTTCGGCACAGCCGCCCCTAAAAGCACCACAACCTCTGCTCGCGGTGAGGGTTCACAGAGGTGGCTGGAGCCACGACTACGGACCAGTTTGTCACCCAAGAGGTAGGTGGTTACAAGCAGCCGTGGGCTAGCTGTACCCCTCTTCTGCTTCGGGGTGTCTTTTGTCAACAGTTAAGTATATTTGAGGATTATGTGTCTCTTATCTCCACAAAGGTCTTCAGCTCTTCCTCTGTTCCCTCTACAGTTTGTTTTTCAGTTTTCTTCATCCTTTCTTCAAATTTTCCTCATTTATGAGACGCCACTGAACTTCCCACTAGGGCTTTTATGCAGGAAGACTCACTTTCAATCCATAAACAAAACATATATCAGATAAGGCCTTCCAGACTCTCTTCCTGCCTCTGACACAGGCTTTGTAGTTGTCTTAGGTAAATTATACGAAACTTAGGAAAACTCCACGCTTTTCAGCCATTCATACTTTAACAATAATGTTTTCCTCATGTTCTACAGAAGAGAACAAAGAAACGTGTTTGCTCTCTTCAGATATAAAGGCTCACATAAAAATCCCCCCCCGGCATTCAGCAGTACCCAAGAGACAGGAGGAAGCCGGTGCAGAAGGCGTGCTGTGTTCTCACCCACCAGCAACATCTACGGGCGACCAAAAAAAAAGCCGTAAGGCTATAAAGCCCCTCATTGTTTGGAGAAGGGCTGGACATAAACACTCCCTGTGCTATCGCAGCAGAGCTGGTGTATGTCTGAGGACGCCTGCACAGCTCCCTGTCTCATGGGTGCCTCTTCTGTCTTTCTGCACCAGAAGCTCAAGCCTGGGGGTCTGAGCGCCACGATTATGATTACAAAAACAATGCCCGCCAAAGGGTCTCCAACACACTTAAGTCTTCAGCCAAGGAGAAAGGGGGAGTTCTACCTGGTGAACTCGACAAGGATTGAACACTCCAGCACAGCAATTACAGCGCTGAGGATGACAATGCTGCTTTGCTGCTGATGGCCTCCAGCAGATGTTTCCACTTACTGCACGCTTTCCCACAGATGGAGATGCGGGCAGAGCGCCCAGGTCCCGCCGGCCACCTACAGCTGCCCACCATCAGTGGGCTGCTGGCGATGGATCCCAGGTCAGCACCGTCCCATCTGAAGTCACTGCTCTACCAAGCAGACTTTTATCCCGTAAAAAAATGAAATAGTCCAATACTACAACTTGCATTCTCCTGTGTCAGAGATATGTCAGTTATGCCAATCAACTGCTTGCTTTCTTTGGCCATCACTGAAAAAACAGTTGAAAAAACCCCTTGTTACGGAACAAACAGCAGAGAAGGCAAGAATGGACTTGATTTTTGTCATCATAGGAGAATGCCAGAGATGCCTGTACTGACTAAACTTTTGTTCTCTTCTCGTTAATTGAAATTTATTATTCATTAGAGTTCACTGTATCAGAGTTTCCAAATCACCAGGAAAAAGACTTCTTCAATTTGCCACAGCAAACTGCAGACTTGAGGTGGCCACCGCTGCCCACCCCCTGCCCCACCACCGAGGAGCACGGCGCCGGGCAGGTCACACCAGAGAGACAACCTAGGCGTGCGCAGGGACAGGGGATGCTCCCTCCCTCCCCAGACCGTACTGCACCCTCTGCGTGGCTCACACGCCATGGCAGAGACGCTCTCAGCTGCAGCGAGGGGTTACTTCGTTCAAAACACCCCGGAGCTACGTGGAGAGCAAACTCATTTACTTGCCCCTGAGGAAACGCCGAGCCAGCCTGGCTTGCTGAACTTCTCTCCTGGGTATTTATACAGCGGATTAACGACACACGGGGAACCGTAGGCTCCAAATGCCCAAACAAAACCAGCCTGTAACATGCTGTGCAGCCAGGTGTCGGGCTTCTCCTCCTTCCCAAACCCATTTAAACACCCAACCCTAGGGCACAAGGGCACGTGAAGGTCACAGGTAGGGCGTCATCAACAGGTTTGCAGAGCCAAGTGATGCATCTGGCAGCTCAGCCACAACGCACTCCTCATTGTGATCTGGGCACGTGGTTGCTGTTGTGACCATCCTCGCTCACGGAGAGGGAGACAAACAAGGGCCCTCTGCTGCCCCAAGCTCTGCCTCTCCACTGAATCCCTCTTCTTCAATGCCATCAATCAGTTCCTCCTGCTGTCACTTGTGGGCAACAGACATGTGAGTCAGGCACCCAAACCTCCACCTTGCCTGCACAAACCTGTCCAAACCTCAGGGCACTGGTTTGTCCTCAAAGTTTAACAGCACAACCCACATTTCTCAGAATGGCGAAAAAAAACACCTGGAAATCACCAGGAACAGAAAATAAAAGCAATCATGGCCAAACCTGCTCACCACAGCCACAAGCCAAATGTCACAAGATCAACTTGTGCCCCCACACAACTCGCCCAGAACAAGCTTTCCATCCCACCACTCTTCTCTGGACCACCTGCAGCAGTCACAGGCGCCACAGAGCAATCCCCTGGTGTGCAAGCACATGTGGCTTTGAGTAGGAGAAGACTCCAAAAGCCTCCAGAGGACACCACCACCTCCAGCCTCCCCATGACAAGGTCAGGACACAAGGTGAGGTTTCACAGCATTTCCCATCAGTTCCTGGGAGATAAAGGGGAAAAATCAGGTGCTCTACAAGAAGGTGAAAAACCTGTGTTACCTGGCCTCACATTCAGGAAAATGTGCTCCGATATTTTCTCAACTCCGTTGTGCTTGGCCAAGCACTGGTAGCAGCCCTTAAATGATCTCTGTACGTTTTTTATAATGATGCCTTTCTGGGGATTGGGAATGAACGTCATATTTTTGGGGAGAGGTTTGCCATCGCACTTTCTCAGCGTGAAATTTGAAACATCCGGATCTGTTAGTGGGCACACCAGCAGGATGTCACTGTCTTCTTTTCCATAGATCAGAGAATCAACAAGGAAGAGCACATTTGGATCTGTGAAGAAATGCAAAGACCTGTCAGAGAAGCTGACGTTGCACAGGGAACTTCTGGTGACCATAATTCTGCAACTGGGCACTTACACCAAGGAAAGTTTTACATTCAGCCAGTAAAACTGAGTATTACCCAATTCATGTTTACCAAGAGATATTAAATTTTGTCTTAAAAGAGCAGCACAACAGGAGATGTGCAGTAGCATCCAATACCAGACATACTAAAGAATCATGTGCACTAAAAATAACCTTACTACTTTTTTATTTGGAGACGGAGATTTTTTTTTGCCTTCTTTAGCTCCAAAAACTCCACCCTTCCCCCCACAACAACAGTAAACAGATTTTCACAGACCATTAAAAGTAATTTGCTTTTAGCTCGTGGCAGGGCTGTAAGGTTTCATGCCCACAGGAGGATTTTGAAGAAATTTATGAGCAAATGGAAGTTGAAAAGCACCTAAATTATGGTTTTCACTTCTGTAAAATACATAATCTAAATGAACACACGTTGCTACCAGAGGAAGCACCAAACAACTTCTCTCTCTCATGCACCTCTCTGAAAGCAGGGGTTATTTTTAGCTTCCTTAGAAAAAACCTGGGCATACAAACAGCATATCTGATTGAAAAATTGTCATGTAATCTTGCACGGTAACTTTTCTAAAGCATTTCATCTCGGCCAACCACAGCACGCAAACATACAGTACTTTAAACATTTTTACAACCAAAGTTGAAGCCCATGATACCTGATGACCTTGAAATGCTAAGAACCTCAACATTAATAGTGAGCCCAAAAATAAAGGATGATGTGGTAACAAACTCTGTAAAAGCTTATTTGAGTTCCCATCTGCCCTCCCTACAGAGTAGCTTGAATTAGAAATGTAGAAACAGAGGGAAAAGTTTTCTTTTTTTTGCAAACTGGCTTCGTACAATTTGAACTATTAGAGAAAAACAAACCATGACTTAACAAGAAAGACTTAGAGAATTTGGTTAAGATGATGGACGATGTGCATTTGTTTTAAGACAAGGAGTACCAGGCTGAAAATGAAGCATGGGACATTTACATAAGCAATTAGCAAATGCTAAGTTGAAGGTTGCTCATCACTGACCGGAGAAGTTACTGGCTGGTTTCTAGTTTAGGGTGAGGGTGTAGTTTTAACCTCACTTGATACTGCCGCCCATGAAGCTCCCATAAACTAAAAGCTTTGAAGCATCAGTCTAGAACTAGAGGATGGAGACTACTAACGAATGAAAAAGTAAAGCACGTCTGAACAGAACCAAAGTGTGATGTTTTGCACATGGAGATACTTACAGAAATGCTATGAATAGCTGTCACTCCTGGGCTGGAAGAGCATGGACTAGAAGAGCTCACATAAATGTCCCTGCTGACAGAGATTTAACTGATTGGTTTCCTCTCAATTCACTTTTTCTCCGATAGGGACAGAGCTAAGATATCTTCACTATACAGAAATTATGGCTCCCCAGGAAAAAAAAAAAAAAAAAAAAGACACTCTTGAAAGCAGAAGAAAGGAACAAAGACCTGTTTCACCAACTGCTGAATTGCAAGGAAGGCCTTGCTGGGGTAAGCAGAATTGCTAAGATGCTCCCTTTCCCATTTTCCATCACCCTCTGGAAGGGAGATGTCACTGTGAGAAGACATGAAAGGATCTGCCATAGGGAATCCAGGCACAAAAAAGGTCATGTTCTTCCCTTCACAGCTTTCCGCCCCAGGTACAACTCAGGTAGCACTTGCTTTCTGGGCATACCTCAGGTTTCCAACACACGATGTGGTGGTGCTTATCATTGCTTGTGTCTGAAAAGACCTGAGATCAAAATCAAGAGAATTTTCTCTCTTATGTAGGTGTCTGAACTAGCTTGATCTTCACTAAACTTCCTTGTATAGGGACACAATTGGCTTCCTTAGACAAAACGCAGGCACTTTCTGCCAAAGCAGAAAGGTGAAAGAGGTAAATGCCTACAGTCTGTCGACACTGTGTCATCCGTGGTCACAGAAGCATAGAAAATTCATTGTTAGCAGATCTGGATGGACGTAAGAGATAAACAGCTGCCACAATTTCACGTGCCACTCGGGACTGCACAGGATCGAGGTTCTCCTTCCAGTGAGTTACTCTTGGTCCTGTTCTCTCTTCATTCCCAGCTTTACAAGTAGAAAACATATAGGGTGCTTGTGGTGACCCCACAAGCAGCTAAGCTCATGGTAGCACCTTCAAGCTGTTGTAAGATGTCATCAAGCCACAGCTACAATGGTTACCCTATTGCAAAATGATGGCCAACCTCACAAACATTTTATTGCCATGAACTTGTCAAAGTGAAGCTTGAACATTTTTCACGCAATTAATACAAAGAAATTAACAATACATTGCATGAGGGCCACACAACATCTCTGATGCTTTGGTAATCATGTTCAGTGGGAGGGTTGCCTGCTAGCCTGAGGTGAAGGAGTCACTCACTTAATGGAAGGCACAAACATCTCTATGATCACAGCTGTCTGGGATAATTACCATGACCTTCAGGAAAACAGTCATGGCAGATCAAGTCAACAATATTTTTCACATATAGGTAAAATACATGACAGATTTCCTTTAGTCATAGCCTCAGAGAAACACAGAAGGTCAAGAAAACTCATCCATGGTAGCTGCATGGCTATTTGGACAATTCGGGAGCAGTTAAAGGAGCACTCTTTAAATTGTGTGGCCACTATGTCAGATATCTTCCATTGGGAAAACACTCTTCGCTGTGCTGTGATGGTACTTCCCTGTCTCGGAAAACAACCTTGCAGTAATTCTCAAAGGACTGGCAGGGTTCAGAGGAGGCTCTTTGAGGCAACCCCTGTTGGACAAGGAATGCTGCTTCCAAGAAAGTGGATGTTGTACGACTTTTTTCTGTCAACAGGGAAAAAAGACCACAAGAGCTATGTGAAGGAGAAGCAAAATAACTGTCTTCTTTGGAAAGCAAAAGGGAATGCCAGGCATGATAAACTGTCAGCTTGAGGGCAGCTGATGAAGTCAAAGATCAGGAGCCAATAAAAGAAGAGAAGAAACCTGAAGAAAACACTGGACAAAGAAGAAGATTAATAAAGGATTGGGAAAATGTGTTAGAGCAGAGGCACTTCTTTCCCATCTAAGACATTTCTGATCAGTCACAAGGTAGATCAGGAGCTGGAGGCAGCGTAATCATTGTGGCCTGCTGGCTTCAGCCTGAGAGCGCGGCCTCGAAAAGCCAAATCCTTTAGCTAACTGCCTCAATAAATCAAGAGCTTGGGGCCAAACCTTACATGACTCCATACTGATGGATGGCATGGAATTAAAAAGACATTTCTACATATTGCGTTGTACTATTCCTCACAGTACAACTGACTCATACAACTGATTCAGGTCACTTGGCTAGCTTCTAGAAAGTCAGCTCAGGTATATTTCACCACAGAACACGGGAGATGTAAAGAGAAAGTCATCCAGAACTTTGCTCTGGTGACAAAGGCCATTGCAAGCAAAGCTGGGAGTGAGTTTTCTTTCTACTGGACGGGGAAGAAGATTTCTTCTATCAGACTGTGTTCTCCCTCTGTACCTCAAATTCATTCCCTCCTCCAGCATTGACTGTCCTATTATTTTGGGAGCGAGAGGGGGAGGGGAAAGCAAGAATAATGCCTTCATTGATATTTACCTTTTACAAAAACATAGAAAGAGGTGACAATACTCCCTTTGCTTTTGCATATGTATCTGCCTATGTCTCTGACTGTTGCATTTTTGGTGTACCACTCTTTCTCACTGGAAGTCCTTGCTTTTGCTGATGGGTCCGAGTTCTGGAAATTCCAAGTCACGGGTCCATTCTCGTTGCACCTCAGCCTTAATTCCTCCCCTTTATTCACAACCAGTGAAGATTCTTCATGGGGCAGTGAACCACCTGGAAAAAAAAAAAAAAGCACGAAATACAATGTCTGTCGATACAACACTTTTTCTGCAGCAAAATTGTTATTTATAGTTGTATATGTGCAGTCAATATTTTGGGAGTTATTTCTTAAAAGCACTAAGCTGCAATGGCACTGTGCAATTCTACAGACACCTTCTGGCTTGTAAGACCTTCGGCACACAGAGCAAATAACCACTGCAGATGGAAACCGGCCTTTAAAAAAACCATTTGAAACTAGTTTCTGATGCACCAGTTTCTGCAATGGTTTGGCTTTTGAATGGGAACAGACCCAAGCTATTTAAAAATTAAATTCAAGAACATATGAGCCTGATTCTACATGGCAGCACTTTTAATCATTCTTTGTCATTTAGTCAGTACGTTGCCAAGAACTAAAGTTTCCTTGCTCAACAGTTATCTTTTTTTAACTGCTCTCTCATGGATTCAGAAGCTCCACTCACACTCTTAGATTAGAAGTGTCCAGTTTAATAAAGGCATCAGTATATGCCTTCCAAACTTGCTTATTTCTTTAGTTGAAGCGCAAATTCGTCATTTCTTACTTCCAAGAAAGTTTCATGCAAAATATTCTTCAAGCTTCCATGCCAAAACTACCAAATCATTTTCACTGAGGTACCAATGTCCTAATCACCAAAGCTGCTCCACATGACCACTTAGATTCTCCTTCACTGAACGTGCCATAACACAACTTTTCAAAAGCTGTCAGAAAATAAAGCTGTGTAAAATTAGCAGCCGCAATTCACAATTCCCAACTACTTCCCAGCTTTCACTGCGTACTTGGAGAAAGACACATATTCAAGCTTCTCTGGCTCCACTAAAATAAGTCAAGCAGGGGGTTGCTGTGTTAGCATACCCCTGATGTGAAAGTCTCAGTGAACCTACAAAATGGCATTCATAGCTGAAAACACAGATAAATTCTTACTATTATGGACCTACTTAAACGTCAGAAGAACATAAGCAAATATTGAGGTGGACTTGCAGGAACAAACCCTTCCCCTTTCACAGTAGCTCTTTAGTCCTACAAGTAACGCTTAGCTTACAGTACCTGTGCTGTTAGCTGATGGCCCCCTCGTGTGAAGCGCCGTTGTACAAGACTGTACAACATCCATATGTAGTAGCAGAGTCATGCCACCGAAAATACTACTTGCATTCAAAGAAAACACACTCTGCGGCTCCCTTCAGAGGCTGAATCTCCCTACCCACGCAGATAACAACAGACGTTCAAGCAAAACAATCGGATAATTAGTTGGGATGAGGTTACATGCTCCAGACTTAATTCACTCATCTCACAGCTTTAGTTCTTCTTAAGGTATATACTGGATTAAGACCAGGTCAGGTAACTGCTCCTCTTCCTGACAAATCCACCACAGAGCAGGAAGCAAAGGACGGTCAGACCACCTGCAGAGCCTAATTACTTGGTTTGTGGCCTGGGTTTTGGAGGGAGCCCCCCTTCTCTCCCCATCTCCCTCAGATGACGATTTATTTATCAGTGCTAAACCCAACAGGCAGTCATTTTTCCAGAGCCACCACAAATTTTCCACATGAGGTCCACTAATACAGCATATACGCTTCTGTGACTGAAGGCATAAACAACCATCCTAGAAATACTAATTGCCAGAAAAAGGCAGAAAAAACCCCACTTTAATTTCAAATCTGCTACCTCAAAGTGCAGGTGTGAGCCTGAGCTGTGACACAGCAGCTCGACCGAGGAGAGCGAAAGCCCAAGGTCTCAGGAGCCCAGGTCCCAGCCAGCAGTCGCTCTGCTGGCAGAAGAGCTGGAAAATCCCTTTTCCCAGGACAGAGGGTGCCTGTCAGCAGGGTAAGGAGAGGCAAGGAGACCTCTGATTTCCAAACCCCTCAGATCAGAGCAAGCAACTTCCAGCACCTGAGAAGGCAGAGGGCAAAGACCTCTGAGAAGGTCTCAGGAAAGACCATGCAGGTCCCTCATGGAGATGTCTTTGCAAGACTTCTCCGCTGCTTCCCACAGGCCCTGGGATGCTTCAAGCAACAAATGACACGACTTGCACAAAACAGCAGACGTGCAATGCTGTATACCCGCCACGGTCCTCAGATGAGTCAGGGAAGGCTGGGAGAGGAGAAGATTGGGACATCCTTCCCTGGAATCACACCCTGCCTGCAGCCAGCACAGTCTCAGCCTGGGCTCTGCCAGGGATAAAGCACGTGTGGCCGGGCTGGGGCAGCCCCCGCTGCCCACCCCCTGCCCCACCACCGAGGAGCACGGCGCTGGGCAGGTCACACCAGAGAGACAACCTAGGCGTGCGCAGGGACAGGGCATGCTCCCTCCCTCCCCAGACCGTACTGCATCCTCCGCACACAGGGAACGGTAGGCTCCAAAATGCCCAGCCTGTAGTGTACGGTGCAGCCAGGCGTCGGGCTTCTCCTTCCCAAACCCACTTAACCACCCAACCCTAGGGCACAAGGGCACGTGAAGGTCAAAGGTAGGGCATCATCAACAGGGATGGGTTGGAGGTAGTGGCGCATAGATTAATGTCATAACTGACCTACCAAATGCGTGTGGATCTGTCAAACCGTGCACACGGCTGCGACGTGTGCGAATGCTGATGGGGGCTGCAGCAACAAACCCTTCCTCTGCTGAAGACTGGCTCTTTAGTCCTACAAAAAACCATCGCCCCGTGGCCCTCTAATGCACGGCACGGCATCGCACGGCTGGACGGGATGCGTAAGAGCCATGCCTGAGCCGGGGGAAACATTTCTCAAAACCCAACACTGCTTGCATGCAAAAAACCACACATTCTGCGGCTCCTTTCAGAGGCTGCATTTCCCCACCCACACAGATAACAACAGACGTTCAAGCAAAACAATCGGATAATTAGCTGGGATGAGGTTATATGCTCCAGACTTAATTCACTCATCTCACAGCTTTAGTTCTTCTTAAGGTATATACTGGATTAAGACCAGGTCAGGTAACTGCTCCTCTTCCTGACAAATCCACCACAGGGCAGGAAGCAAAGGACGGTCAGACCACCTGCAGAGCCTAATTACTGGTTTGTGGCCTGGGTTTTGGAGGGAGCCCCCCTTCTCTCCCCATCTCCCTCAGATGACGATTTATTTATCAGTGCTAAACCCAACAGGCACTCCACCAGCGCCTGTTTTTCCAGCGCCACCACAAATTTTCCATATGAGGTCCGCTAATCCTCTACACAAACTCACATGACTGAACATATAAACAAGCATCCTAGAAATAACAATTGCCAAAAAGATTAAGGAAAACATAATTTCATATTTTTATGTAACGTTTGTGACTCTTAACCTACTCTTTCCCCTAGCACTCATCATACCCACTCAGGTTAGGAGTTCAAAATTTTCTAACACTTATTATCAGGGCTGTCTAGCAAGTTGGTGGAAAGTTTTTAAAGGTGGTAAACAACACAGCAGAGTGTGACTCCATCCAGAGGCCCAAGAAATACGTTATGTACCGGAGGTGGGGAAAGAAAGACCTAGAGGGAACAAGCACGCTGTGGCACTCCACAACAAAAGCCACGATATTCCAGTTGAAACCATCATTCATATTTTGAGACAATCTTGTTATGGTTCCTTTACACAGCCTCCAAATTCTCAGCAAAACAGTTTACAAATCGAGTTAATGCCTTGTGCAAAGGATTCCCACAATCTGAATTTTTTTTCTCTGTTGCCTTCTGAAAACAACACATCTTCAAGAAAAGTATGGCGGTGTAAGAACAGGTTGTAAATGCAAGAACTATCAGATGTGCTTAGTATTAAGTACCTAAATATCACCTGTCTTTAAAAGATAAGAATTAAAATGGTGCTTAGAAAAATGGGAATGACTTTGTACCTCCTTTTTGGAGGAATAATTAAGTAACAGAAATCTGAGAGTTTAACCAACAACTTGTAATCCAGCGTACTAATCCCCACAGCACGAGTCCATCTGCTATCTCTTGATTTTTTCTCAGACTGCTAACGCCTGACGTCCGAGACTGCTCCACTGGTATCACACCTGAGGTGTGCACTCCAATCTTGCGCACTCCAGTAACACACATCACGAGCATAACCGTGACAGTAACACTAATAATTTGGGAATCAGATGTGTTGGCAGGATGTATGCCAGGGATGGCAAGAGATCTGCAAGTGCCAAACCCTAAAGGATACGGAGTCTGCTCTTTCCTCGTGGGGCTCCATGTCCACCCCAGCCAGGACCATGACTTTAGCAGTCTCCAGTGGGATTGTAAACTCCCTGAGCAACAGCCCATGGCTATGTCTCCACTGAAGATTTCCAGGTGTAGGTGTGCATCCTTACTCTGTCATCTGACCCACACCTGGGCATGCCTCCACCCTCTCTCTACCTCCTTACACCTTGGAAAAGGAGATGGACCACTACCTCATCACTCAGCTGAGTGTCACCACCTCTGTGAAGGCCACCTGACCACAGGGACTCCACAGGACAAGGGGAAGAGAGGAAACCCGTCGTCTCTCCCCATGGCTCCTGCAGGCTAGTGGGGGCAGATGATCCCACTGTTGGTCGAGGGCTGTGGAACCCATTGCAAAACATCCAACACCCTCCATACACCGCATAGCCAGAGTACCACACTGGGGTTCTGGATGACCCTCTGGAGTTCTTATCAAGGGCAACTAGCAGGTAATTATTTATGCTAACGAAATAAGTTGACAATGGCAAAGATTTAATAATTAACAACAAATTAAAAAAAATTAGTATATATATAAAAATAAATTGCAAAGCTCAGAGCTGGACAGCCCAAGACCCATTTTGGATGTTCAAAATTTGTGTCCCATGGCTGAAAAGAGTCACTGCCGCCATCCTAGCTTCTCCTTGTAATATAACAGATTTAAGTTTAAAACTACAATCACTTGTGAACAAGACTGCGTAACTGAAAAAAGAAGCAGAATATATGAATATACTACAAGCAGCTTCCTAAGCCCTAAAAATGAAGGGAGATGGAGGAAAGAGGGGGAGTACAGCAGTTGTGTCTTCTGCCTGCACAAGGAACATCTGGAAAACCAGGCTGGAGGAATTAGAAAACTAAACAGCTCTAGATAATACCGATAGGAAATGCAGGTCAAATGGCAGGGATATGATTAAGGACAGCAGAATGTTCCTGTAACAATTAAGGGATGTGCAAACAAAAAAAGCTTTGGCTAAGGAGTGCACCGTCCTGGAAAAAAAATAAGTGTTTTATGTGGGAGCTTTTCAGCCCCAGCCACAACACTGCTGTAGCACGGAAAAGCACGTCAGGTGCAAGTCCACATCATGCTCACAAGCAACTGGAGACCATCTCCAGCTGCCAAGCAAACAAAGGATGTGGGACTGCCATGGAATAAGATGAAGAGTCAAGCGGTGTGAATTTTATTCCCAGCTCTGCCACAGATTTCCTGCACAACCTTAGGCCAACAGGTTAGTCCCTCTGTGGCCATTTCCTCTTTCAACTCTTATCTAAACATTAAAAGGAACAAGAAGTTTGTGGCAGCTCTATAGCACAACAGATTGCTTTCAGAGAAAAACCAAACCAAAACAAAACAAAGAAAACCCCTGTGCCTTAGCCCACCCCCTTCCACATTAAACTTATCGCAAACACCTCCCAAGACAGGGTGCAGCCACAACCTGCACACATCCAGTAGCAGCCTTTCTGCCAAGCCCAAGGGACTGGCAGTGACCTGCCAGCGGGTTCACTGCTACCCAGCGAGAGCAGATCCCTCTCCTGCCTCTCCCAGGGCTGGGACACGCTGTAAGGGCACAGCAACCTCTTCCGAGCTTCTGCTTCTTCCCTTTGTGGCTGTCCATAATCTCCATGGTCATCAGCAGTCCCCATGTAAGCTGTACAAACACTGCACAACGAAAAAACGACGACCTGACCGTGACCTGATCCTGACCATGATTTCTAGACCAGTAAACGTTTTCCTATGACAAACGCACCGAGGAGCTAAACTTCAAGGGACAAAACATCCGCGACTTTCGTGTTAAGATTGTGGTGATTGGATGCAATTAGAGACTGCTTTCTTCTCAGTGCCTACTCATTCTGGGCACTGGGCTCATTTCAAGGGCTATCACACAGACCTTACTCACCGCATTTTTCAGTTTCTCCTCTAGAACAACATAAGAGGGCAGAAACAAGAGATAGGCTTTATCAGTTAAAGTAATGGCACTGTTGTAGATGGCAGCGGTCTGGGGCTATCAGCAAGGCATGGCTTGCAGGGAGGTAATATCCTCTTTCAGCATGCCCAGCACTGCTGGAAAACTGAACGTGTTTTCAGACACACAAGTCTCCTGCAGGTCTGAAAGAAAAGCAGAAGCAAAACCGTCTCTTTTACACAAGTGCAGAAGTCCTAGCCAGAAGCCTGCCCGGTCTTCTCTATGGTGTTAGTTGGTCTAATGGAAGAGTATTGCCTTTCCAACTCTGTCTCTCATTTGTTAAAGCCACTGTGACACTTGACATATGCTATGGTAGAGATGAATTTAAGACCTTTTCAATTGTACTTCTTTTGTCCTGCCATTTCATGCCCCAAGGAAACAAATAAAGTGTCAAACTCGCATGTTAATCACACTGAAACAACTTTAATTTACTCTGATGTACAAATTCTCCCAGATTTTTCAAAGGAGAGGTGCTATCATATGCTTACTTGTTTTGTTCCACTTCACTAAACAGACACTCTCCCTTATGCTAGATGAAAAGTTAAGCGATGGCAAATGTCAATTTTAAATTATTTGATCTGAAAGCTACATCAGATCCCGTTTCAGCTAGGCTGCGGGGGAAAAGGCGGCTAGCAATGCAGCCTCTCGCTTCGCAAAAGAAACCATCCATGCCAACACCCATGCTAGTGTCTTCCTCAAAGACATAGATCAAAACAGACCAAAGACGTGATTGTCCCCTGCAAGCGTCATGGACTCTCGGCGTACACGAATGCCACGAATCCTTGCTGATAGAAATGCTGACCGGCTCCTCTGCCCCAGCTACATCTTGGGGTCTGAAAAATAACTGTCACCGGGCACGTATTACAGGGTCTGGACCGATTAGGCTTCCCTGCAGGACCAAGTGGTTTGTTTCTAACCCATCTAACAGAGCCAGTGCCGTCTGCTGACCAACAGACTCTTCCACGCCATGTGTTTCCCAAGCAGAAATGCAGAGCTCCTGCGCTTGCTCTGAAGTTTTGGACCCTCAGAGGCTGTACGTTACTAAGCAGAAAACCAGGGGAGAGGATTAGTGGGGGCTTTGACATTTACCCAGCTGCATGAGGGCAACCGCTGTCTTCTCACCCCCTCCTTGGACCCTTCACCCTGAAGGGGAAGGGGGCAGAGGAAGGGCACTGCGGAGGGCAGAAGGCAGGAGCTCGCCGGCCCAGCGCTCAAAGGGGCAGCCAAACCGGCTCCATCTGTAGGCAGTGGAAAGGAGGAACGGGCATCCCCCGACACAAAGAGCAAGTTGTGGAGCCAGCCAGCCCATTCCCACCCATGGCAAACCCGAGAAGCGGAAGGAGGCTGGAACAAAGGTTGTCTTTATCATCTGGGGAGGCACGAGCATGGGGAACCACAGAGGCAGCTGGACCTTGGCTGCAGCTGTGAGACACCCCCCCTTTGCAGTGACACCCCATAGGAAGCTTTCAGATCCCCAGTTTGGGATTGCTCCTACACGGACCTGCCTCACTAAACCCCTCACACCCCAGGAGGGCACTCCACAGGACAAGCAAAAGGCACCTGATGCTCACCCCTGGCAGAGAAAAGAGCTCAGACAACTGAGGAGACACCCAGCTACACCTGAAGAGTGGTTGTGCACCCCTCCGAACGAGATGTGGTTGATCAGAAGCAGCCAGCATCAGAGGCAGGTGGCAGGACAAATCCATCCAGCTCTCCAAGCCCCCGCACTTCCCACTCTCTGAGAGACGTTCACCGGATCTTCAGGCAGGACAAGCGTGAGCACCCAGGCTGATCCCCTGCCTGTGGGTGGAAGCCAGCAGGTCCTCCCGCAGAGGGGCTCGCCGCAGCAATTAGCAACGCAGCTAATCATGCTTTGCTCCCGTATTTCAGAAGCAGGCTTAGAAGAGCAGATTCTGCACATGACCTCCAAAAGAAACAAGAGAGTTGCCCTATACGTGCAAGCACCACACTCCCTCAAGGCAGGGGGCTGAGGGAAGGAACCGCACCTTCCAGAGACAGAGATGCACCTTCCCCTGCCTGCCTGCCGCTGGGTTTTCCCTTGCCGGGGTGAGGAAACTCCAGCCATGCAAACTGGCCACTTGTCCTGCCTACCGAGCAGCTTGCCCTTGTGTACTGGCATGCCTGACTCTGCTAATGGACCTGTTGGAGCGGGTCCAGAGGAGGGCCACAAAGATGATCAGAGGGCTGGAGCACCTCTGCTATGAGGACAGGCTGAGAGAGTTGGGGTTGTTCAGCCTGCAGAAGAGAAGGTGCCGGGAAGACCTTACAGTAGCCTTTCAGTATGTCCTGGTTGGAGGGGCCTACAAGAAAGCTGGAGA
This sequence comes from Burhinus oedicnemus, assembly GCA_008921705.1. Taxonomy (NCBI): domain Eukaryota; kingdom Metazoa; phylum Chordata; class Aves; order Charadriiformes; family Burhinidae; genus Burhinus; species Burhinus oedicnemus. The sequence continues at coordinate 62,776 of VFFE01006134.1, forward strand.
GGGACTTTTTACCAGGGCATGTAGTGATAGATGAGGAGTAATGGCTTCCAACTGGAAGAGGGTAGATTTAGATTAGATATTAGGAAAAAAAATTTCACTGTGAGGGTGGTGAGGCACTGGAACAGGTTGCCCAGGGAAGCTGTGGAGGCCCCATTCCTGGCAGTGTTCGAGGCCAGGTTGGATGGGGCTTTGAGCAACCAGGTCTAGTGGGAGGTGTCCCTGCCCATGGCAGGGGGGTTGGAACTAGATGATCTTTAAGATCCCTTCCAACCCAAACCATTCTATGGTTCAATGATTCCATGAATACAGCTAATAGAGGCGTACGTCAAAGGCGGACATGTACCTGAGTATAATTCCAGTTTAGCACACGTACTGAACGGCCCCAGCAGGATCAAACACCATGCTTCTTGCTATGGCTGGGTATGAAACCTTTCTGAATCCTTTTTTTTCTGGGAATTCATGGCTTTGGGGCTTTCTCTGTTGTTTTGGCGTTTGTTTTTTGAAGGAGCACCATATAGCAGTCCAGTTACTCATCTTGAAGCGCTATGAGCAACAACCTAGTCTAGGTGATTAATTCATTTTATTACAGCACATTGACGCACTGTGGTCTCTTGTACCTAAGCTTCCCACCACAGAAGGAATCTACAGGCAATGTGCTAATGAACAAAACCAAACCCAAAGCGTGACTGACCTATCAGGTTTTTTTTAAACTAGAACGGTCTAAGCTTAAAACAACTACCTGCTAATTCTTATTCAAAGAAAAATACAGAGGAGAGATAAATATATATGTACACACACATAAGTAGGATTTGCAAAAAAAAGAGCAACTGCTTGCCACAACACTCGTCACTGTTGAGATTTACACAATATTTAGACTGATCCTCACTCCTACTGAATTATTGCCTTCTTCCCTCTAATTTCCAAAATTACTTATTAACCAGCTGTTAGTTTTATCAGCTGTTAGACATATAAATAAACAAATTATAAAGTAAGCATGGAGAGCGATTAAAAGGAATGAAAAAGCGCACTTATGCATAGTGTATTCAAATTCAGCTGTCATTCATCCAGGCTATTCCTTTAATGGCTTTTTCTTCTCACTTCTCTTTGCTGACATTTACATTAAAAGGTGCAGTATCTTTCAACTTCCATTTTGAACGAATGTTCCTTGTAATGAGCAACATGGGCTCGAAAGCGTGTTTTCTGAAATGCAGTGAAAAGGTAGTTTTAATGAAGAGAAATGAGAAAACTGGAGAAAAGTGAATCGTTTTGCAATCTGAATTAATGTCTGTTTGGAAGAGGCTCAGCTGAGGAAGGAGATGTAAGACTTTTGGCAATGCGAATTCTAATTATGTCAAGTCTTGGCAGTAATTTTATCAAATAGTAGCAATTTCATTAAAAGGTGCACTGGTAATCATCTACATAAGGCCTCCAGAGGGGAAAATATACCAATAATTGCATAATTATGTTATCATTGCTCTTATGATGGACCACATTAAATACCACAAAGAGGAGCACTGCTTTTTACTTTCTCTAGATATTTAGTTCAGTACTTTTTCCTAGAAGATTACAGCAATAAACAAGACTTTCAGATTAATAAACATGTTCACCAAATTTTGCAGAAAAGACACAGCTATCTTTTATGTCCATATTACTTTGTATTCTCTTCTTCACTGAAAGAACTGACAGATTCATGAGAAAAATGCTGGGTTTAGTGAGAAGATAGCTAAAGTATTTATATAGCTCTTTTACTGAAATACAAGTCATTGCATCACATGTCATGCATCCACATGGCAGCACACATTTGAGAAGCAGATTCTGGAGTATTTCCGTATTTATCCGCATAAATTAACTTTACCTATTCAGTGATTTTTAATAAGCCTGAAATAAATTAGATTTCCTTTGTCTAGCGCACAAACTTTGCTGCTAATTGGGATGTTGTTAAAAAATTCTTGTAGAAGCATTGTCTTATAGACAATACCAAATCTAATAAACATTTTTTTAATGTGTTAGTATTAGAGAAGTATCTTTGCATATGCCTTCTGAAACTGTGACTAGGACAACTGGTGGAGGATTCATCGGCAGGTTCTTCAGAACCTCCTAGGGTGAACAAATCTCGCCTCAGGTAATCAAGCTAACACCCAGCAAGATCTGTCACTGATGTTGTTTTGGAAGTACTTTGAATATAGAGACTTAGATATTTTTCTGACAATCCAGTTTCATTTCCCTAGTCGTCTTCTGGCAAGGAGATACATAACTTGGCCATTTAACTTAAACTCCAATGTCAGCAGAAGTCACACTTAAATATTTTGCTTGCAAATAAGTTTACTAAGAAGCCCTATCACAAATTGTATATACATGGGATATATGTAGGTAGCTGCTTATTGAAAAAGTGGTCCTCCTTCCTACCCCAGGAGAGATACATGAAGGGCATTGTGCTGTGAGCGCAGTCTGAGCACCTGCCTAAGCAGGGAATCCCGCTTCAGCATCACTCCTGATGGCACCTAGTTTACGGGAGGAGACCAGAAATAGAGGGTTTACTTCTCCTCCTTCCATCTGACCTCGTTTACTGTGCTGCATACCTCAAATCCTAGGTATGATGATATTAGCATTACTGCAAAGTCAGCAATTTTATGTATAATACCTGGAAGTCAGACGTGTTCTATGGAATAGGAAACTTCAACAGCTTGTGTTACAATGAACGCTACTGGGAGGAAGCTTTCATTTTGTTGAAGATAACATAATTTCTTTTCAAAGTTAAAAAGTTACGCTCATCCAGGCCTAGAAAGCGCTTCCCTGCCGTATAAAATAGCAAACAAAGAGGCAGCAAAAGTAGTGAAAAGGATCTGGTAGTCACTGAGCAGCAGAAAATGAATGTCTCAGTACCAGGTCCTAGTGCAGAAGAGCCTCTAACGCATAAGAACAGAACCACTTCAGGTGAAAATACCCTATTAAACTGCATATGTAATTTAATGTTACATTAAAGGTAAAAGTGTAGCATTTTTATAATGCACTTTTTCCTTTTCAAAAGTAAAAACATTCAACGGCAATTTTGAAAATACAACAACATAAATTTACACTTACAACTCCTCTAATCCTTAAAAAAAAAAAAAATTAAAGGCAAAGGAATTATTCAAGCCGTAAATTTGCTGCCAGCATTTTAAAGATAATCAAACTACTGAAGTCATGGAAGTCGGCCACTGAGCACCTCTGGGCAGGTTGTGCTGCAGCGATAAACCAGCCTTTGGCATCTGGAGTTTCCGAGCAGGTGCACACAAAATATTTTCTTTATTTCAGTTCATTCAGTACAACTCAATTAAGCAACCAGTCCATTCAAAGAGGAGCTACTGATCAGGAGTTGAAAAAAACCCATGAATGTTTCCTTCCCTTGCCATTCTAAGAATAAAAAGAGGATGAGATGGACTAGTTCTAAAATTTTTACAGCATAGTGATTAGAAACCACCAGTTTTGACTACAGATAGGCCTTTCAGACATTAATTCTTTATTTCAAAACATTTCTCAATGAGTTTTTCTTCTGAATTGGCTGGCTTCTATGTGGTGCTATTTATCTAACGGAAGAACATTTCAGAATTCTCGTTTCCTTCATTGTAATCGATGCAAATCATCAGTAAAAATCAATTATCTAATACAAGAAATGTCAACACTTTCTATTTTCATACTAAAACATACACATGAAGAATCAGAATAAGTGTATATATAACAAGCTACATAATTGCTTAAATACAGGCACAGTGATTAATCAAAGTGAGTATAACATTAAGTGCAAAGGCTATATTTAATTAAAACTCTATCTCAATGGTAATAAAGGAGGTTAAACCTTTCTTTACAAAATGATTAAGTACAAATGCAAAACAGTTAAAATGAGGCTTACTGTTAGCTGATTTAAATCATGATTAAAATCAGATTTACAATGCTTTGAATCAAATTGAAGCAGGCAGTCCATGGGGAGGTAACTATTGTGTTAAACCTGGGAGCGCTACATTTCTGATCTGGAGTCAGACGTCAGTTTTACACATCGTATCTGGAGGAAATGCAAACAAGTTGGAGAAGGCTGAGAAGAACAAGAGGAGCAGGAGGAGGAGTTATGAAAGATGCACCAAAAGAAAAGGCTGAAAAAGGTTTACCATAGAAAAGAGAAGTCAAAGATGTTATATTAATTGTCAATGTGTAAAATGTTGTTAGAAAGAGGATGGTGATTGGCAGTTCACTATATCCACGAGAGCAGGGGGAAAAAAAGGATGGAATTAAGCGACCAGCAAGGGAGATTAGGTTAGGAATTAGGAGAAGCTTTTGACCTCTAACAACTAGTTCTGTCCTAGAAAAAACGGGTGGCAGACTCTGCCCCGCAAGTCTGCCTTAGAGCGGGTTAGACAAAAGTCTGCCTGGGGAGATCTGCTCCATCTGACCCCGGGGGAGAGCAGGGGACCGACCAGACGACCTCTGCAGGTCTCCTCCAGCCTTACTCTCACAGTTCTGCGGGAGCTGCCCAAGACTTGCCGTGTCTCTGAGAAGCCCAGCCGCGGGAGGCAGGGGAATGCGTGAGAAAGTCAGATTTCAGTCAGCAAAGAATGAAGTTTCCAGTCCTGAGGGCTGCAGACAAAACCTTCAACACGTGACGGCGGTGCAGCCATTAACTCCTGAACAAAAAACAGATTAAGAGAGCCAAGTGCATGTTTTTAATCTCATGATACCCTTCAGCAGGTACCTAGTTAGTTCTGAACAGCCTAGGTACGTGAATACCCAAAACACTTCTGTTACACAGCTCTTTGGGACCTTTCTCCTCTTCTGAAACGTGCAGGCTCTGAATGACAGGTTAGAACCAATAAGTTTGATTTCTTTTTCCAGTATGGCTTTTGCACAAAACTTCTTTAAAAGAAGTCCACTCCACATCATGAGGAGCATGCTCACCCAGCGCGAGCGGTGAGCACTACTTAGCTTAAGACACTTACTGATGGGAAAAGAAAGGAGCTGTAGGACTAACCTGGCATTTGCCAGGCTTCCAAAGAACCTGTAAGAGATGCATCTCGCTGACTTTCAAATTTCCCTGCCCCAGTTTTCATCTCTTCTTAACTTGAATCAGCCCACACATCCTCTCTATCGCTTAGATTTACAACCGTCAGTGCCTAGTTGACCAGCAAATTCTTCTCGGTATCAGATGTTTAATGATTATGTTACACGATTACAGACTCAGCTGTCAGATGACATTTAAAATCATAGACATTTAACGCTGTCAGCCCCCCCAGTGGCAAAACCCCCTATAGCTGATAATTTTACTAAACGATGCCTCCTTTTAGCTACAATTTGGAGGAATGATCCATATGGAGCAGTGCAGGAGTTGCATAGCATGGTAGCAACATCAGAAACTTTCCTGTTATTTACATGCCTGCAAGAGATAATATAAAGATCATATAACCAAGAGCCTTACGTGGTGCACAAAAAACTTATGCTGCGACACAAAAAAGATCATTAAAAATCCATTTAAAGGTATATCTGAAAACCTATGTTTTCAGAATAAGTCAATATAATCCCCAAGAGTAAATCCACTGAGAAATTAACATTTACTGTGTTGTCTAATTGGTATACCCTAGAAAATAGGAGTCGCATTCTCCCTTCAAACACAGATGTTTACACTCCCCTTACGTTTTTATCACTAACAGCAGCAATCTTGGCCGGTGGACAAACAATACAATTCGGTTGCCATTAGGTTTGGCAACCAGCCAAGGAGGCTACTCACACACGTAAAACTACGTTCATTTATGACTGTTTGCAGGGTTAAAGAGGATCCTTTTGGAAAAAGCCCTTCTAGGTCCCTAAAAGCCACTGAAAAAGCCCAGCACGATACTTCTGCAGTAAAATAATACAGAAGCGTAATAACAATTTTAAAATCTCTTTTATGTCAACTCCTAGTAATTTGTACGCGCATTCTCTTTGGATTTTTTATAATAAACGTCCAAAAGATGTAACACACTGGAACCTGGATCACCACTTTGCTAAGAGACCTTTCGCATCAGCTCTCCCCTTTCGCCTACGGTTACAACGAACACCTTAAGCTCTGCTAAGACTGAAGAGCCTCATCGGGGGCAGCTGAGTTTCTGAAGGACAGAAACAACTGCAAGTTGTTTCTCATGCAGGGGAATATTCAGACATCACAAAAAAGCAGTTTTATACTTAAAGTGAGAGGGCACTTACAGTAAATGCAATGCATTAGGATATTAGACCTCATTTCCTCAAGCCATTCTCTGAACAGCTGAAAGAGACTTAAGGAAATGAGTCAAAATCCTGGAAGATGTTTGTACTAGATGAAAAAGAAAACAACATCTGTAAAATCATGTGTCACATACGTAGAGCAAGACAATGTGCAACGCTCGATCCCTGCAATGGCATTCATTTTCATGGACAGAGAGAAAAAGCTGAGAAGTGGCTTAACCTTGAGCAGTTACTGCCTCTCTTCTACAAGATTGATATGAGATTAGATCGGTTGTCATGTATTGTAGATAAACATATATGTTGTTGAAACTCTTTGATGCTCTGCGGTGCTTGTTTCATCCAGAATTTGTTATTCCTTACCTTCAGATGACACCAGAGTGTTTACTGAAAGTTCAGGCTAGAAAGCAGCCTTCCTTCAAACTACAAATGCGTAATATTTGGTATTTAGTTTGACAGCTCCAGATATGCCTTAAAAATCTTCCAAATAGCTTGCGCTAACAACGAATTATAGTTCAGACAGAAATCCAAAGAACATAGATGTATCATTAGAGTCTCTCACAACAGACCAGAGAGAGAAAAGGACAAGTTTCACTACGAGAAACTCCTACCAGCCTGGAACATGACTCAGATGTTCCTCCTAAGATCTGTCTTAGCTCATGTTCACATGTGCTAAAGACATATCCTTTCAGATTCCACCTGTGTCCTGGTGCAACGTGTCCCTTCTGGAGGTGACTCAGGATCCTTTGATCAATCCCAAGCACCTGCAAAGCAGCGTTACTGTTTGGACAATCAACGACAGGCTCCTGGGAGGGCTGAAGTGAGGTGGAAAGCCCATGGGTAGCCAGCATAACCCAGCGATACTACAGCTGCAGCCATCCCTTGACGAGAGGCTTTCCCTTGCAAAATGAGCACATGGAAATGCCTCCAGTCTCCTTTGAATGGTACTTAACCGGGATGCAAATAGGAGTCTCACTTCTTGCCAAATTTATCACATTCTTTATTCTAAAGCCTGAAGAAAAATCACTTACACACTTGCTGGGAGAGGGTTCCCAGTTGTAACGGAAGGAAAAAGAGGCGAGTATTGAGCAATCTTTTGACATTTCCATTCTGCTCCTGGCAGTGGCCTTGGGCCACGCTTCTGCGCAGGAGAAGCTGCACTGCCGCAGGGGAGGGAGGAAAAGGAGAAGGAGAGAGCAGAGACGGAAACGGGGGAGTAGGGAGGGCAGGAGACTCGGATGGCTTGAGGGGGTCAAGGCAGCGACTGAGTGACAGCAATCAGAATCCTCATCAAGTTCAATCGTCCTCCTTCAAGCCTCCTCCCTCCCGGCTGACAGGTAGCGGGAAACATCATGAAAACAGACGTTCTTCCCTCTGGGCACAGGGAGAGCTTCCTATTACTCTGCAGCTGACTGGGGAAAGAAAAGGCTATATTGATGGATGCTGCAAGGAACCATGTCCAGTCTTCCATGACCGCGGGATGGAAAAGCCACAGACGCTCTGGCAGAGTACTGGGGGGTGGGGGACAGGGTGAGCCTTGGGGGGGACAGGAGAGGCACAGAGAAAAGATCCTTCCAGAATATTGCATAAAAGGAGGACTAGGCAATCCTCAAATGGAGGGAAAAGTGGAAGCATACGTTAGGATGTAAGAAAAACAAAAAATAGGAAGCGACTGCGGACAGAGGAGATGAGTGGCTTACCCTCCAAGAAGCTACATTAAGCCCCATTTTCTACATCCTCCTTCCCTATTTGCAACCAAAGGAAGAAGCTCTTGACTACAGGCCAAAGAAGGATACTTAATATAAATCTGTATACTGGTAAACAACAGGATAGGTCTGAATAGGGACTGTGGGACATCATCCAGTCCAAGCGTCTGCACTGAGGCAAACCCAAAAGTAACACACAGGGTCACGCTGGCTCCCCAGCAATCCAGCACAGCAGATCCGCTCTGTCCTGCCTGTCACTTCTGATGGCCCCTGCCAGGACACGAGCCATCCCTCTGATACCTCCTCCAGCCCAAAACTAGCCCTGACTATTTCTACACCTGTGTGATACACAGATGATGCGCGTACGTACCCAAAGACAGCTGTCTTTTGCAACAGCAAATCATTTGTGCCTACTACACTGTGGATTTTTGCCTACACAAGTTTGTCTCCCGTGCCCCTAAGGTGAAATCTCTCCAACAAGCAAGCGTCTCAACCCAGAGCCAGAGGAAGGATCACGAGAAAGGTTCCCTCCTTAATCTCCAGGACTCTGGCGCCTGCATCTCATGACCTCCAGAAGATGCTGCCAGTCTGACCTGTTTCTCAAGTTTTCCTTAAGGACAGTCTAACTGTACGATGAAGGATAACCTTCAGGTGCGGGCAAGAAGCAAAGTAAATAAAGTTGGTGGGTATTAATCACTTCAACTTTTTTTTTTTTAATTTATTTTGAGGAATAACCCATTGGTAGGAGAGTTTCTCATCCTTGTGGCCACAGCACTAGCATTTTGCAGACATCTGTGGGTATTCTGAACAGCAAAGTCCAAATTGTCAGACCATCACTCTAGTTCAAATTACCGATAAACAAAGGGAGCAAACCAAACACATTACCCGCACAAAAACATTAACAAAAAATGTTCATAAACCAACCACAGTCCTCTCTCACAGCCCGAAATAAAGCGCTTACAATGAAGAATCGTACATTGTCACGACTGTTAGTTCCTGGCATTTTAGCTGTCTCTGCTGGCAGCAGCACGGGCAGAGACTTGCTCTCACACCGGGTGCTCTGCAAGGCTCTTCTCTGCTGGTGGCAGCAGACGTTAAACCCCCAGCGCTCCGCATCGCTTCCCTGCGAACTCAGCTCGCTCTCAGTTAAGTAGCAAAATAACCTTTCGCGTTATCCGCTTGCAGACTTCCGTGCACGGGGCCAAATTCCTCCCTGGGTGCAACTCCTCGAAGGCTCGCAGCCACCTCCTTACGGCACCTTCCTCTGCAGACCTCCAAACGCCTCTTAAGCTTACAAACCGTGCAACGAGCCGCACGGCGACTCCGAAAGCCACCTGCAAAGTTGCCCGGTATTTAAAATCGGTAGCCCTGTGCGTGAGGGCTGTGAGGTTAGGCAAGGAAACCCCCTTTTATCAAGGAAGTGGAAGGGAAACTTTGAATTTATACCCGGCACACCAAAGTTTTTGGGCAAGCGGTCCCGCTCAGGCCTTCGGGAGATCTCCCGAAGGCCTGAGCGGGACCGCTTGCCCTCCTCTTCAACCCGGAGGATGGGAGCAGACCGACTCTGATGCCTTGTCCCGGGGGTGAACCGCCTGCCCGACCCCTCCGGACCACGGGGCACCCACCCGCCGGGGCGCAGCGGGGCACCGACACCGGGGCACGGACCCGCCCGGGCGCACCCAGGCACCGACATCGGGGTACCGACACCGGGGCACCGACCCACCGGAGCACACCGGGGCACCGACACCGGGGAGGGGGCACAGACCCGCCAGCGGGACACCGAGCCCATCAGCTCCCCGTCCCCGGGGAGGCTTCACCTCTGGACACCTGACGGCGGCGGCTCGTTCCCTGCCTATTGTTCAACGCGCACTTAACCGCGGGGACATTTTGTACCGATTGCTAGTTTATTGTCAAAACAGCCCGGCCCGGGGAGATGGGGGGGGAGGGGAGGAG
>VFFE01006134.1:72676-230116 GCA_008921705.1 Burhinus oedicnemus
GGGGGGGGGGGGGGGGGGGGGGGGGGGGGGGGGGGTGAGATCGCCCTCCGCACCCGGCAGCGCTTCTGCCGCCAAGTGCAGCCCTGAGGAGAAGGACTTGGGGGTGTTGGTGGGTGAGAAGCTCAACATGAGCCACCAATGTGCGCTCGCAGCCCAGGCGGCCAGTCGCATCCTGGGCTGCATCAGAAGAAGCGTGGCCAGCAGGTCGAGGGTGGTGATTCTGCCCCTCTACTTCGCTCTGGTGAGACCCCACCTGGAGTACTGCGTCCAGCTCTGGAGCCCCCAACATAAGAAGGACATGGACCTGTTGGAGCAGGTCCAGAGGAGGGCCACAAAGATGATCAGAGGGCTGGAGCCCCTCTGCTGTGAGGACAGGCTGAGAGAGCTGGGGTTGTTCAGACTGGAGAAGAGAAGGCTCCGGGAAGACCTTAGAGCAGCCTTCCAGTATTTGAATGGCGCCTACAGGAAAGCCGGAGAGGGACTTTTTCCAAGGGCATGTAGTGATAGGACGAGGTGTAATGGCTTCAAACTGGAAGAGGGGAGATTTAGATTAGATCTCAGGAAGAAATTTTTCACTGTGAGGGTGGTGAGACACTGGAACAGGTTGCCCAGGGAAGTTGTGGAGGCCCCATCCCTGGAAGTGTTCAAGGCCAGGCTGGATGGGGCTTTGAGCAACCTGATCTAGTGGGAGGTGTCCCTGCCCATGGCAGGGGGGTTGGAACTAGACGATCTTTAAGATCCCTTCCAACCTAAGCCATTCTACGATTCTATGATTCTATAGTAAGTGCTGTGAGGAGGGGTTGGGATGTGGGGCTGGGTAGGCCCAGGGGGCAGCATGGGCTGAGGGGGACGGCCAGGCTGGGCATGGGGCCTGGAAACAGAGGGAGCATCCCTCAAAGGGCAGGTACAGGGCCATTTGTTTAGCTCTAAAATCCTCATTTGCAGCTCCTGGAGGTGTCACAGCAGATCGTATGTTCACCAAAGGTAATGCTTCTGCCCTGGCTTGACCGCTGAGGTCTCAAACTGTGCCCGCTCTGGGCTGTCACCTGTTAAGGGTCAGTCAGAGCAACAGAAGTGAGACTTAAAAGTATGTGACACAAAAGGAAGGATTGAAAGAACTGGCTGGTTTGGTATGGAAAAGAGAAAGCTGACAGGGAGCTTAAACATGGAAAAGGTTCTTACAAAGAGGATTGTGAGCAATTGTTTTTCATGTCCCTCAAGGGCAAGATAAAAAGTAATCCATTTAGTTCTCAGCAAAAAAAGAAATAGCTGAAATGTTAGGAAAGCACTTGCAAAGAGTAAGGAGAATTTAGTCTACAAATGCATTGTGGAGTAGAGGTTGTGGAATCCCACAGAGGGAGTTTTTTAAGCACCGATGAGACGATTGACAGGGAGGATCCGGGAGCACTTGCTTCTGTAGCTACAGAGCCGGAGCGGAGCTGCTCTTCAGGCAGAAATAATACAAACTACAGAAATGTCTGTCTTTAACACTGCTCTGTCACTCAGCGACACGCGCTGCTGAGGTGACAGAAAGGTATACAGGTGACCCAGGCAGAGGAGACATCCGTGGGTTCACCACCGGTGCTCTGCCCGGGTATCCACAGGCGGCACCCCGGCAGGCAGGTGGGGTCAGGACACACGGACTGTCAGAAAACCCAGACCAACACTTTTGGGTGTACAGAAGGATGTAGGGGACACATGGTAAAACCTTCACCCGTGGAAAAGCGTAAATGTAGACTTCTTGAAATGTGTCGGTACAGATCAGAAAAGTTATTGAAGGTAAATTATTCCTTTTTTTTCTTCATCTTCTTTTCTTTTGCTGTACTGTCAGATTTTTTCCGAGGTTAATAGCACTGTCCCATATGGTCCAGCACGAGATGAAAGTCTTGTCTTATATGTTTAAAATGGCTCTCTCCATTTCTTTACTCTCTTTCATCTCTGACAGCCAGTCTCTTTTGATGGGTGAATCCTTCCTCTGCTGCAAAACGGAATACATTTTTGTTAGCACACCAACAATTTCAAAATCAAACATCGTTTTTAAATCATATTTCTCACTAGGTGCTAACCTCATCAAATTAATTCTGGGTAGAGGAAAAAAATAGCTGGAATACTTTAATTTTTAGTGCATTCCAGATTTCCCAGGTGTCTTTGGGTTTCATTTTTGCAGGAGAAAAAAAGAGAGTTGGAAATCTTTTATATAAATGCTTGGAGCCTTCGCAGTTTAATTTCTTAAAGACGCACAGGCAGCGCACAATATGCTATGAGAGGTTTCCACTGGAACATTATCATGGAACATGTGATGTTGTTATTGTGACAGGTTTCTCCCTGTTCTTCTTGATTAGTGCTCTTTCGGTTAGTGGCCTGCCTTTGTGTCCTGCACATCCCCGATCACATGAAGCCAAACTCCGCATGGCCCTGCATCATGTGCCTCACTTTCACGAGCATTAGCTGAATGTTAGACATCTGAAAATCGGAGCGGCAACAATATTCTCCGTGTACTTTGCCTGGCTATAAATAGCTACAGTAAGTGGGAAACAAAGGTGAATTGGTTTTAACCTTGCCACTTCATTTATTTTTAATAATCATAATGATAAAAGCAGTTGCCTTTTCCACCTCTGTCCAATGTATTGCACTGAATGCTATAAGTTCTCTCATCCATATCCCGTTTGCATTATAGAAGAAAAAGAAGTTTCTTGAGCGGTGGAGGATTCTCTTAGGTCTTTTTTCTACCTTCGTCCAAAATAGGTGAGCTTAAGCCGAAAAGGGTTTTCTGTGCGTTTGCAGCCAGCCTCACATGTTCCTCTCGTCAGCCGTCACTGCGGTGCTGTGGCAGTACGTTAGGACAGGTAATGCCATCTCTCCTCATCGTCTGCTGGAACCAGCTTGCAGTAGGTTGACATTTGGGGAGGGGGAGGAGGGGGAAGGAATGAGACAACACACAAAAAGAGAGATCTACAGACTTTGGAGACAATGGATACAGATTTGGAGACAAGAACGATAAGCTTGGATAAATATATAAAACTCTGTATTTGGAAAGCTCACTTCAGTTTGAAATCCTGGAAGTGATTTAACATTTATGGACCAGCTCCTTTGAACAGTCAATTCAAAAGATTGCTTTTACGCATCCATGGGACTGCTTACTGGAGTAAACATTGAATAGATCGATAATATCGGTAAGATTAAGCTAATATCATTGAACAACTAGTGCCCTACTGAAAGACTTGTGTGATTTCTGTATCTGAATGAAAATGCATTTGGAAATTAGCTACTTTGATGGCTTCAAACAGTTTATTTGTCAGGGCTATGAAAACTTTTTTATTCTAAATCTTTACAGCATAAATAATCCACGGGAACTATTTTATCTATGGCACGACATATCGAATGAGAAGAGGGGAAAACACCCTTCTGATACAGGTAATCAATGCCAGCTAGAATCCCTCCTGATAAACCCTGTGATAACGATTTCTTCTAGAGCGTTATACTTTCCTTTTTCTAAATTGTGGATTGATAGATCTTAGTCTGGGGCATCGCTGTTCCATATAAACTGGCAACCCCAGCCAGCCAGCCAGCTCCAGAATTAACTCCTCTGTGATTCCTGAAGGCTTTGAGAAATTATGAGAGTTTGGAACATGTATTGATTTACCAATGTTGTTGTAAAAGCTATCTAATCATTGGCATTAAAGTTTGTTAAGCTTTGTAAAAGTGAAAAGTGGTTAAACTTCTGCCTTGTGCATTCATCTAAAACAGCATTTCTGAAGCGTGGCTGTCAGGAATGTCATATGACCACCGTGCAAAAATATGTACTCAGCACTCTGCTGTATCTTAATTTTAATCGACAAAACCATAGCTGTGAATTTTCAAAGCTTCTTGTTTATTAAAAAAAAAAAAAAAAGAAAAAAAAAAAAGGAAGTGTGAAATCTGCTGGTCTAAACTGTTGGTACAGTAAAGTATAATCCAGCCGGGCCTGTTTTCTGGCAGCCTTGAGATTTCAGAAGGCCCCATTGCATTTAGTTTTATTAATTTCTAGTCTTCTACATCCTCACACTGACATGTAAGGGTGGGTGAGTGGAGAAAACTGGTAGTATTCGACAGGCATATGTCTTAAGACTTCATCTGTAGATGGTAGGTTTATAATGTCTTCCATGCAGTTTAACTGCAGAGACTCCCACTATTTTTAGCAGGGATGACACTAAAATTAATGCAGAAGAAGTGGACACCTTTATCTCATTCCCCCTGGAATATGAGCCTTCAAATTGAATCCATTCAGTCTTACTGAAGTGGGAGGCATCTCTTATTCCGTTTTAATCCAATTTTGTGAAATACTCACTAAATCCCATTGTGCCCGTGATCTTAAATCAGCATTGCTATCCTACTTAATTAAAGAGTTTTCCAGCATCGAATGTCAAGAGCCAAGATATAATCGTCATTGAAGCTTGAAATATATGCTGTTTTTAGAGACATCTCTTATTATCACATGCATAGCACACTATTGTAAAAACTGTCTTATCAGTATAAGCTTAAGTGGAAAATAAAGGCTCTAATCTTCTCGATAGCATTTTTTGTTAGTTTATAGCCTGCAATCTTACTAAGAAAAGAGATTTGTCTTTATGAACTGCCAAGTACGGTTCTTGCTTTTATCACTTGCTGCTTTTCTCGCACAGGCCACTGTTGGAGCTGACGCCATGCAGCAACTTAGGTCTTTTCAAGTGTTGTTTTGTCTTACTTCATTTTGTTGCTGGCGTTTTTTTTAAGCGAGTTTGACATATCAACATAATTGTGGAGAAGCAGCTGATTTGGCTTCCTCAAAAGCCAAATCAAAGCCCTTCCCATCCTTCCCTGGCCTTCCCATGCGTGGCAGCTTTGGGCTGCAGACCTGGAGAGCCTCGTCCTTGCCCCCTCTGCCTGCTCCCAACAGGATATTAATGCCTTGGTTGCTGAAAACATACCCAGGCTCTGCATCTCGTGACAAGAACTAACTTTGCTTTGCTGTTCATAAAAAGCCCTTCTGTGTTTTCTCACAGCGCTTTGCCGTATCTGAAATCTAAATAAATGGCTAGAGAGGGGTTTTGTCATGCGTTTTTCTTCTGAGGTGATTAAAGCCACATGAGATCCAGTTGACTCCTTTGGCATTTTTGTTAAACTGTGCTATTTCGCATATGAATTTGGGGGTCAAATAAGAAGAAAACTTAAAGAAAAGCAAAAGACCCCCCCTGATTGAGATGGTGTGTGTCCAAAGTGTGGAGAACAAGGTGCTTGCGTTGTGTGTGTTCCCTGAGTTGATAACCTGAAAAGCTTGTTTGTTTTATCACTTCTGTTTGTCGCATCGCCTCTCAAAGTATCTTTCTTCAACCTATTTTAATTTATCATTATTTAGCTGCATCAGAATTTGCCTGGATGCTTTTTAGCCTTGCAAGGCATCTTCAGAGCTCTTTAGGTCCCGTTTTGTTTTCATCTTTGTGCAGTCTGCAGAAATGTGTCAGTTCCCCTTTATTCAGCTTTAAAGCTCGTTACTAACCTGGGTTGTACATTTTTGGGCGAGTGGCCTCTCTTGACTCCTCCTGCCAGTGCTTCTCTCACATGTCTGGCCCGGAGCACTCAGCCTTTGTCAGGGGAGCATCATATGAGCCTCCCGCTCTCTGCCGGTCCCATCCTCAGTGCCCGCTCTGCCCGTCTCCTTGTACAGAGCAAGGCAGATTTGTCACAACCCTGCCACCTCGTCTGGAACAAGGATATCAGTGTCTGGCCTTAAAACCAACTGTTATTTATTAGAGTCAAAGCATTTCAGAGAAGACAGTTCTTAAAATAGTGAACAGGCTGCACATGTGACCCATTTACTATTTTTCATAGAAAACCCAAGAAATCTGGTCTCCCTAGCTGCTGCTCCTCAAAGCTTGTCTCAATTTCTGCTCGGTTTTGTTCAGTTCCCAGGATGGCCACGGGCAACTGAACCTCTTAGAAACCAAGGCACTTTTTAATTAGCATCTCCGTCTTTGAGCAGGTAACTCCCAGCTTTGGTAAAGCAAGGCTTGCGGTTTGCTGCAGACGGATGGAGTATCCACAGAGCTAACAGCTTCTCCATCGCCTCTCGCTTCGGCCGCTGCAACTTTTTGAGCAACCCCGACTAAATTAAAATGCTGTAGACCTTGTTGCCCTTCCATATGGGGTAGGTAACCCTTACCAAGGCAATGCTGCAGTGTTTTAGGGGACCGCACAGCAGGTATGTACGTATTTACGTTTTCTTTACAATCTGTCTTCACAGTTCTTGGTAACCAAAAGTCTCTAAGAGATTATTTTCCTATCAATCTTATTCCATTTTCATACAGCTATCTTGTACTGCCAGAGGCCTTTGGGGCTTTTTTTTTCAGCCATGTATATTTGCGAATGCAGTGTATATTATAATCCCCAAGCCCACAGTGCTGATAGACGGCAGGAAAAACATACACACCACTGGGAGAGTAAAGGGCAGTCAAAGGTGCCTCCCCATTAGGTCATGCCCGTCACGTTTATCATCCAATCCTCTATTTTTTTCACCTGTAGAAGTTTTTTTCAGGCTTTTTGATAAGAGTTTTCCAACTGAGATGCTGCAGCCACCTTTGGAAATTTCCATATGTAGCCTGTTACGTGGTGTAAGTGAGCTTTTGCAGACACTTTCAACCACCTCCCCAATGGACGCTGGCTGCCCGGCATGCTGGGAAGGCCTGGAATTACACCTTGATGAATTTGCATTTTGATGACTTAGTTTGTCCAGGCAGGATAACCAGAAAGAAAAAATCAGTTGGTGAAGATGCCCGAGAATAAAAATGGTATTTGTCCCTGTGAGACAGGTGTTGGAAAGCCCACTGATATTAATGAAATCATCTAGCTTCGAAAGGCTTGTGAGTTTGGAGCTTAAGAGGCAATATGCTATTAAATGAGATGGCTACTTCTCCTTTTTTCCTGCTCCTGTTCTGAGTTTAAACAGATCTAGTGGTGCCATATCAGTTTAGGATGCTCAATTTCAGTCAAATGAGTTTTAGGATATGTTTTCCGGGATGCTTTTCCTATTTTATCTCCATTCTTTCAGGGAGTTGTTATTGAAATGATGTATTACCCAGGTGCGCAATGTTTATCTAGATGTTTCTGCACATTTTTCTGTACGTATCTGTCTGATACGCAACATAAACTACTGCGTTAGTATAAAAAATATATTCTAAAGACCATATCTGGTTTTGCCCTGATGTGTTCAGCTGATTCCGTCTTGTGTGTTGTTTCTTCTCCCGAATTCAATAGTACTGCTGGCAAACCCCGAATCCCAGCTGCCGCCCCTGCATAAGGCCAGGCTCTGGCTTGTGTACAGCTTCCCGCGCTCGGAGGACTCTGCTCTTAGGAGGTGACCCCCAGCAGCTGCACCAAGGTGCGTTCCCAGAGCTCACCAGCTCTTTGCGCCTGCAGTGGAAAAGCCCTGCCTTCAATTCCGCCCATCGCAAACCTTACAGAGGTTTATATCTCAAATCCTCCCTTCCTTAACTAACTGCCTGTAAAGCCCTCCCCCACCGCCAGGCAGCTGCCTTTGGGCAGGGAGCTGTTGTCACCTGGCAGCGCGCAGGACCCGTTTGGGACAGGAAAGTGTCCGACTAAAACTGAGATTTGGGATTCTTTGGGGTTCACGTAAGAAATACAGAGCATCCCTTTGCCATCTGCTCCTTGTTGGAAGTAATGCAAATGTAAATGTCAGTTTTGCAGCTTACGAGCCCGTCACCCCTCCAGGCATACGGCCGTTCTTGCCGAAGGGATGTGCATCCACTGGGACTCGGCTTTCACAGCTGAGAGCGTGGTTTCTGTGTCTGCCTCCATCCTGGACTACTCCTGTGTCATTCAGGCCTGCGTTTGTCACATGGGTTTGCAAGACGCTGGCTGCGAAACAGGCTTAGGAAGGTCCTGACCCTTCTCTCCTTAATTCTGTCCCCCGCTGTGGCACTTTAACTTGCTAGCTCTTTGTTTTGCTGCCACGGCTATTTGGAGGAACTGCAGAAAAGGGTATTTTTCACCCCTAATCTAGTCCGTGATCTGGTTTACTGTGTGGCTTTGCAAACAGGTCTACTGCCAAACCGAGGGAGGAAGAGCGATGCGAACGAGCAGTGAGAAGGAACTTAGGCTGGCTTGCTGCCAAAGCCGGCACCTCGCGAAAGCAAAACCTTTTATTCGACAGGAGCCGGCCCTCAAATACCAAAGCAAATGCCAGGATGCCTCTATCTGAAGCCAGGTGTGAAGGTACTTACAGGTGATTTCCCCATCGTAGAGGGACAGCTGAATAGCCAGCGTGGTTTAAACGACGCAAGGCAGCAGCCGGCTCCTCCTAGGAGTGGATATCTTGGTTATCGCAGAGCCGTTTCCCCCGCCTCACGTCAGCTGGCCGATTGTTCCGTGCCCAGTCCGGGCTGCTGCCGCTGCCGCCTTTATTTATCCGTGTATTAAATGTTATACAAGATGTCGGTTATAGGTACAATCTGTTAAACGCATGATCTCTGACGTGTCACCAGCCCTCTCCGTACAGCCCACATATGGCCCATTGTTAACACAGATGCCAGCCCGGGAGCAGCTCGCTTATCTCGTTACACCTCAGAGAGCGGGCAGCTCTTCCCCCCCAGCTTTTGCTCCGGTTCACGTGTCAGAAGCGGATCGTTTGTTTGGGGCTTTGGGGATGAAATTAGTATAGCGATTAGGATGTGGCTGTGGCAAACGTCCACTCATTAGTCTATGACAAAGTGCACTGGATTTATGACGGTGACAAGGAGTCAAAATAACACGGAAGGGTAGCTCCTTTCAAAGGCAAATTTAACAGGTGCTGTTTGCTGAATCTGAGTCAGAGCCTCAACCTGGGCTTAAATCTTGGGTCGTGATTATCTGTAGAACCTTGGCGCCACGGTAATAATTCTCACCGCACAGCCACCGTACAGCTGAGAAGCAGAAATATTCAGAAAATGTTGTAAATAGTATTTAGAATTCTTCTTTCATCTTCTTTCACAGATGATTTCTCAGTTTCTCTGACACGATCATATGATGAAGCATGTGTCGTTTTGACCCTTGAAAGCCTGGAAGAACGTTAGCATCTCAAGTTCCTTTCCAAACACTTCAGAAATCCTTCTGCAAACAAACACTGGAGATATCCAGAACTAACAACACACCACAGCCCTCGGGTTAATGTTTGGCTGCGACTATCAGCCACCGATAAAATAGAAAACTGCAGCCTCTGTTCAACGTGATAACAGGGTCCTGGATCAGCACATCAAATGTCCATTCGTTTTGTATTCATGTCATGGTGTCGTGTGGTCAGCTACATTGGATAAAATGTTATTGATTGACGGCTCATTGAGTTTTGTTTCTCTTAATGTTCTTTAATGAAGACAGGTTCCCTATTGAAATGAGCCAGCTGAGACTGAGATTCACCTGGGTCTGACCCAGATGACTAGGTGCTGTCTATCTCCAGTGCAGAAATGCAGGCACCTCTGGAGTGATAGTCACCCAACCCGAAGCAGGTGGGACGAATTGTCCTCAGGAGATGTCTTTTTCCTCCTCAGAGGAAATCTAGACAACTGTGTGAAAGTTGCATATGCTGTTTAGTCTCGAAGGTTAACAGTCATTTCCTTTAGATACCTAAAAAACAATAAGGTGGACAAATACCATCAATGAGGAGTTTCCTCTGTAAATAAATTCAAAGCAGTACTAACAAAACATTTGGAGATGGAAGCTCGGTCACAAGCACAGATCTGTCTAGATCTTGCATCACTACCAGCTACATCTTGTATCGCTTCACCCTTTTCAGCTGTGAATGGCACAGCCTTAAACACGTCTGCAGGTCTCCTTGCTCGGTGGCAGAAAAAGGACCCAGCAGCTGCCATATGGCACTGGGATTTGGGATCCCTCCTGCAGTGCCCCACTGGAGAACTTCAGTGAAGTTTCTCTGTGCCACAGTGTCTCCAGCTATAAAGTGCACCGACCTCCTTTGCAAAATGCTTTGTGCTCTGTGGCTAATGAGGGCACCGTAAGAGCTAGGTATTAGCCTCCCAAAGCAGTTACTGAGCATCTCCAGTGCATGCCACCTTCATTTCCAGTATGCCTCTGGGCCTCGTTAGCTGGCTGGTATGTATTTCTCCCTGAAGCTCCGCTCCTTTCTTTACATCAAAACCAACACAGCACAAAGGCTGCGGGTTGCAGACGCCCTCTCACTCAGTTTCCTACTGATACCTTGCCTGAACCGTCATCCTTCCATTAATGGTGCGGAGCGAAGAGTAATTCCTGATGGAGTCAGCAAGCCCAGCAACTGTATTGGTAGGTGAATTCCTCTGCTGGTGCACACTGCCATGCTTAGTCCTCGAGGAGTACTTGTAACCCACTAAGACAGGGTCTAGCTGGGTGTTTGTAGGCTGGACCAGCAGTGGTAGTAGGTACCAGAGCCTTCTGCATCCCTGCATTACTGTGATGCCCCAACACCACGTATGATCAAACTAGTTGTGCTGCTGTGACTTGTGTTTGGCTCTTTCCCCTCTGTTTTGCAAGGCAAAGGTGTGTGTGGCCACGTCCTGGATCCAGGCAGGGAACTAGCCCAGCTGAAGTATTGCTAGCCATAATACAAAAAGGTAGGTGGAGAACAGGGTTGCTTAAATTAACACCACTGTTAATGAGGTGCATAGTGGACTGCAGCCCATGCAGTTGTTTTCTGGGTCTTCGTTGTTTCCTAGAGCGGACAACTTCTGGCCGCTGCCTCTGATAAAGTTTTCAGTTCCTTCAGCCAGACTGTGGTTCCACATAGATTTTTTTAATTTCCTTCTACCAAAGATGTTTGAGATAAATTGCAGCTCCTCTTTCACAGACGTAGTGAAGGAGACACAGGGAATGCTCTTCTCAGCTCACCTGCGCTGAACCTCCTACCGCCGGCAAGTGCAGAGCATCCCCAAGCAGGATGCTTGAAGAAAGAGAGGGGGTGGAGACGGCTCCCCAGGCAGTCAAAAATACACGGGATTACCTTTCCTGCAGCTGCAGCAAGGGTCTGGCCTCAGGAAGCTCTGCACAACAGCCAGGCAGCATTACATGTTTCAAAAAGGGATTTCCTCCTGGCACTAGCTCCTGAGCGCGCTCCAACATAGACCCGGAGCTCTCGCATCCGTCTCAGCTCATCGGCAGGCCGGGAGCAGAACCTTGGTGCTACTTGTGCCTCCTTGGCATGATCCCCTTTGCAGGGGGGCATTACCAGGAAACTGTTACCCCAGGCCGTATGACTTCTTTATGCTGATGTCACTACATTAAATAGCAGCATCGGAAGTAAACCTGTCTTGGCAGGACCATGGAAACGAACCATTTGTGCACAAATTGCTGGTAGACATTAGTACGTTCTCAGGTATGGTATTTCTGAAAAGACTCAACGTATATCTTGTGTTTTCCACAGAGAACTTGCATTCATATTCATTCATAGCCTTCTTGTGCTCTTTGATTGACTGCAGCTGGATAAAAAGGAAAATGTTTGCTAACTCCTTTTTAGCCAGCTATGCAACAGTATCTCGATTTTAACAGCAAGCATATCTTTAGAGGGCATCTTTTTGTTAAGCAAATTATTACAGATTTTGCCCAATCTATAAAAGAGCAGTTTCACTGTTCTTCTGATTCTCTTTCACTTTTATGATAATCTGAACATTTATAAGACAAGATACCGTTTAGATGTTCAAAATAGAATCATATTTTTGGACCGTGACATCAGTTTTTATGGCATTTCACTCTATTTTGAGCTACAATTAAAAGTTCTTTTTTAAACAAACTGTATCTAATTTCTGTGCTAAATCAAACCAGGCGGCAGGGAGTGTTTTTACTTTTAACTAGAATGTCGCTGGAGTCAAGACGTGCAAGTACAATGCGGAATTGTAAGACATCTCTGCAAAAAAAAAAAAAAGAAGGAATTGACTGCAAAGTCTTTGTCTACACTAGAAGTCGGGGGGTTTTGATAGAGAAATGCCAGCAAACCCTCATGAAGAACCACTGCTTGCACCAAAATAAAGTGATTTCCCACTAGAGCTTGTTCCAGCTTGCTGAACAGAAGCAGCAATACCAAGAGCAATTTTGCCAGCCCAGCAGCATTTGCGAGCACGACTGTGTTGCCGAGAGCCATGTGTTAGCGACTCCTCCTTGACATCATTATTCCAGGAAAAATTTTGGACCCAGCTAATGCTGCGGTTAGGAGCTGAAACCAACAGAATTAGCACAGAAGGGACATTCATTTTTACACATGGAAACAGTATGCAGAAAATGTGCAACAAGTGTTTTTTCCTTGTAGAATATTAAGTTTGTAAATAGACCAGTGTTTCAGTTATTTTTACAAAACTACATGCTGGGCCTAAATTCCTTTACAGTATGCCTTTAAAGTGCCGCACATTGCATATATATGTGTTATATAGATATGTTATACATAATTCTGCTACTTCTTTAAACATATCATTGTTCTCTGAGAATACAGCCCATGGCAAAACACAAAGTTTTGAAAAGCAACTTGCTTTTTGGGTTTGCTCGACAAAGAAACAGCGTACGAGCAGTGTCTCTTGCTGTAACCGGCGCTGCAGTTCTCACACTCATCTAGCACAGAAAGGTTACACTGCATTTAGCTAAAACCCTCCCAAAATGGTGCGCATTTCTCAGCCATTGATGACCCAGGTTAAAAATTCAGCCCCTGTGGAAGTATTGTCTTCAGCATGATGCTTAGACATCAGGGCCCCCCCCGAAAAAGTTGGATAGTTGAATTCCTCCCACAGATGAGATTAAAGAACTGGAGCGTTACGGGTGACCCAGGGGAAGGCTGTGGTATCTGGGACTTTGATGTCTCTGGCACTAGTCGGTGTTGATTAAAACCTGGATATGAGCTAAATGAGGGGCACAGGACTGTGGTTGGTTAGCTGCAGAAAGAGTCAAATATTCAAAGCCTAAACCCGTAGTCTTACATCTCTGCCTTTAATACTAGCCATGACTCACGGGAGGCTCGCGGGGTCATTCAGCTCTCTCTTGCGTTGCTCTGGGTCTCCGCAGCTCCTGCTGCAGGAAGATGTCTCTTCCCAGGGCTGTCTCGGAGAGCCGTGCTCTGTGGTGGGGCAAGATCCGAGCTCCATCTGTCACCTTACTGGTGGCCAGGACCTACCCATTCCAATCCTCCACCTGCTGCCTCACTGTAGTGTGATTATTCTTATCTCCAGCCTCTCTTTTCTCATTCCTAACCTCCCGTCCACCTCTCCAGCCCCTTCCCCTGTCACTGCCTCACTGCCAATTAAAACTTCCACAAGCTAAAAGTGGTGATGACTTTTCCTAGGTTATTTCATCTCCTGGTAAACATGAACAAGTCTGCAGGCATTTAGGGCGGGATGCTGCTGTGAGCTGAGCGTGAGACTGCACCATGTCCTCACTTGAGTGTGCATCCAAGTAGGAGAAAGTAAATCCCTCTATTCCCATATGCCCAACAAATCTGCATCTCTGCTAACCCTAGGAAACGTCTCCCAGACACACATGAATTGCCTTCTTTGTTTGACCTGTTTCCTATCTATTAAACAGAGGGGGCTTGCCCCAGTTTCTTTTTGGTCTCTTTCATCTTTTCTTTTTTTTTTTTTTCTTATTTTGGCTTCCATACTCCATTATAAATAAGACTTTCCTAATTATTTCTGATCCAACCCTTTAAAAGTTTCATGTGATGATGACACAGTAAGGAAATGAAAGAAGGAAGATATATTTGTGAATTGATCTGGTCACCCTCAGGCTTTGAAGTGGGAAAATTTTAGGTCTAGGCAATCCATTTCTGATGTAAATGTTTCAGCCGTGTATCTGGAGCCCCCATTAGCGAAGGGGCAATCTGTCATGGGCTCTGCCTATATAACGTGCTTTGTGCCCTTGTTCTGTGAAGAAAGAGCTGTAAACACAGAAAGTGACTATTAAATGGAGGGACTGAAAACACCACTAATAATGTTCATTAACACCAAGAGAATTACTTTTGTTTGTTTGTTTGTTTGTTTAACGTAAAAGGGAAACAGAAAGATCTGGTTTTATTGATATCTGCAAGATAAAAAAAACCCCAGCTATTAAGTCTTCAGATAAATATGTTTCCTTGCAACACAAGATGTGTAATTCCATGGAAACAAACACACAGACATAAACTGCAAGATGCTTGGGGGCATTTTTAACTTATCAGCATAAGGAAAAAGGGAAAGTAAGTATAAATGTCACAGAAGCTATAACCAAAATTAAGAGAGCGTGCATTATGTTTAAATCTTAGGGATAATGTGCTAAAATTAAGTTGCATACTAATAACACGCAGCACACATTTTAAAGTGGTAACACACAAATCGGATGAAAAGAACAAAAAATAATTTAGTAACATAATATAAATTATGATCGTATTAATATAGTTTGGTATCTGGTGCTATTCCTGCTCTCATTTTTAGGAGGCTGTTAATTAAGAAACTATGATACTAGTCCCATTTTTCTAAATTGCAAACAAAAGCCAAGGCCGCAGTTGTGTGTGAGAAGGATTTAACCTCTGCAAAATCCCACTGGGCACATTAGACAGACAAAGTTTACTAAAACTGATGTCAGATTATAGAAATAACGATTCTAGCAGATACTCTTCTCGCTGATGCACTTTGGCAGCGTTGTTTCATTGTTAGTATCATAGGACAGAGTTGCGGGAGCTTCCCCATGGGAATCCCGCTGCAACCTCAAATATTAGCATAAACAGCTGAGTTTCTGCCAGGTTTGGTGACCCTGCAAAGAGCTGATGCAAGCTCACTGGAGCTTGGAAAGCAGCGCTGTCCTGTAAATGACTTGCTGGTCGTTTGTCCTGGCCTTCCATACCCCTGGTGCAAGGTTGGAATAAAGGAAGCTAATAATTACTTCTGTTCCTCCAGATGTGATAGTGGAGCCTGTGGGCAGGCGTGTTGCTTGGACCTCATTTGCTCAAATTGATTTAAATTTTATGGGGTCTTTTTCATGAGTAGGACCAGTGGCTGCTGCCAGGAACAGAGATGCACACGTGGAAAGGTGGCAGGAATTGTGTGTGTGAACCATGCAGGGTCTTTCCTCACTTGTTTTTTTAACTCCTGCACCAGAAAGGTCACATTTTGAAAGGCTTTCCATAATTCCTAGATAGAAACTAGCGAGGATTTCTTTTTTTTTTTTCTTTCCAAAAGCACAGGTAGATCCTGGTGATGTTACCCAAGGCTGGGCTCTGGCCCTCTGAGTCTTGACAGTAAGGCAGCAAGCCCCGAGTCCAGCATTTGTTCCAACACAGGACCTAAGAAAAGCTTGGTTAGCTTCCAAATTCCTACATTTTCCTGCCTATTAAGCTGCCGTACCTCTGGGGCAGCTTGATTCTGCAGCATCTATTTCCTGCAGCAATTTTTGTAAAGGAACGTGAAGTTACCTTTCTCCTCCACTTGTCTGGAAAAGGCACTGAACTCGATTCAGACACGTCCAGCACCATAACGTGCTGGGGAAGATCCCTCCGGCACTCGCAGCTTCTTCAGTCACTGTCTGTCGTATTTGGACTCAGATATACTTTAATTTATTAACTTTCCCTCTGCATATGGTTGTGTGTCTCCAGCAGACCTAGTTTTGGAGGAAGACTTTATAACATGGTTTTGCACAACGCTTTTTGCAGGCATCTCTAAAATAGTAAAGAGTTTCAATCAAAGGGAAGAAATTACGAAGGAAAAGGTGGGAGAAAAGTGAAATTGCTGTAAAGTTCAAAATGTTTCCAGCAATTACTAGCAGTTTTCCAATGCATCTAAGTGTTGCAGCATGAATTATGTCTTCAAGCAGTTCTTGAGCCTTCACAATACAGATTTTCAGATATATTTGTTTATGACTGAGGCTTACTGCATAATGCAAATAATGTAGCAATACAGCAAGCGTGAAGCATGACATAAAAAATACGATTAATGTCAAGCTCACAGATCCAGTGTCTACGTGATGCGTCCTCAAAGCGCCCTTCGCCTCTGAGTTACACATTTGAAATCAGGAAGACATAGCCTAATTTTCATTATCTTTGGATGCTCAGCGGTGTTTAATAAGAATGAAACATACGCATGCATTTTCTCATAAAGATCAAATCTCGCTTGGGAAACTTGATAGCTTTTCTTCAGTGGCTCTTAATTCTTTTGGTAAATTAGCAACTGAAGAAAACATGCTAGTGG
This sequence comes from Burhinus oedicnemus, assembly GCA_008921705.1. Taxonomy (NCBI): domain Eukaryota; kingdom Metazoa; phylum Chordata; class Aves; order Charadriiformes; family Burhinidae; genus Burhinus; species Burhinus oedicnemus. The sequence continues at coordinate 88,870 of VFFE01006134.1, forward strand.
TAATTTGAATGAAAAGCAGCAACAATGTTTGATACAGTGCCTTACAAAGTCTTACTCTCAAAATTAATTCAGAACAGTTTGGGCATAAAAATTGCTATGCAAATTGAAAGCTGCAAGCCTTAAGCATAACAAAACTGGACATCTATAATGTTTTCACAACCAAAAAGCCTTTCCTTCTCCATGGGAAAAAACTTTCCAAAACACAGTAATTCTTTGTTAGTAACGCTGTGGTCCTGGCATGAGAACTCAAGACTTTTAAGAAAAGTTTATACACTCTGTAACTGTTCTAGACACGCAATCACAGTATGATTTCCTGTGCTGATGAATTCAATGAAATCAATATTGCCTGACCCCTTGGGAGTTCTAGATTTGCCAGGATTCTGTTATTTGGAACACCTTCAGCTCTCTGACAGACGCACAGCTTATTCTCAGTCATTTTTCTTGCAGTTTCAGAATTCCCTACATCAGATTCCTCTACTTGATCCTGTGTGAATTGAATAGAATTATTGTTGATACCATTTATGATTAGTATAAATAAATAAATACATTTTATGCACAGGGTGCCAAGTTTTTAGACATATTCTTCTCCGTTCCTGTCTGGGTGCCTGAAGAGGAGCCCCAATTTTGAAAGGCAGAGCCTTCCCAGTAACCCCCTTTGAAGTATGTTAAAGATAGTTTAGAAATGCAGGTATTATTCATCACTATTATGTCACTGGACTGCTGAGCATTTTCTGCATCTCCAGAGCCCGTGGCAATAAGGCTCAGATGTTCTTCCAGTAACAATTATACCTTCAGACATATATATCTTTGTAGTTAAATACACTTTATTGTGAACATATATCAAATGAGGTATGTATTTTCAGGTGCAGTTGTTTTGGACACTGATACATTGCAGTGCAGTAATCATGACTTAAGCAAGTAAAAGAGATATTCTTCACCTTTGAAATGTTTGCAGAATTACTCAGTCCCTTCTGTAATATAAATAAGCAAGGCAAGAGGTTATATGGATAGTCAATGCTCCAACCTGGTACAGGGCACAACGGGACAGATCTTCCCAATGCCGGGTAAAGGGCAGGTTACTTCTAACAGAGTTGCAATGATTGATGTTAACTGCTTGCAATTAAAGAGGCTTTACCTAGAGGAAAAGGCTGACTGCTTTGCATGGCAAGGTGAGGAAACAAATGTTGTGTTCCTCAACAAGTATCCTCCCAGAAAAAGAGAGAGGAAGGGAAGCTGCCAAGAGACCCATACCTCTGCCCATGCATTGTAAGGCCCAGAGACCAAAGGGGTCAACCCTTCCTGAAGCTGAGGACTGACTTTTTGACCTCCAGAAGCAGTTCAGTGTTTTTAGCTCATCCAAGGGCCTGTCATTTAGATACAAGACAAGTTTGGTGGGGGCGGGCAGGGAACTGCATCTGTCCCTCTGTCCACTTGGAGACCTCACTCTGAGCCAACTCGTGCTGCTCAGATTAGGGATGATGCTCAGGAACATCTCAGGAAATGGGAGTGTGCTGTGACTGAGGGATTTTTGAATGTCAATGGACATTCAATTGTACTCCTGTATGAAGTTCGTTCAGCAATGAGAACCCACGTGAATAAGAGTCAACTGTGAGAAAAGTTAACAATAAGCTTTCTCCCTGTTTTTATGGAGTCTGAGACTTGTTCGAATCAAGATCCCACAAACATGCAGCTTTGGGTGCTTCCTATTCCAACTATCTTTGATACAAGGCTTGGAGGAAAGCTTTGAAGATGGATTTTTCCATGGCTCTAGCATTTATCAGAAGGGACTCGTTACACAGATGCCCTTTGATGAAAATCTGTGGGCTTGACAGCTTGGTGAGGGCACAGTCACACATTAGCTGTGTCTGCACCCAGAGCTGGCAGGACAGAACCAAGCTCAGCTGCAGAGGTCATTCAGCCGTCTGCTAGACTCTGAGATGGACTAATTTGCTCTGGTGCAGTCCTGGCTATGCCTCTGGGGCTTAGCTACCTCCATGGCTACAAACCGGCGGCTCATGGGTTGAACCAGTGTGCGTGGTGGGAGCCTGGCTGGAGGAGTAGCTTCCTTTGATGACACATGGCAAAGCAAAATCATAAGATACTTCTTCCTACCTTCCCATCTGTGGAGATGTTAATTTTTAGGTCGCTCCATGAACAACTTCAGTCACACTCCACTGATACCAGTTGATGATCTTCAGCTCCATAATATAGAGCCTCTTTGATGGGATGTGTGGTTAAATGACTTGCAAAAGTGGACAAGGAATGCATTACTGCTTTGTTGCAGGTGGCAAATATTATTTGATGGGGTAAATTTCCCTAGCCAGGATAAGGCCAACAACTTATTCACGGGAAATGCTCAATAATACTCTTACAAAAATTCAGTTGTCAGACCCAGAAATTTACCCACTGCTGGTCAGCAACACCTAAAGCCTGTTCTGTGCTGAAAAACTTCCCATCTAATACTGTCATTTTCAAGTCCTGAATGAGCACCTGATTGTGCTGGCTCTGCCTAAGTGTAGTTCATTGCCCAAGATGCACTTGCAGATCCTGCCTGAAAGACACCCATCCCTCCCATCCCAGTCAACATTTCAACCATTGTGGGGGTGTCCCTCGGACCCAGAGTTTCTACCCTGGCCCTAAACTATCTTTTTGCCCCATGTGTTTCCCTGAAAATTTTCCATGTTTATGAATCTGCATTTTCTCACGAGAAACTGCTTCATCAAAACATTCGCAATCAGCTGCAGTTTTGTTTCACTTCAAAGACAAATGCTATGGCGAGACCTGCATGCTGGGAAATTTTTAAGTCAGATGTCTTGTCTTGAATGTGAAAAGGAGCCTTTTGGGGGGTTTCGTACACAACACATAATGTCCAGCATTAAGTATTTGAGGTAAACCACATTAAACTAGAATAGCATCAACAGTATGTAACATTTAGTGCTGCCTGAACTGTGACCCAGAGCCGTCGTTTATTTTTCTCATCATAAACTGTGGTGTCTCCAAAGTGTTGACTGTCTAGAATAGTGCTTAAACCCATATACTTACCAAACTCCCCTTATTTTTTGCAAATAAAATAGTGTGTGTGTGTGTTGGCTGTTGACATGCTGGATTCTTAGTGTGTTTGTCTGAGTAGGGGCAGCACAGAAGACGTTTGGTTCTGTCTAGAAACCTGGATATGGTTCTTGTTCTGGACACGTGCTGACTCCCACATCGTGTTGCAAACAGCGACTTGGCCACTCTGACTGGAGAGGCAAAGACAGCCATGCGCAAGGTTACCCGTGTCCTCGCCATGATTTGGAGGAAAACATACCTGCCAAGGCAAGCGGGAAGAGAAGGTGGAAGCACAATGCCAACAAAAAGGGAATATGACAGTGAAGTACTCTCTCCAGATCAAGACATTTGGAATTTTTCAGCTATGTCTGCTTGAAGTCACCGCTTTGCTGGTAGGTGGCTGGAGTCTGTGCCGGAGGAGACAGTCTTCGGGTCACAGACCTTTGTGTCACATACACTGGGGACATAACTCTTATATGGCTTATCTTCATGGAAAGTACTACCAGGACAGCTAAATTAACACTCTGACAAAAGTCAGGTGGGCTCTCCTCTTCCAGAAGCAGCTCATTATCCATGCTGAGATAAGGATTAGTGTCCCTCACCATCACAGTTCACACCTTACTGCCACAGACAAAAGTACCTCTGGCTTCTCCAAGCAGTTGTCCAACGCTCCCTTCAGCTTCAGGCACACATCCGTTCCACATTCACAGGATTTTCTTTCAGCTCTCATAACAAAATGCTTATTTATTTACAAAAATGGAAGACAAGCAAGATTTTGAGATGTATGTTGTAGATCAGTGTACCAGCCCAGTCTAAGCTCTCAGAAATAGTGCTGAGCCTTTTATCTCGAGACCAGGCCACCTCTGATAAAGCATTTTGGTCCAGTGTGTGTGCAAATTTGTGCTACTTTAAATCTGGTGATATTACAGCTCCCTGCATGGACTGTCATTCCAAGCGTCGAGACAGAAGATGTTAACCAGCAGCTACAAAGATTAAACATTTAAAATCAGCAGGTCTGGATAACCTGCACCTGTGATTTTTAAGACAGCTAACTGAAGAGAACTGAGGAGCAGAAATGGTGATTTTCAGCATGCTGGAAGACTTCCAGCAGTTCCCAGAAGACTGGAAGAAAGTCAATGGCATGTCAGTGTTTTAAAAACCTGTAGCAGGAAGCTCGGATATTACAAGCGTATCAGAACTATTTGGAAGCAAAACAAAATGTTGAATTGTGAGTATAGAACTTGATTTTAAGGATAGAAATAAAACTGTTTCAAATCAAAATTGGTTTATGGAAAATAAATCTCACGAAACTAAAATAATATCATTTTGTAATGAGACTGACCATTGCTGGAGCCAAGTTATTAAAGTAAAGGGAGAAGACACAATACTATTTTTTTTGCAGAAACTCTTAAAGCATCAGAAATTTCGTGTTTAGACCGAGACTGAAAAAGATAAAGAAATATTTAAATTGCTTAGCCAAAAACTTATAGAAATAGCTTTTGGGTTCCAAAATGGCTGAACAGTTCTGACAAAACCTTCTTCCCTTGGCTATCAATTTTGAAACACAGGAAAAGGTAAGATCCATATTGCTCACGCACGCAAATGGATTTTTGCATAAATGAGGCAAACCCTAATGACAGCAAGATAGTGATAGCTTTGATTGCTGCTGAGCAGCTCAAGTTATGCAAATATACAAATACTGTTTCAACAAATGAGTAAAGGGCAGTGGCAGGTAAGTTCAGCAGTAAGCCTTTGTTTGGGATGCTCTTTCTCATATATTCTCTCTTAAATAGTCAGGCTGTGGCATTATGCACCAAAATAAATAAAAGTTAGTCGTCTGCTGCACATCAGCAGTATGCACCAGATGTTTGAAAGCTGTGAATACATTTAAAATGCCATTTTACAGTGTCTGATTATTAAATAGGCTGAAAATTTTGGGCTCCATGCAGAAAGTTGCAATGACTGTCTTATCTGTGAAGGATTCGTCTAATTTGTGGCAGAATGGCTGCATTTCCCTGCTGCCAGAGAAAATGGTGGAAATGAGCAGAATCACACTTCTACTGAAGAGGATGGAGGTAAGCCTCTTGTGTGTGTACATTCATAGAGATGTTGGCTTTACATTGGTCCAAACTCACCAGACCTATAAATTGAGAAAAGTGAATGAATCCTCGTTAAAATCCTGTGTAGACATTCCCACGTGGAATTAAATTGCTCTTAGTGCATTTTGATTTAATTGGCTGGTGGGTGTAGCAATCACCCCTCAGTCTCAGCTGAGAGTTTTCCCTAGCTGATACCGGCGTTGCCTGTTGTGGATGACCCCATGAAATGCAGCTGCAGTCCAATGAACACAAAGGATCAGGTAATCACACTGTAAAAAGTTGCTGCTCCGTGGCTGAGAGGTGCCACCGTGAAGGTGGGAGATGTGGAGTTTATTTCACTTTTCACTGGTCTGGAGAGTCCAGGTTTAGGGTGGTCACATCTCCAATTCTCTAACCACTCCCTGCCACCACCTAACACCAGCCAAAGGGCCCACATCTAAGATCTACAAAGGTATATTTGGGCACCCACCCCATATCGACTTCCCATGGGTGTTGCTGGAGACTGGAGATGGAGCCAAACCACTTTTCGCTGAGGATCACTCCTTACCTACGTTAGGGAAGGGATCACTGACATAGCTGTACTGTAACAGCCAGGACAGATGTACTAGTGAACGCTAGTAACAGAATCACAGCTTGTTTTAGAAGAAAGAGAACTTTTGCCAGGATAGCTTAAATGAGTAAAACAGCCTATACTTCCCACCGGAAACTTCTGGTGGTCCCATCACTCCTGTGTTGAGGTGTACCCCAATGCAGTTCGGGGTGCAGCAGTACTAGTGTTTCCATTCAGATCAGGAGGATGCTTTTGAACCGCACGTCCCAGTTTAGCATGCTTTGTGAAGCAGTGTTGGAAAGCACAAGTTGGGCTCTTCTGGGATGAACTTAAACCAGACAATGAAGATCAGGAGCACGCCCATGATGTCCTACCCTACAAAAGGGGGAGTGGACCAGACTAGAGCTAGTCTGAAGTAAAAAATCCATAAAGTTTTATATCATGAACATCAGGTCCTCTGCACAACTGATTTGCTTTCCAGTTCACCCTTAGTGCGCTGCACTGCTGCTGATATTGTCCATGGCCCCACACCAGCTTGGTGTGTTCATTGTGTCTAAATGTCTCTGTGTAAAAGAAAATTGCATTTTCTGTCTTCCAGCTGTGACTGAAAGAGCTGCATACCCACACAAACTTTTCTGTACAGAAAAAAAAAAACCAAAAAACCAAACCTTCTCTTTGAGAAAAAAATAAGGTCTTCAAATAAAATGAAGGAGATAGAGATACAGAAGAGAGCAAGAAAACACCATAAAGCGTTCCTCAGACAGAAGTCTTGAGTCCTAGCCCAGGGAGTGTTTTCTGCAATGGGCTTGCTCGTTCCTCTCCAAAACCCTCAGTGCCTCTGAATAAAGGGAATAATTTTCTAATGTGCCTGAGGAACAGGGTAAGCAAATGATAAGCATAACATCCGCATCTTTTTCATCAGGAAAATGGAGTTTTACATAGGATTTTTTTTTTCAAAAGTGGCTTCTTCAAAAAATGCCAACATTTTTTGGAAGGCTTTAAGTTGGATAAAACTCACGAGATTTTCTTTTTTCAGGCTATGATCAGTTTCGTGCTTAAAATCTGGGGAAAATTTTAACCAAAAAAACTAGCGTGATTTTCTCTTTTGCTTATGCATAAATCTTACTGGGAACAGGATCCATGTTAAAAGAAAACACAGAAGGTCTTCTCTAAAGTGCTACGGTTTACTACAACTGCCACAAAGTAAATTTATGGAAATTTCTTGAGAGCAAAAGAGGAATGTGTGAATTTAGATCCAGAGGTGAAACAGAAGTGGAGGAGGATGTTGGCAATTTTTATTCCACTTGTAAAGTAAAAAAGAAGTGATTTTTAATTCACATTTTTAACATATCTAGTTTTTAAATAACATATCCATTGAAAAACAGAGAGAAAATGTGATATGCTTCCAGTGTGATAGAGGTAACTAAAATCTAGATGCATAAATGCAGAAGCAGGTGTAGAAATACTATACTATTTAGAAAAAGCTAATTGGTGGAAACCTATGAAAATATTCAAGTGACGTTGGCATTCACCTCCATGTTATTAGTTAATAGATACGTAATGAAAATTCAGATAAGAAGACAGCACTAAAAATCCAAAGCTGTCGTTTCTGACACTGCTGTCTACCTTTTTAGCAGCCAGGATTTTGCACATGGACTGTTCCCTTGGCAGACGCAGAAATCCTTTTTGTTATATTTTCTCTCTCGCCTGCTTGCTGCTTCCCGTCTGCATGTGATGACGAGATGTCATTTCAACACACAGCGCTGAGACGTCTGACAACAGCCACTACACCGTCCCAGCTTGAGCTACTTTCACTGCCAGGACCGGGACACCTTGAATATGAAAACATCCAACTCGCGGTCTAACGTGGAAAAATGCTAATCCAGATGCTGCAGGTGTGGGAAAGCACCGTGCTCAGCCGGGAAAGGAGCAGGCGCCCAGCTGCCAGCTGATGTTGTCCACAAAGCTGTGCTGATGCCACCAAACATGTAGGTCCCAAGGTCCTCCCAGCTGCGATGCGGAGTGAAAAATTCAGGTTGTGGTGCCACACGTACTGCCTCAGAGGGCTGGGATGGGCTGGCGTGGAAAGCAAGGGTTCTCTTATCTTTCAGACCACAAAGGTAAAATGACTTCCACTGGATTCCTTGTCCTGTGTCCATGCGAGTCGATGGCAAAATGCCACATGGTGGGATGCTCTGTAGAGTCTTATAGCGCGGGCAAAAATCTCGTTTGCAAAAAGTTATGCTGACTAGTATTGCTTAATTAATTTTTATTGCTTCATTAACCCACGGCATTTATTGGGAATATGCTGAGTTTTCTAGTGGCGTTACTTTTTTCTTAACCTGTAATATTGACCGGTGCCTGTTCCTGCAGCGTGTGTGGCACTCGTACCTCGGAACGTCCACAGCCCCCAGCAGTGAGGGTCCGTGGCAGCATTGCAGCTCTAGAGGGGTGGCAGGGGGCACGAGCTTGGATTTGGGATTGTGGGAGGTAGATTATGCAGACAGGGGCTGTGGAAGGAGCAAGTTTTCCCCGGGAAGGGAAAAGAGGGGTTAGAAACTCTTGCAGCCACCTCCTTGCCTGTGTGCCACGCTGCCTGAGTGCCACCAGCGCTGTGGCTTGTTGTAGCCACCGGTGGGGACACCTCAGCAAAACAGATCTGACCACCGGTGATGGAAACAAGCCACCTCCATTTTGACATTAACTTGTAGTGGAACCTCAGGAGAGTCCAAGGATGGAGCTTGTCTCCCACTGGACACAGGGCTTGGGAAGAAACCTGAGAAGTCATTTACACCACCCTACTGTCCTAAGACACTTTCAGCTTTTCCTGGACAATTCATCAGAGAAGTTTGCCAGGCATATCGCTAGGGATCCCTTGCCTCCTTTAACAATGTGTTCCAACTGAAGAACAGTTTTCCTATTGCCTAATGTAAACCACTCTAAAGCCCCTAAACCTCTTGCCCTGTCCACCCGGGACAAGAGGAAGAGTTTGCTCTGTCCTCCTTCCAGCTATTTCTTACATATCTGAAGACTGTTATTATGTCTCCCTTCCGTCTTCGCTTATTGAGGCAACCATGACAATAGCAATGTTCTTTAAGGTTTGTAATCAATAGACACAGAAAGAAAAATCAATCAGATTGATTGATTCTTGAGGGAAGTGAATTCTTTGGCCTAGTTTGCAGCAATGAGATTTCCTGAGTGACCAGAGTATTGCTCTGTGTGCGGGGGACGGGGAGGTGGGAATAGCTCTGGGCTGCGCAAATCGGGAGGGCAAGTGAACACTGGCACAAAAACATCTTTTTACCTGTGGGGAATTTTCTTGGTTCTTTTCTGTGGCAACTGAAGAAACAATTTTCAGAGGGCCTTAGCCATTAAGTTTAAAAAGAAAGACAAACCCAACCTCAGAAAGGACTTAAAAGTGCTCCATCACCTTCAAAAGTCTTTCCCCACGTGCAGTTATCAGGGACTCTGGCGTGGAGCCGTGAGTCCTGCTCACACAGGACAGCGCGTGAAGGAAAGATATGGCAATGTCGTGTTTCGAAAGATCAAATTGCCCTGGACGAAGCCAGCAAAGCAGGCTCAGTGTCGCCCAGGCCAAGCTTCTGGTGGAGTGGAGGTCCCCTGCGTTTCACACATCACGTCCTACCTGCGCAGGACGGTCACAGGTCGATGGTTTGCATGGTCGCCCCAAGCTCTCAGAGGCAATTTTTCGATGTGAACAAAGGAAAAACAGCACGAGGTAATTATTACGTAGTTTTAGTTCACACACTCATCATCTGATGCTTAAAATAAAAGCTTAAACGGAAGAGGGTCAGACTGCAACAAAAGCCACAGTGATGAGTGCCGTGAAGGGCTACAGTATAATCAGTGTTAGGTTGTATTTGATTCAACAGGGTTTTTTGTAATGTCATTGATCAATAAAACATTCAGAGATTTTATACAAATTAAAGCTTCAAAGTCTCACTTCAGTATTGGTTTTATTTTTTAAGTCAGTCAGTCATTGATGAAGATGGCATATGCTACCATGCTAATCAATTCATTATTCCATGCAAATACCAGCAAATAAATTTAAATATGATTAATTGAATTATGTTAATACTAACACAGATGCAGGCACTTCCATTAACTTGAAACAGGGTATAATCAAGTAATTAAAAACTAGCCTCTGGATACAGGGAGATTTTTAGAGAACACAAAGACAGCAAAATTCTGGGGACTGAGTGATGACTGTACAGCTCACAAGTGCAACAGATCCATTAACAAAACAACCAGCTTTTCAACTTACTGTTGGCTATAACCAATGTGTTTCTCAACTGTAATGCGCGATAAGAACACGACAGTTATTAATTTCAATGACTCATTAAATAATAGAGAACAAGTACATATAGCTTTATCTCATCTCTATAACCACCATAATCAATGTTCCCACAACTTGAAGGAACACTCTGTTGTCATGGACTGTCAAAATAAGCTACAGCTGAGAACTGGCTAGGTTTCTGATTAAAATAATCTGGCAAACTGAAGCAAATTAACCCTGTAGTGAAAATGATGCAGTCACTTCAATGGATAAAATTACGGGCTTATTATGTGCAATGCTTTAGTCAGCGCTTAGATGATAGTCTGCAGAGCAAGGCAAGGAGAAGGGTCACAGACTGTCACCTTCCTGATGCCTTGAGGGATTGCAGGGCATGGCATTTTGTTTGGGTTTTGCACACATACATACACCCACACAAACAATCCCAGAAATACTCACTGAATCTGTTTCAAAATTACTTTCGCTGGGTGCTATAGCATTGTTTTCATTGGTTTCACTGAAAAATACTGGTATCACATAACGTGACAAATTCTATTTGTGAAGCTTATGGCCCACTGAAGCAATATATTCATACGACTTGTCACAACAATAGCCTAATTTGCCTCTTTTAGGAAGGAAAACATAATCTTCTTGCAACATGCAAATTATTTTATTTTCCCTATGACAATTAAGGTTGTTTAATGAAGAAGAAATGTATCCCTATAGCTAGGGCTCTAAACAGCCATGGCAGATTTGTGCTTGGTTTCACCTTTGACAAGTTTCTCCTTAATCTTCCTGTATCTGTAAAATTTTGGTAATGCTACTATCTGCCACTCTTTGTCTCGTGTTTGGACTGTAGCTCTTCAAGGCAAGAGCTGTCTCTTTTTATGTGCGGTACTGCCAACTTAAGATGTTTTTCACATGTCTCATGATATTTGATGTTTTCCCCAGCTCTTGTCATTATGTGAGAATTTCAGCCTTCATTTAAAAAAGGAAAGTTCCAGTCCTAATGGATGTAGATAAAAGCTCAAAAATGAGCCATGCGTATACTGTAAGCCTCAAAGAGTAGAAAAAAAAAAAGAGGATAACAAATAGCAGGAACCCTATGGTTTTATAGCTACTGGTAGATCAGTGTTTGTTTGTCCATGTTTAGTTGATTATTTGTGAACCCTCAGCTTTGGGGTTGTTTCCTCAGCACATACAGTACAGAAAACAAGGCCGTTCTCACCTTCTGGGGCTGATGGAGCAGTTGGAGAAATCCCCATGGTGGGATCTCAGTCCTGCCTTTCGACATGCGAGTATGGACCCCTCCTCCTAAGGTTAAGGCTGTTGGAGTCATTTTGGCTCCTCAAGCCTCCACAGCACTTGGGAAAAGGCAATGTTTGTCCTGTATAGTCTAGCACCCCATTAGTAAAAAGCTCATGTCACTGCTTTGCTGGTACAGGGGACTCAGCCCTAGCATCCTCTCAACACCTCTTCTTTTTCCTTGAAGTAACTCTTTTTCTCTCTGGGTGTGGATTATTTTCTGAGGGTAGGATTTGGCCTGTTGGAGCGGGTCCAGAGGAGGGCCACAAAGATGATCAGAGGGCTGGAGCACCTCTGCTATGAGGACAGGCTGAGAGAGTTGGGGTTGTTCAGACTGGAGAAGAGAAGGCTCCGGAGAGACCTTATAGCAGCCTTCCAGTATCTAAAGGGGGCCTACAGGAAAGCTGGAGAGGGACTTTTTACAAGGGCATGTAGTGACAGGACGAGGGGTGATGGCTTCCAACTGGAAGAGGGGAGATTTAGATCAGATATTAGGAAAAAAATTTTCACTGTGAGGGTGGCGAGACACTGGAACAGGTTGCCCTGGGAAGTTGTGGATGCCCCATCCCTGGAAGCGTTCAAGACCAGGTTGGATGGGGCTTTGAGCAATCTGGTCTGGTGGGAGGTGTCCTTGGCCATGGCAAAGAGGTTGGAACTAGATGACCTTTAAGATCCCTTCCAACCTAAACCGTTCTATGATTCTGTGGTTCTATGTTGTGCACTGTCTTCCAGCACCTGCTTCTGCTGCTGGTCCACCTGTGACAACTAAGTGGTGTTCAGCTGATAGGAGAGCTGTTTGCTGACCACGTCTCCTCTGAGGTGAAGCGGTATATGTCAAGATTCCCTTGCAATTTTCTTCTTGCAAGGGCAGCATCTCCCTGCTAATCCGTGGCCTTGCTTTCAGGTGGTGCCATCCTACCTGTAGAAAAAAGCCACTTGCCTTTCTACACTTACAGATTCAAGAGGCATTTCTCCAGCAATACTATGTTTTGAAGAAACATACCCTGAAACGTGATGGAAATCCAGGGGGAAAGGAAAATTAAGGAGGAAGAAAAGGAAACCACATTCTCGCTCAAAGACAGGTATCTTTCATTACCTGCCACATCCATAAGAAATGAAAGAGAGGAAAAAAGACCATTTTGTTTTCCCTTAAGCTCCACTTTATTCACGGTAGCAGCTTGCTTTTCCCTGTGACAAAAGTATGTAGGTATATGTACCATTTGGACCCTCATTCAGCTGTAGCTAGTATTTTTTAGTACGGATGTCTCTTGCGGCGGGTTACCTTTCCCGTTATGCCTCAGTGACATTGTTTGGGGCAGGAGATGGGTATTCTTTTCCCTTGCTGCTCCCTGTACAGAAGGGCGATGCAAATGCCACGCAGTTGCAATATCAGCGACAGCTGGGGTTTTGGCCTGCAGCATAACCGTTGACTGTGGTCTGCTGACGGGTGTAACTATTTCTGTGATTTTTGCTGCAGGAAAGTAATTTGATCTTTTCCTGCAAGTTTTATGGTAGATTTGCAATGACACCACAACTGAGGAACATGCTTCTGTGACTCCAGTGCCGTACTTCTCCATGCAGTACTCCAGCTGGCAACCTAGTATGGAAATCACGCTTTTAACCTCAGTTTCCCTATGTGAAATTACACTTAATTTGCTGCTTTAAAGAAGCATGAGATCCTTTGAAAAAATTCACATGATGTCTTATAAGGAAAATGTTGTTGATCTTTTTTGATTTTAAACTCCTTTTTACCTTTCCCAAATTTGTTTCTTTGCTCCGGTGTAAAATTTACACTACTGTCTGGATGAAGGACAGGAAAGTGTCTTGGGTACAATGCACTAATAAATTAGATGATGGTACCTGATGACTTGTAGCACATCTGTTCCTTTACAGGAGAAGCAGAAACAGTGGAAAGATCCTGCACAAGTCCTATGGTCTCATTGTTCACAAGGTAGATAGTGCAGAAGATTATCTGTTGAACAGCAGTAATTATTCCAGGTTTTCTGAACTGTCAATGAGCTGCAGGCACCAAACTAAGTTCATCTCATATATCTTTATATCTACAGGACAGATGTGTTCCTCCTGGCTACCAATTTAGGAACCCCTAAGAACTGATAGGGAAAACCAGGTACTTTTAGGGAGTAATTGATCATAAGCATTGTAGACATCTGCTTTAGGGTAAAATGAATCATATACTCAAAGTGCTCCTTTTCTTCCAAATATATGCTTAACAACCAGCTCAGATACAGATGTTTTCACTGTAGCCATCTACATCCGGTCACATAAAGGCCACACTAGTGGACTCACTTCTGATCTGGGAAGTACTTTAGACCCCACAGATGGGCCTTTCCATCCATGAGCTCCTTTCAAAATGGTCTTCCCATCAAGCTTATTTTCTTCCCTAAAACTAATGCTTGGCATTGCTTCAGGTGGAAGGCATTATCATTTCCATTTTATCATTACTGTCTTTATAGTGGCTGGGTAAATAAGACATTATACAAAACAGCAGCTATTCCTTTGAGGTTTGCACTTTGGACTGTGGCTGTGGCCTGCTTAGGTTATCATTTACTGTGATTTATGTTGAAGAAACTTAAGCCAATCTTTATTGACATTTTGCAGCCTTCACATGTGTGCTGTTAACTCCAAGTTACCAACTTGGTTTTGCATTGGTACATCAGCTAGGTCTGACTTTCCCTTGCCTTCCACTAGGATTGGACTAAGGCTCACTCTAAATAACATTCCTAGAAACAATGCTGGATGCTTTCCAAAGTATAACAGTCTCCTTGTTTTTTAAGAACCCAAACTTCTTGTGTTGTAAGAAGATGTAAGAACCAGAGGAGCAAGGAAGGATGATAACAGGAAATCTTCTCAAACATATTTGAATTACCAAGTATCTATCACTTGCAGTTCCCGGGGCACTGCCTGGGATTTTAACAGGGATAGCATGCAGCATCTGCATGCACAGGGTTTTTAAACTTTGCACTGGCAAAGTAAATGAGGGACTTGGCCAGCCTTTGTGAAGAAGTCTTTATCAGGCAGCAGGATTTAGAGACAGCTGTACAAGCAACCTCCTCATTGCTAGGGTCTTACAGTCAAGAGCCTCTTCCTATTTCTTAGTCTAGTGACAGCTTACATCCCCAAAGTTCCAGGCTTCCTCATTGGCAGCTTGAGTGCCCACACACCTTCTAAAACAACCAGTAGAGCCTGATATTACAATGTATTTGAGTAAAGGGATTGTGGTTCTTCCCCGAAGTTTGCAATTTTGCCCTTGTGAAAGTTAAATGAAGCCTGGCTGACCTCTATTGTTTTCCATAACAGACTTTTTTCAGTCAGAATAACAAACCTCCTTTTTGAGTTACATTAAGACCCAAAGCCACAAACACAAGCCAGGGACAAGACTACTCACAGCTTTCAGGAAGTCAGGAGGTTTTCACAGGGGGAGGATGCATGCAAGTGCAGGAGGTGGATATTATTCTGATGGAGCTATATGTCTAGCATAGCAGGAGCCAAAATAATCAACGAAGAGTTGCAAAGAAGCCCCACTGATAGCACTTGTGCAACGCAGGAGAAGCACTGAGAGAGACCTCCGCGCTGGCTGGAAGGAGGACTGGAGCGGCCAGCGCAGAAACTTTCTTCTGGTGTGCGATTCCTCCACGTATGGCTCCAGGAAATGGGAACTGTGTGCTCTTTATGAGAGGTACAGACACAACAAGGAAATGCCATATTCCATGGTCAGCTTCTCCTTAGACTGGATTCAACTTTCCAGACCCAGATTGCTGGCAGGTGGCTTGTATGGAATGAGCTAACTCAATGATTGCATGCTGCATGCTTACACCTCATGTCATCCCTGATGAAATGGCTGGGCACACAAAAACAAAACAGTCAGGGTGAAGAGACTGAGGAAAATAAAGTCCTGGGTATTTAGGCAGTCAGGGCATGAATGCGATCAATCGGTGTGAAGCAGCCAGAAAAATATAGATGTAATTGTGGGGTGCATCAGCTCAATAGTTCTTGTAGTTGGCGATGTGCTCATGCTGATAAAACAGCATGTGACTGTTACGATCCCATCTACACTACTCTGTACAAGTCCATACTCAAAAATGTGAATTCCAAGTGAGACAAGGGCAAAGAAGGGTCATTAAAAAGAAGAAAGAGGTGGAGCACTCATCCAACAGGAACAGAATAAAAGAGTGTGGGTGGCTTAGACTAGAAAATGGAGTTACGGTAGCTCTGTATATATCTGTTAAATGGCTTATCACCAGGTAGTCATTAAAGAATTAAGAATTATTTAAGTAAGACAGCAATGCTGGCCCAAGGACAAACGAGAGGAAAGTGACAATGAATAATTTTGAGTGGGAATTAAAAAAAAGTTCTCATCCCTAGATGCCCTAGAACATATTTTCAGTTGGAGTAAGGAAGCAAGATGTCTCAGGTTTTTAAGATGGGCTTGTTGTGACTAAGTGACAGTAGACAGCTTCCTAGTGTCTCCTGTGTTTGCCTTTTAACAGAATACAGGCAAAAAGGAAAGCTAAACATTTTTTTGACAAGAAGGTCTTTGTCAATGATGGAAAAAGTATCCTAATAGAGCAGCCACTCCTATTTAGAGCCTTGAGATAGGGACACCCTTCGTCACCTAGACCCCAAACACTTTTTATTCACTCAAAGACAATTGAAGAACAATTTGAAGCCAGACAATTACTTTCTGGCTTCTTGTAGACACTCTTTGCCATTTGTAAAATTTGCAGTAAATGATCTAAAGCAATTAATTGATGACAGGAGCACCCAGGTACATGAAGGATTGTGCTGTGTTCAGTAATCTTACTCCCTGGATAAAATCCTGGCTTCAGGGAAGTCGAGGTGAGTACCATCCTTGATTTCAAGCTTTTTTTCCAGTGTTCTGACACTCACACATTCGTGCTTGTTGTTAGTCACCACATCTCAGAGAAAGAGGCAGAATTTGGTAGGATGGTCGAGGGGTATTTATGCCCTAAAAAACAGAAAACATGTCAAAACAAGAATGATGACATTAGAATGGAGCTCAAGGATTTTTTTTGTCTTTAAAAAAATTTCTCCATCTATCCATGACACTGTAAGTGTAATTTCCCTGTGACATACTAAGACACTCAGTGAGCAATGCTTGTTCTCAGAGGTGTTTTTTTCATTTTGTAGTTCTTCAATCTTCATTTTTGCCACTTCTCCTTCAAATGTTCTGCTTGGGGTTTGTTTATGTTTTTTATCTTCCCCCCTCCTCCATTCCTTTCACCCAGCTGGAAGGATGAAATATAAAGAAAAGT
Source organism: Burhinus oedicnemus (assembly GCA_008921705.1). Taxonomy (NCBI): domain Eukaryota; kingdom Metazoa; phylum Chordata; class Aves; order Charadriiformes; family Burhinidae; genus Burhinus; species Burhinus oedicnemus. The sequence goes on from VFFE01006134.1 coordinate 105,460, forward strand.
ACCTGGCAATTCAGATGAGTTTGAATAGCTTAAGGTCCTTTCTAGTTTTAAATTCTTTAGGGTTTAGCCTCCTTAAAAGACATTTCTGATTCACTTACCTGAGATTATGCAAATTGCTGCTGAACTCAGAGCAGCAAGGTTTATTTCCCTGAATAAAATTAGCAGACACTTACTAATAAGACACATTTACATTTCCACAGAACATTTTATCTCACTGGATCCCACAGCACTGCTGAAATATAGTAGAAGTTTAAAAAGGAGAAACATTCTTGAGGCATTAATTCTTCTCTCATCCTCACTAATTCAGCCCGCTGACATTCGTGGAGTTATTCCTACTTCATACCAGTGGGCATCAGAGGCGATCCAACCCATAACTTCTTCCAGTCATTTAACAAAGTTAATTAATTCATCCTGGACCATTTATTACCTGATCATGAAAGCTTTCTGCCTGTTTTCTCCAATTGCCTTCCTCCATATATTCACGAAAACAGATGATCAAAAAAGGATCCAAAATGGGCTTTTTTCAAAACCATAGCTATTTTGCATGTAGCTGGCAGGACATAACTGCCCATCCCGGACTTGGTTTGCAGCCCGCCTAGAGTGTGTCCTTCAAAAGTCTGTATTTCCTACTGTCTCTTAAGATTTTGAATGCATCTGCCTCCATGTGTGTTCCTAATAAGGAAGTAGTTTTTCTCTTTTCTCTTCATTTATCCTTTAACAATAGCTGGAACTCTTATAATCCCACCACTTGTTTGGTGGATAGGGTCTTAGCGGTCTTTGTGTGTTTAAAATTATTAACAAGAACTACTTTTCTGTTCAACCTGTTTTGTCCGTCCATTGATTCCCCAATTCCATGAGTACAGGCTCATCTGAACCTGTCCTCATCCTATCCTGATAGCCGGTATCCCTGTTTGGTTTTTTCCACCCTTCAAATTGATCTATACAGAGACTTATGATGTACACAGACACCTACGTCTACTAGTTGTATATTTGGTCTCATGTTATGATATGTACTTTATGTACATATGTACATGTTTATGATACAGTAAACTTTTAATATAATTCGAATTCATGCTGAAAAGAAAGACAAGAGAAATATCAGAAGCTGTTGGACATTCCCCAACAGAGATAAATACTTCCATCAGACTCGGAGAAGAAAATGCTGCATCTTGAATAACTATCCGTTTCTTGGTACGATCTTGCTTTTGTTTTCTAACACCTCATTTCATTACCAGACCAAGTGACAACACAGAAAATTGTCAAGTATTTGTGTTTTCTTAAACGTAACATTATCCTGTAGCCTGGAAATAAATAGTAATTCTGTCACGATATCTAGAAAATTAACCAAATTTTAAACCTGTCTTTCAGAGATTCCAGAGAAAAGGCTAAAATCTGTTGTGTCAAATTTTCAGGTAAAAAGGCTGAAGCTGGATTATGATATACCTGCCTGGTTTCATTAACCTGCTTCTCGCAGTTGTCCCTGCATTTGCCTGAATTTGTGCATTAGGCTCAAAAAAATTGGCAGACAACAAAGCTTTCTGATAAAGATGTAGGCCTTGAGCCCCAGCCAAGTGTCAGCAGGGGCCTTTTTATGGACTCCGGTAGGAATTGGATCATGCCTCCCTGGCATGAAAACATAATGTATCACCCGGCAAACAGGGAGCTCGGCTATTAGAAGCTCTGAACGGAAAAATCACCAAATGGGCTTTGTTCTGTGCATTGAATAATAGTTCTGGATGTATGGCCTTTGTTATTAGTATGTTGACAAAAGACACGTAATTAGATTAGGAGGGCTTTAAGTAAGGCAGTAGTAATCGGCTGGGAGAGCCCCATGTAGACCTGCCGGCAGTGAGGAAGGGCAGCTTCCCCTACAGTTACCAAGACTACAAGGAGCTTTAGCGGCTGGAATGGAAGAAGTGAAAACCAAAGTACAGAGTTTAGTACCGAGGTGGAAATTGTAATCAACTTGGGCAAAGGAGGCCGTATTCAGGCATTTAGGGAAGCTCTCCTTTAGCACGCACTTACTGTGCCGTCCTGGTGACACTGGGGCCATGTGGGACGGATGGTGGGCATGGAGCAGAAGAAGCCCACAAGCCTGGTACCACTGGATGGGGAGGGAGAAGAAAGGAGAGCATGTCAGAATAGTTTAAAGCACTATTTGTCATAAACACCCATCATGTTCAGTCATGAAATGAGGCAGCAAATACGAGACAAGAAACTAGAAATGCTAATGCCATTTGTAAAGCATGAGAAAAATAAATACGTTGCTATTCGATTGCAGCTAAACATCAGCTCACACATGTCTAATTAATTAACATGGCAGTTAATTAACAGGACAGTTTTGATCTGCCGTAGCAAAGCTTTGAAATACAGTGGCTCGCTAAGTCATTTATTTCAGTCAAAATTAAAAGCAAATATTTTTTTATTGGCCCGTTTGCAGAGCTCCATATTACCCTAATGGCATCAGCATGGCATCCCAGTCATCTGAATCCAGTCAGAATTAATCTGAGATTACAAAAGGTAAATAAAGGTTGATCTAGGTCAGGGAGCACAAAAGTGGCCATGAAACGCTTCTGGATAAGCTGGGTCCCTGGTAAAGTGCAACTGGCCTCTCACAGCCTCTCATTTGCTGGTTTGGGTTAGTTCCCTCTCAGAAATCAGAGCAAGACTGAACAAATTAACAACTAGGACAAGAAGACCTTGAATTAGTGTTTTTTTCTCCCTCAGCAATGTATCTTCTAATTTGGGCTCCTGTATTTTAAAGGAAACACCACTAGTGTAGCTGAAATCCTTGGCTATTCCAAGTTCCCACAAGCCTGCACGATAATGCTAGGATGGCTAGAAAAGTACGGGAAAGATTCTTGCTGCTGATTGCAGCCCCAGGACAAGCGTGTACAGCAGCCATTAAAGGGACCCTTCAGTGGTGAAAATATTCTCCTGCTCTAGACACGGTCTCGGGTGGACCTGGTCTCCTACAGACCTGGGGACTGAGACCCAGAGGAGAGGAGATGCACATCACCATGGGATCCACGAGGCATCATAATTTAGAGACAGTTCCGGGGCAGGCCATAAAAAAGTGGTTTAAAAATACCTCTGCCCTTTCAAGGGTTTTGTGTCACACCCGCCAGAAGCAGAGAACGGAAGCTCACCTTACATTTTAATCAGTCTTTCCCTCACTTAATTTTAATCTGACCTAGAGTAATGCCCCCTAAGAAGATTCATTTAGAAGCAGATTACAGTATCTAATTTGCTAATGATGAGACATCATCCTCAGAATCACAATCTTCCGTCGGGACTTAGTAGATGCATCAGGAAATAAGATAAAAATGTCCTTCCCCCCTCGGCATTGTCTTACAGCTGGAGTGCTCATCCCCAGCCCCAGTCCTACCTTGGGTGGGAAGGGCCATGCCTTGCCATATTGGACCACAGGAAATAAGCAGGGAAAGCGTGGATAAGGGTATATTTGGGTCGGAGACCTGTGGGGATGAAAAAGATGGTTCATTGCTCCAGGACCAGTGGGGTCAGGTCAGCATGCAAGTATGGCTTGCAGTTAGCCCATGCAACTGGGAAATGTGTTATGGAGAGTCACTGATTTCCTACATACAGATGAGAGCTCAAACGCTCCCAGTTTACAGCCAGAGGGAAGGGCAGCAGGTTTTTCATCGGGTTTTGTGGTTAAGTGTATGGGCAGGATTTTCTGGGAAAAGCAAAGAGGAATCACAGGACACCCCTGGGGAACTGAAACACAGGGGAGCCTGGGCCACTCTCAATGGGGCAAGGAAGGGAGGGAAGGGACTACAGGTAGATCCTCATTTTTGCTTAGGAAAGGTGCTTAGGTAATAAAGAAAATGACAGAAAATGTAGAGCATCCTCTGCGTTCTGTGGTTATAAAATTGTTTGTGATTACAACCCGATTCAGCTTAAATTCAGTGGAAGACTTAAAGGTTTTTCAATTTCTAAAGGGTGCTTTTGTGTAATGAAATGAATTCTAACAACTGAAGAAACAGAAGACATGAATGGAAAGAAATGCATTTGAGCCAAAGGTGCCACGATATCTTCAACTTCTATCCCAAGCAAGAGAAAATCTTTCGGGAAGGGCTCCAGACTAAGCAAACTGAGTCAGCATCTCAGAAGTCGTATTAAGACTAGCAGAGAGCTCAGAAGTATTGCAAAAGGATTTGATCAGCAAAGAAATCTGTGTTCAATAAAAGGAGCGTTGCCAAAAGTCAAGCTGAGTCAGACCTGCAAAGGATATTAAAAGACACAGCAAAAGGTTCTCCAGCTGCATGAAAGAAAGAGGAACAGGTAAGGAAGGAAACTGTGACAGTAAAGCAAAGATCAAGAGCTAGCTTCCCAAAATTGCCCGGACCACACCCTGCACACCCAACCCACATGCAAAGACAGAAGATGTTTGGCGAGTGCGAGTGGCCTTCCCGTTTCATGGCGGACCCAGCCCATGGGCCACACGGCCTGCCCTGGCTCCCTGCCAGTCCCCACCACCACAACGCGCAAGCAAGGAGGGCACACAGCTTTAGGCAAAGGCTGAAAATCTGAATGGAGGAGCTCCTACAGTCAAATATAAATGCTCAAACAGAAAAACTCAATTTCCTGGGCACCACTATAGCCCGTAGCTCCCAAGGTCAGGCAAAGGGTTTGGAAGGGCAACGTGGGCTATAAACTGAGTAACAGGGGAAGAGCTGCCCCTCGCACCTCCTCTCCAGGTTTTTGCTAGTCTGGTAGCAAGCAGGCAGGAGCTGGTGCCAGCCCTGCAGGAGCAGGCATCTTGTCTACCTCAGTCTCCCTGGCCTCTCTCCTCCCTCTCTCCTCCTCTGAAATACCTCCCGCTCCAGCAGTGCTCCCTCCAGGACGGACTCCCAGGTGTACCTGCCTCATGCCCGCAGGACAGGGCACAGAGGGGTAGGAGAAGGGGTTTTGCAGCCTCCTCTTGATCGTAAGGGTCTGTAGAAGAGAGAGACACAAACCCAGCAGTCCTGCAAGGATACATGGCACGGTGCCCTTGCTAGCGTCTACCTGCCCTCCAGCCCCAGGAGATCAAGGACAGAGTTTATCCCCAGATGATGGGGATAAACCCATTTCTTGTGAAGAGCAGTGCAAAGCCCAGCTTCTGAAGAGGGCAATGCTCCAGGAACTGGTATGTTCCTTCTATGCCATAGGTGACAAAACTGTCTTCTGCGATCTCTTCTGCATGGCAGGGAAGTCAGGGTGGGATGTGGAGGGAAGGGTTGTTCTGAGCTGTCCAGGGAATGAGGGAAAGTGGAGATTCAGGGCTAGATAAGGAGGCCAGAGAAATACCTCCATGGCAGTATTTATCCCTTTTTTTTTTGGAGTCTGTACTGATGAAGAAGTCAAGAATCTCCTGTTGCTTCCAGTCCTGCAAGGCAGTGGACGGGGCCTTTGAGCACAGCAGGGCCATCCTATGAGTGCTTGCTGTGCGCCTCATCCCTGCTGAGTCGTTGGCCATCTAGCCTGGGGGCTGGGAATCATGCCACACAAACATCGCACCGTACACAACAGGCTGCCTCTCCAGCCTGCCCCGTCACTGGATAACCAACATGAATTTGTTGATTTAAAGTGTGCTTACATGCCATTTTACCCCAGGTAGCAACACAGCAGGCTAGGTATTCTCTTAGGTGTCACAAGAACTCTCAAGGACTTACTTGCCTCCTAGAGGATCTCATGTAGTTCACACATGTAGCTGGGACCAATGCTGCACAAGTGTTAGAATACATTTGTAACAGAGTTTCTCATTTAATTTCCTTCTCATGCCTCAAAACCCCTATAGGAACCAAAGTGGTACAAAGTAAATGGGAACAATCAGAAGATTCACATCAAACTGCACTATTGCTCCAGCCCAACTTGCTAAGGCCAGTGGAGATGCTAAAAGAGGTGAGGAAAGCTGATCCTTGGCAGGGAGAGGCTTTCCAAGAGCTTCCGACAGCAGCTGAGTTGATGGGGAAGAGGAAACTGGTTTTAAGATGGAAATTTGTACATTTCTGAATGTAATTGCGTGATTGCAAGAAAACCAATGAGATTATTTTTAACCATTTGGTTCAAGTAAATAATGTTCCTATGGAGAAAAGTGTTGCATAGGTGTCTACAGAAATTATCGCATGGCCTGGAACTGTACAGCCCATGGATAAGAAAACTTGGCTGACTGATAAGAAAACAGGTAGGACAGTTTCTAATGTGAGGAAAGGTGTTGTCTGTGGAATTTAACAGGAGATTACCAAATATGGTTCAGCTATCAAATATCCGTAAGTGCCATTAAAAAGGACATGCAAAGATCTCAGTTTTGCTTTAACTCTACATATATAATTACAAATATTATACAGTACAATTTTGCTAAGTAACACAGATTGTGCACGGGCAATAACCAATTACTTAAACTGACAGAGAAAGAGAAAATGAAAGTAAAACTTATTTTAGCTATCCACTTGCAAATAAAACTGGCATTTCATATAATAAACTTCAGGACTGCGTTACTGAAAAAAGGTATCTAAAAATATCACACTTATATTTCACCAAAATAATAAATGTGGGTTGATATGGTATCTTTCATACTCAGGAAATTCCGCATGGGTTCGCCTGGATGGCTGACCAGTTGGTCTGTAGCAAATTTAGCAGCAACACATCCACCTCTACTCATAGAGGTATTTCAGTTTTACTATCTAAGGGAAGAAATACAAAGTTGGGCAGCATATCAGATTTAGAAATCTGTCTGCACATTTGTTTGCCTGAAGAAAGTCATGAGCTCTCCGATATTAATTTTTGTGACTTCCTTGTGGAGGAGGAAGTATGTTATGGAACAGGGTTTGAATAAACTGGGATTGGGCTTTAGGGAACAGGATAAGCCAGGTGAGTTTGAAGAAGAGAAATTCCCCTCCACTGTCATTAGACATGTACTTCAACTAGCAAGAACTGAACCAAATTTGCATGCAATTGTTGGTAGATGATAGCCATCTGCCATAAGGGAAGGACATTCAAAAGGAAGTGCTGAAGAATTTCCAGGAAGATACAAGCACAACATTATATACTCATATTCAAATGACTCTCTGAGTTCACACAACAGCATATAAGGTGCAAAGAACTGGTCTAACCCACCAGAGATATCTAAATATCCGGTGGCTCTTTCTCAAATAATTCTAGAGTAACAAGTGTCAGTTGTGATCATCTGGTCTGGTGTCTTGTGGAACCTACCAGACCAAACCACCACACCTTTTAACGTCAGTTCTTGTTTGAACTAGAGCATCCCTTTCAGAAAACAGATACTCTTGTTTAAAAAAAATAATCTTATGATTGGATGCACCAGGTCCTCTGACAAGGTTTTCTACTGGTTAATCACTTTCACCTTTAAAAATTTGCACTTTTCAAGACTTAACAAGCTGACCATCGATTTCCTGCCACTGGATCTTATTATATGTTTATCTACTAGTTTGAAGCCTGCTGCTGAACGTCAAAAGCCACATTCAGCTTTTGCAAGTGCCACATTTCCCAGTGGCCGTGTACAAATTCCAGAAGTTGCCCCAAATCAGCCCTAGTTCACAGCAAAGTCCCAACAGGAGTTTCTCCAGAGCCTCTCCTACCTTCTCTTGCCTCATAAGTAAGGGTTTAAGTGACCCATAAATGACAGCAAGGACCATAGCAGGCCAGCAGAGAATGAACCACCGGGGCAGGGAGGCACTATCTTCAACCCCCACCCTTTTTGGGTGCCCCACATCTCCCACACTAACCACAAGCAAAGGGTGGCTGGAGTGAGCTTTGCTTAGCCTCTTGCATGAAAAGGACTATAATGTGACACAGTGGGATGTGCCGCGCTGTGGTGAGGGTGCAACCCCTGGCGAGGAAGCTGGCTCGGGTCCTAACCTCAAGGATGCAATAAGTGCCGTTCCCGCAACTGCTCAGGGATGCACATGCCAAACCTCGCAGCTGCGACTATCGTTTTACAGAGACTGTGATGCCGAGGCAAGCACTGGGAGATGGTTTACCTCCTGGGTCCTCTTGGCAGTAGCCCTGGAGGGCCCCAGCAACCACTGAAATACGTGACCAAGTGAAAAATTGCCAAGGCAAGAGAGCGAAAGGAAGGTACCGAACACCATGTACTGTAGCTTTAAAGAGCTTGGTTCCTCTTTAAGCTCCTAAAGGGGAGTCTGATAAAAGCCACAAGGAACCATATCTCCAGCACTGTCATTTTTTAAAAGCAAGAAGCAGCATGAACTTTCCCAGGATCAATCTGTAGTGTGTCTGTCTGCTTCTCGCTAACGCACACTTACGGGTGGTGTAAATGGCCCTGACACCCTGCGAAGCCTCCAGCCCTCCCACATCCCAGCGGGCTAACGTCAGGCAGAAGATTCCCCTTCCTTGCAAAGGTCTGGAGGACCACTCCAGGGCTGCCGTCGGAATCTAAGATCACGATGAGCTGTGGAAACAGTTTGGACCCTTGTTCCAGGTCTCGGGAAAAGCCTGGGATTTGGTCAGTCGTTACAACACTGAGCACTGGGAAGCTTCAGTCTCTGTATGGATTTAGCCACCTGTTAATTCAATATTCAATTTGCCACAGGAAATGTGCTTCTGGAGCAAACACTGTGTGCCTTTCACCAAGCCGACAGCATAGCATTGTAAAGAAAACATAAATCTAACAAATAGTCTTTTCTCAACACGTGGTATAAAATCTTTCCTCACACGTGCAACAAAAATTGTTAGAGCAATTTACCCAGGAACAAAAGAGATGGGGCAGACGCTGGCAGGGACAGTGCAAGACGTGCAGGAATGGTAGGGGAGACGGGGGGAAAGGGGAGATATGGGGATCCTGCGGCCGTTAAACCATATTGTCCTCCTGGATATGGAATTGAATATTTTCCTGCCTCAGAGGTGTACAGATGGCAGACAAGACACATCTTCCTTCACCTTAATGTAAGAACAGAAAGAGGATAGAGGATTTTCTATGGATCTAAAAAGGTCCCAACCCCACTGGTAAGAGTCAAGACAGAGTCACATCATGGAATTAATTTTTTTCTGTGGTTTGTCTGGAATTTTTTTGAGTGAAAATAGGAAATGGCTTTTTTCTTTCAAATACCACATTACAAAAAAGTTAAGTGAAGAAATTAGGAAATGGGAAAATTGAGAGTTCCTGTGCAGCCTTCATTTGACTCCCTTTATGCACGTACTTTATAGCTTGGTCTCTACAACACTTCCTTTTCACCCCACGGAACCCATTTCATTCATTGAAGATACTGGAGAGACGTATCGTGAAGGAGACAGTGGTTTACATGCAAAAAGGACAGGCTTATAGTTGAGGCGGTTGAACGTTGCCCTAGAGGACTGGGGACTGAGTCTACAAAGGATTCAAGCCTTGTGCCTACTAACTTTGTCCGTCCCCCCTGGACCTGATGTTTGTGGCATCTCGGGGTTCACCCAGAGCCTTGCAGAATATCTCAGTGCCCCGTGCCGGCAGCAGTGGGGACAACACGGGGGCATCTATCCCAAGCAGGATGTCCTGTCTCACCAGGAGCAGGTACTTTGGCTGCCACCTCTCTGCTGATTCACTGCTGCTGCTGAGACACTGCACCCCACCATCTCTGGTTTCCCTGAGACTCGCCCTCCTGATTAAGTATAATACACATTTCAGACCTAAGGCTAGGCTTTTAGGACTAATCATTTTAATATCAGAAACAGAGATTCCAGGATCAAATCAGAGGTAAAACACAGTACTGTTCTGCACTTAAAAACACTCTCTCTGTGCCATTTCAGTGGGTGTCACCACAAAGTCCTCCAACGTGTCCAGGCTACGGAGATGGGATGTGAGCGTTCCTGCAGCCATCCATCTCCTGTCCTCCTGTCTCCCTGCCCACCTCCTCTCGCCTGAATCGTTTATCTCCATCCTAGCTCTTATATTGCACTATTTCGTCTTCCTGCTCTTAATTTGCTTACACTGCAAATGTAAACTTAACAACTTGAGCTTTATCATCCCCTTTTAACGGTACCCCTCTCCAGGATAAGGTGACATAATATACCTTTTGAAACCTTTATGCTGCACGCAGCATACAACTGTGAAGCATATTAATCGGACAAGCCTTCTGTCAATCTATGAACTCCAGTGTATTCTCAGCGAGACCCATATGGACACAACAGAGGTGCGGCATCGAGGTGTTTCGTCCACGCTACCTGTCCCTGTTTTCAGTGTGAAGATTTTGGCATCACAGCTTCCACAGTAAACTGGGAATTGAGGTGATTTTTTTTTAGGGAGAGGTGCTGTAAAGTTGTATTCATTAGTATTCATTAATAATTTTCCACGAGGAAATTAATAATTTCATATTTGCTGCAGAGTCTGGAAGGTACACAGTAATTAAAAGATGGAAAGGTTTGAATAACTATCTACCTTTCGAAGACTGAATGCGACGTGGGTTTTGTAGGAAAAATTAAATCTGATATCGTAAGGACTGTGTCAAGATGCGTACTTGCAAGAAGAGATGTTAAGACTGCCTGAGGCACCTTCTTTCAGTCATTTTCTGTTCTGTATTTGATTACACAACTTTACCGTTCCTGTAAGTTAGAGGTAGCATTGAATGGATTCTAAAACGCTTATTTCCAAGAAAGGAACATTTAGAGAGATTCAGGTGCCTAAATATAAGAAGAGCTGTCTAATGTCATTTGAGATGCTCCGAGAAGCCCGTCTGGCTTGCAGCTGCTGCTCCAGCAGGGCACAAATCCTGCCATAAATCCTGTGTCAAAGCTGCCAACACATTTAGATGACTCCAGCAACTGCCGTCATCTTCAAAGGCATTATGTTTAGGTACCTGAATTTCCCCATTTAAATTACATTTGAATACTGAAAACAGAGAGTTATCAGATAAACTCAGATATAACTTCAGCCAGGATTTCCTAGCCACAGTGCACGATTACTCTCATTTCTCTGTTTCAGTCATTCCTGCTTAGTTTCGAGTTTATTGCCTCTCGGGGTCTCTGGGCAATTTTGGCGAAATGGCTGACAAATCAGAAGCGGCTGCAGGAGCGTAGTCGGAGGAAATGCTTGTCTGCATTCAGAAACCAGCAGACGTGGCATTTCCACTCAGCCCACTAACCCCCACGTAGCTGGGGTGAAAGTCAGAAGCGTGCAAGTGCTGCCTCTTCTCACCCTGTTTGCTGGTTTATGCTGGCTTGGGGATTGGGTTTTTGCCAGAAACCCATCCCTTGAAGGAGGCATGACGGGCAGGGACAGGGAAGGGAAGGGCAGTCTTAGGGCAGGAATGGGAAGAGGCGGAAGAGACAACAGGACTATGCCAAGGTTCCGCAGGTACCCGTGACATTGTTCCCATCAGGTGAATCTGGTCTGTGATGCTGTCTTTAACAGGGTGAGTGGTACTGTCCAAAGAAGCCTAGTGTGGATACTGCAAGAATACTGCAAGCTTAAAAGCTCACATAATATATGTTGTCAGAGATTTGAGGTCTCCTAATGGTTTTTGTTAAGCTTGCATGTGTTCTGCGATCTCTGTTTTAAGGTTACTTTCTGGTTGCAGAAATAACCTTTGGCATGCCATCTTTAGCTAACACGTGCGACTTTGCAGACAGAAACTATGCTAAATAATTTTCCCACCTAATTTCAATGGAGTTAAGTACCTAGACATCTTTCTGCATTTGGCCTCCAAAACCTGTTTATATTAGAAAATGTTTAATATTGTTTTATAAGAGCAGTACTTCTTCCTTGCTGCGGGTCAGCTTATGTTCAGAAAAGAGGTTTTGTATCAGTCCAGGTCATATTATTTTGCCAATCAGAATAAACTGTATCAGCAAAAGAACTGTTTTAATGTGGGTTTATATCTACAGTAGCGTTTTCAGCGCTATTCCTAAGTTAGGATACGATTTTTTTCACTTTACTAGCACGTCCATGCAGGCAACAGCTTGTAAGTGCAGCTTTGACCAAACAAGGTGAACTTTACTCAGCTCGGTAAAGTGTTAATACCATCAGTAGCAACAGGCACGTGAGAAATGTTTTCACCACTGGTAGACATCAGAAAGCTGGTAAGACCAGCTGAGCTATTCCAGCTGCTTTCCTGGAGACATGTTCGAGCTACTTTGACTATAGCTACCTTGTGAAAATCAGTTTTACTTAAAGTCTCTCTGAGTGGATACTTCAATGGAGAGACACCCCACACTTCCCACCACTTTGTGAAAGTGGGTCACACTTTTGATGGGTCAAATACATCTTAGAGCAAGAAATACCTGTTTTAAAATCTGTTGTCTATAAATACGCTTACACGCTCTGAGTAATAATGTTTTCTTCCTCCGATGTCCTGGTTGCCATTTAGACCATGAGATCTGAGTAGGGTCCATCTTTTGTTGTATTTTTTTGTGCAGAGTGACCTTTAAGTTTAGCTGTTGCTATTACACCCCAACATAAAGCAAACTGCAGACAAGAATAGCAGTGTAAACATGACAGACAAGCCTTCTGTGTAGGAACTGTGATGTCCCCTTCCCTGTCTCAAAAGCACAACGCATACCCCAGCACATGTAGGCACCAAAGCTGAAAAAAAGAAAAAAATGCTCAGTTCCGAACTAGTTCTGTTAAAATTTTTTATTTGTGGTTGCCATGGTAATTATACACTTAACAAGGTAGTTACAGCCTGGAAAGTTATGCTGTGGATGAAAAAGGCGACATCCCAAGGTCACAGAACACGGTCCCCGAAGACGTATGTGCAGAGATTTAATTCCTTTCTGTCCCTTTGTTCTGTGATATGTTTTTATGCTAGCTGTATAAGTGCTCCATTAAGGATATCAAACCATGTTATCTCTCTCTCCTTTGCCTCTAACTGTAGGGTTGCTGCTGGAGCGGAGAAGTTTGGGGAAGGACTTGGGAACCCCCTCATCCTCTTTCCTATTCCGGACAGCGCGGGGACGGCAGAAGAAGTAGCTCTGCTCCTCTGGCCGCCCTCACAGGACCTCCTGTGACTTCTAAGAAACCTCTCTCTGCTGCATGAAACTTAGGTTGTTCTGAGAAATTATATAAAAAGATAACTTTTTATATCTGTGCATCAGATAGTGTTATTTGTATATCTATTATCTGATGTGTTTTCCCCTGTTGCTCTGTGTGGGTCTTTCACACAATAAAAAAAAGGGAGCTGAAAAGAGACTTTAAAAAAAGGAAATTATAGAGCGTCATAATTTAACAGAAGGGTTCAAAAGGAGGTGAGAAGCCAACAAGCTTAACATTTGTTTGTTTTAATCTCACTACTGCTTTCATGACACAGGTCTTTAAATAACTGTAGGCTCAGTGACTTTTTTGTTCCAAGATAAGAGCCTGGATTTGGTGATTCCCTGTAAACAGGGCAGAAACCATTGCACCTGGTTGCAGCTCAGGCATCTTTCTTCTCGTGTGATCATGAACCTTACGAGTCCTAACCTCAATATTTACAGTATTTCTCCGTAGTTTTTCTTATCGCACCCGTATCTCCTTTCTTTCAAAGGTCACAGCTATGTTTTCATAAGAGAAGCTTGAAACCTGTAGCCATGACCACAAGGCAAAATACAGCCCTGTTAATGGCAAGTGACCTCTCTTCTGAACCTTCAGAAGAGAGGCAGCAAAAAGTGACAGACATATTTCAGGGGCCAAATCTGTCCACATACCATCCTTTTTACATCAGTCATCCCTCACTGAAGGAGAACTTGAATATTGCTTTTTTATAACTGCTCTCCAAGTGTGTTTCCTGTCTCATAATTCTGCTTTACCTACCCCATAAGCTCTTGGGAGCAAGGATCACACCGTATCATATGCTTGCACAGCATCCAGCTTGAGGGCTAACGCACTATTGCTATGGTAAAAAAAAAAAGGAAGTTAGAGGAAAAGCTCGCTGAAATAGATGTGGAAGGGGAGGGGAGCAGAACAGTCTCTTTCTATACTAAGGACGTAGGGGAGCAGAGCTTACAGTATCTGTATTTGACCTTTAAGAATAAAAAGAAGAAAAAAAATTCTGAGTTTGTTTGCGTGAAGAATCAATGCTGATCTAGAGCAAACCGTCTGTTAGAAACCAAGGATTTGACCTCAGTCTGACACACAGCGGAGAAATTTGCAACACTAACAGTCATTTGACTCTTAGAACACACCACGCTGTGTTCATACAATCAGCCCAGATAAGAGGAAAGTCTCCCCGTCTTATTTCTTCCCTTTAATTCATTCCTTTCATCTTATTTTTTGCAAGCCTCTCTAGCATATTCCACACGAAACATGCTTCTACCTTTAATGCAATGGGAGAGGGAGCTGCAAGAAACTGGCACTGACCCGAAGACGCTGTTTCTCTTACACTCATTTAGTCTTTCTAGGACAGAATGGAATATTCTTATGGCAATGTACTCTTTAATCTGCATTAATTTCTTCAGTTACACGGTAACGGCTGATGCATTGTAGTGATCACTGACAAATAGACTTGGTTGGAGTAGGCAAATTGGATTTGTAGCAGAAGGAAAAAAGAAATCTCAAATCCAAGGAAAACAAAAGCCTGTCTATGCATTGTCAGGCTGAACCTGAGCTCAGATCAAAAGCATTTCTCTGAATAAGTCATTTTTGCAAGAACACAAAGCTTAAGACAGCTGAGAAATGCTTCCAGAATGAAAAATTCCAGAATGCCAAAGATCTGTTAAATGGAAAATAAAACTTTTCTGCCCAGCCGGTCCTTCCTCACCTGTCCCAGCACAGAGCAAGTACAGAACCGCACTTCTTGAACTGCTGCTCCCGACCATCTCAGGTCCTTCCCTTCAGGCAGTTTACCACATTAAACAGGAGGAAAATTGAGAGCTAACTGAAATGGACTGTATGGAAATGTAAAACAAACAACATCTCCGTTGTACTTGTCATTGCAAATGTTTCTTTTCATTTGGCTATTGCAACTGGTTTTGAAAAAGTACCTGTATAATTGACGTATTATTTTTCATATGAACAAAGCATAGAATTTCCTTAAAGCCTCAAGAATAAGGCCTCCAGATCCCAACAGAGTGACCTGAAATCATGAAGCATGCTTAAAATAACACATTTTAGATTCTTTTTATTTGCCTTTTAGATATGATCTGATCTTCTAGGTGAAATCACTTCATGTTTTACATTTTAAAAAAGCTGGATATGTTATAGAATCTTTATTCCAAGAATGTAAGTTTTAAGAAATGCATCAAAAATCATGAAACTTGAAATTAAAACATGAGACTTGGCAGCAGTGGTGAGCAGTAATTCACTCTTCCAAGCACTTCCTCACCCTTTCAAATAGAAATTGCTAATCGTGAGAAAAAAATTCATAAACGCAAATTTGTAAAGCACAGATTAAGCCAGCAACATATAATTAGTTCTTCTCTTTCCTTTTTTTTTCACATTTAAACCAAATGTAACATTAATTTCACTCATCTATCTCCAGTTTCCCAGCACTGGTCTGAAAATACATGTAGAGAACAAGCCCGACTTAGCACCACGATGCCCTTGTCTTGTCCAAATCTGTGTAAGTTCAGCAACAACAGATCACCTAGCTGTTTGCATACAAATTGATCCGAGTCTATTGACTTCCTTTTCTGTAGTTCTCTCCCATGTATTATGCAAAATTCAGCAGGCAGATATTATAATCAGCACATTAGTCACCGAGCAGACACCTCCAATTTCCTTGTAGCCTTCCAAAGTCACATTCTGCTGCCGTTCTGAACCTCGAAGTATTTCCTGGAGTCGGCATCTCTGTGTGGATATAATGAACCAGGACAAAACGAACGTGCTACGATACCACAGCAGAAGACTTCTGCTGATCCCCGGGTCCAGGGGGTGTTTACTGTGACCCTTTGCGATCTGCAACAGAGGAGAAATTGCAGGAACCCTGCAAAGTTTGGAAGGACAAACATCCTCTCATGGCAAGTGCAACTCAGCCTTTGTAATGAAATTCAGCCCTGTGTTAGAACGTCTGAACTGTGCCGAGTAACATCTTTTTCTTGTCCACACACTCCTAGACTTGCTGGCAATGTGAAAACTCAGAGTCTACCCACAATTTTCACTGAAGAGTCTCAATGTGACTGAGATTAGGAGTGGTGGTAGCTGAAGCTCCAGTGCTTTTGCTACTGCCCGATGCCAGCACAGCACGCGCCGGTGACTTCCCAACCACATGTTGCTTCCATAATTTCCTAGAATAGCCAGGAGAATGGCGGGCTGGGGGAAGGAGGGTACAAGGCCACAAAGTCAGGGGCTGAGCACCCTGGAAATCTGATCAAGTCTCTTCCTGCCTTCTGGCATCAGCCGCTGATCCTTCTCACTGGCACGGCAGAAAAATTTACCCCATCAGCTGGTTCTGGTATCCACCTAGGGGAAGTCAGTCATCAGACCTACAGCCAGAGGTTTTGGCCGTCAGAGGCAAAATTTCATCCAATGGTTGCCCCTACTTCTCGCCTGAATTCAACTGCTCTTTCCTTTCTGGAGGTACTCTCCAGATGTTACTGGAACGCTAATTCCCATGCCTCGGAGATGCTTTTCCTCAGCTCCAACTAGGAGCCTTCCTGCCAAGGAGAGAAGAAGAGCAGAGCAGTCCCCTCCTTTCTGCTTAGAGAAACATCCTGGGAAACGGTGCCATATGCCAGAATTTGAAAGATTTGCCTGGAGGATCCTGGGAGTGTGACTAAGCCCCTCAGGGCATCTAGAAACACCTCAATTTTCTTCTAAATGTTGCAAAAGCCCCTGTACTTCGAGAGCTGTGCTCGGGGCACGGAGGTAGCCTGAGGTTGGGTGGGTTCCCCTGCTCCCGCAGCCATGCCGTCCCTCCGCCTCGGGGCTGATGGGGACAGGCAGGAGAGCCGGCAGCCCCCCAGGCAGCCCGGCGGATTGCGCTGACACACGGGCAGCTGCCGTAATATCTCACTTTTCTCATTAAAAGGAGAATATTATGTCCTGTTTAAGAATTTCAGTTGATGCAGGATCTCACCGCTCTGTTATGCAAAAGCAGGGATCTTAGAAACGTTATTAAAATAGCAACAAACGTGTCCTTCATGCTGATTAATACAAAGAAGAGTTTTTCCAGTGGGTATTCTCCAGTCCAGAGCCCAATCCAAAACAGACCAAAACACTCCATTCAGTTTTAATGGGTACAGGTTAGAGACTTTATCTTTTAAGACAAGCTGAAATACTTATCTTAAGGTTAGCCACACTGATCTGAAACTTCGAGCTTGAGAAATCTGTCTGGAAATCTCTTACATTCAGACTTTATTTTTTATCTAGATTTCTGATACTTCCTGGTCTATTCTGAGCAAAATACCAGCAAACCCACTTCTCTTCCCTCTCAGTATGCCTTTGCCATCGCTAGTCAAAACTGGGAAGTCTAGAAATGAGAAAATTTCAGTGTGGGGACAGTGAAAGGTGAAATTCTTCTGGGTATGTTTTGGTCAAAGGTTCAGATTTATTCCTTCATTTCATTTTTCACTATCATTTACAAGTTTGCGGAAACTTTTTCTCAAAAAAACTCGTCCTCAAAAACCATCATATTCCATGTTAAAATGCTGCTCTGACATCTTCTGTGTAAGCGAGTTAACTCCCAACAATCTAAGGATGTGCAAGCCTTTTTCCAATCTGGTTTTCACTGAACTGTAATTGCTACAAAGCATTTTAGATTCTGATAATGATTTACATATTTTCTTTTGACTTCTGTGATATTTTGATAGCAGAGATGGCAAAATGTTTTACTGTAGATAAATGTAACTGTGGGTTTGTGACTTTACTAATGATCATGAGTCAATAGGTCTCATGATACCTACAGTAGCTTGCTAGATAAAGGAATATACTGATGCTTATCTCTGCAGAAAGTTATAATAGCTTAGTAATGCTGACTGTCCCTTGGCTTGTGGCAGGTCAGTTTAAAGCTAAATGCAAGTCCAGCTGCCAATATCTGCAATTCGTTCTGTATTCTCTGCCAAAAAAATCCTTTTTGAAATGTCCCATGCTACTCTCTCACCACACTAAATACTGTCTGCTAGCTTAATCCTAGAGACAAGCAGAAAAGCAGTGCAAAATTATGCTTTTAAAGAACGTTCCCTTTTGATTTTCACTTTTCAGAGGCAAAATGTTAACTCTGGAAATCTGCAAAAATGGACTACTAAAGAACTACAAATGTGCTTTGTTTTATGGATCATTGTGAAGAGCATTAGCTTTTCGCTGAGAGAGTTTGAAGGAAGCTGGGAGGAGGAGGCATGGGCCGTTAAGTAAACCTAAGCAGCTTATACTACCTTACGTTTATTTAGGCATGGATGGGATTAGCAGCGGGCTGATTAAAGGAGACTATAGAGAAGGAGGCAATGGGGGACGGTGTGAGGTAAAGGAGGAGGTGCTGCAGATCCAGCCACGCTGCAGGAGATCTGAGCAACACGTCGCTGTGGGAAAAGGCTTGTGCATTAGTAGTCCTGCAATATTGCCTGGAAGCCCTGGAGGTGGAGCTGGGGTGCTTGGCACCTCTTGGGGTTTGGGAATTGGAGCTGAGATGCTCCTCCATGCGGCAAGGAGGCACCTGGGTTCACCTAGTACATGAGCCAACTGTGCCTTGGGGAGCAACCTGGACTTCCTTGGGCTTTCCTAAACAACGTGAGGGCTAGGGACAGGAAGAGAGCCTGGGAAGGAAGCAGAAGGCTGGAGAGTTGGTGGCCCATAGCTGTGCCACCTTAAAATAACTCACAGGCAACGTACCCCTAAAAAAATATATGTGCAGCGATTACTCAAATCCCTCCTCCGTAATTGGTTCCCAGGGCTAACGCCTTCCGCAGTATGGGGATTTGCATACGGCCCATTTTTTTCCACAATAACCATCTCTCTAGTTATTATGCAAATCAGATACCCTGAAGCAAAAAGTACACAACTGCTGTCGTGGAGTTACAACTATTGTTATGACTCAGGAAAAGAACCATCTCTGCATCCGATGCAGTAACCCCATCGCAGTACGAAGGTAAGGTTTGATGGACACAGGCACACCCGCAGCCGATTCAGAAGGCGGCCAGCTTGATGCCCAGCAGATCTGCAGAGCCGGCGCAGGGATAGTCCCACCGCTGCTGGAGCAAACCACAAATCTCCCAGGAAATTTGGCAGGAGTGCATTCCCAATCAAGCCAATTGAGGAGAGAAAAAAGCAAGAAACTCTATTTCTGAGCTGACCAGAAGGAAAACTAGCTGGCTTTAAATGGAGATTTTTAACGAAATTTTACAAGTATTTGCTGGAAACTGCTTACTGTTGGTTTGTTCTTGCAAATAGTGTCGTGCTGTTTATTTAAACTGCTCTATCTCAGCACTATTCATAATGCTCAGACTGGAGAGCTGACAGGGATGTGCCATGGTTTTCTTTTTCCTAAGTTGTCTCTTCTTAAAGAAATACAGTTGAAACGTGTCAAATGAGAGAAATGTGACTGGCAGCTGAGCTGCTGTGCATTTTCCGGGAGCTCTGTTAGTGGCTGTCAAAGAGAAATCACCTGTGAGCCAGGGAAAGTGGGCAGAGAGGAACTACCAGTAGTTTCCAAAAGGAGATCTTTGGGCTTAGGAGGGCCCAAAGAAGACCTTTTGTCTTGCGATTGCTTTGGGTTCCCTTGGTTTGGGAAATTAAAGGGAGATAAGACTGGGTTGGACCTTTTTGTCTTTTGTCTAGAAATCCAGGGACATTTTACTCTTGGAGATCACACCTCAGTGCATTTCTGAAGAGATCAAAACTATCTTCTCCTGACCACCTCTTTGGATGTGGAACGATATTTTTCTGTTGCTGATCCTGGTAAATTTTCCAGTGGAAATGCAGATGCCCTAACAAGCTGAGCATGCCCAGATCAATATGTTCCTCATATGAGCTAGCTTTGTCCGCTCACCTTGGAAATATTTTACCAATATCCAGGGATCCGTAGACCGGAGCAAAACCCAGCTGCCACAGGTTAAGCTCCTCAGCACAGAAACGCAGTCGGTTTGGGTTTGCCGGACAGGAGAGGCTGTGATTTTGGCCATGCTTACCCATAGGTGGGCACCCGTACCCATCCCCGCACCACTATTTCCCGCCAGCTCCGCAAAACTCTTTCTCCATGTGAAAACAGAAAACCGGTGACGTGTCATATAAATGGGCAGGGTGGGTTTTGAGGAGTGATTTGTTTCCCAAACACTAGATGGAGCCGGGTAACTGAGGTTCGTTGCCAGCCTCCCTGGAGGCCGCGGGTGGTGGAGGAGCTGCGGGAGGCGGTGGGGTTGGCGGTCGCTCAACCTGCCACCTCCTAGAAGCTGGTCCCAAGGGCTCCGTAACAGGGTTTGCTTTTTTTATTAGCAACAATAGCCTTATACAGCAAGACTAGCTTCATCCTGACATTACATGAAATAGGTCAGTATTTGGATAGACAGATTTATTGTGCAGTTTGCATTTAGGCTTAACGGTTAAAATAAATAGTTCTTTTCTTCCCTCGGGAGCTGATGAGCCAGACTCGCTCCCAAACAACTGAAGACTTCTGTACTTTTTGACAAACACAGTTCTCCAATTAAGAACAGTAAATAGGATTATACAGTCTGAAAAGGCTCTTTATCGCTAGAAAGTTTGTATGTGGGAAGTGGGGGTCTCTCTTTAGTGCTCATTGTAATTCTTTTAAAATACAAACTAATGATTTTGTCGCATCCAGAGTTCAGGGTTTTCAAAGGCAAAAGCTGCTTAAAGCCAGCCAGCCTTCTGAGGGAAGAGATCTGCATCCGTATGATTAATTCTGTATAATATATGCAGAATTAATATATATTTTTTAATCAAAGTCTTTAAAATGCAATCTTTGCTTTAAGCCACATAAAAAAAGTAAGTCATATTTATTTTTTTTTCAGGACAGTTTTTTTTTATTATGTGAGGCTGATATATACATTTATTTGTCTTTAAATCAAAGTGGAATAAATGACACAGGTCAGAAAAGGCCAAATAGTTTAGCACATGAGGAACTTGGTGTGACAGCTGTCTGCCAGCTGCTTTAAAGATACCACAAACCCAGTGCAGAGGAGATAGAAAATAACCTGTTAGTAAGAGAAGTTTGATCCAAAACTCCAGCAGTGAGTACCTGGGTGATATTGTACAACGCGAGGGCTTCCATCCTATATCACATGGCTGCAGATGTTCATATTATGTATACAATCATCTAATCTCTCTTGACTCTAGAACATCTGTGACATAGATTAATTATGCATTGTGTAAAGACAAAGCGTGGTGATTTAATTAGTTTTCTGATTACTGATTTTCAGTTCCATTGGCTCCCTCTCTTGTCCTTGTAATATGAAACAGGATTTACCAGTTTATTTTCCATATTTTTTCCTTCCTCTACAATCCAGCTTTCTTAACAGGGCGGTTTTCCCTGTACTCTTCTCATTTTTGTCACTTCCCTATGCCCCTTCCATTTCTGCTGTGTTTCTTTGAGATTAAGTGGCTAGAAATGTAAATATTAATCTAGGTGGAGAAAACCATCTGTTTCCAGTTTGCTATCCTTGGCTTTTTTGCATTCCAGATGCAGAATGATGACATGAATTGCAATATGCAGAGAATACAGTGATGATGACATTATAAGACAGACAGATGATGCCCTGGACTTGCTACAGTATAATTTACACTGATACAGATTGCATTTATGCCCTTTCTATTGGCATCAGATACATCCTTTTTTGTTTTCTTAAGAATTCCTTAAAAGCTCAAGTAGTATTTGTAATTTTGTCATTTAGCTACCATTTTGGAAGGTTTCTTTTATCCCCCAGTTCTGTTTTTCTCCAGGGACAGGTACACCTCTTAAAGCCTGTTATTAGCTGGGTTCACAGCCTCCCATGCTTCTAATTTACAGCCAAATTTGGACTGCTTTCTTCCGCTTGTGAAGTTCCTCAGGTCTGCTGGGCATTGAGATGGCATGGTAATTCCTATCTTTTCCTTACAGCTTGATGCTGAGCTGGCTCGTCTGCTCTCCTGTTCCCAATTTCTCCTCTCAAATTGTTTTGGGGGCCATCACTCTGGTCAAATTATGAGAAATAAAAAGTGAAAAATAGGGTTTAAAAATATTTGAAATCCAGTCACTGTTTAATTTTGGTATTTATATACTGCTCTTTGCCTTCTCTGCACTTCCGCACAAACAGGGAGGAATCTGATGAAAGATGCTCAAATCTAAGCACTTTCAAGGCTCATCTCACGTGTGGGAATACATAGATTTTCAGCGCCGAGCAAGGAATCTGCATATGCTTTAAAGGAGAGTGCATTTTGCATTTTTACTGCAATTCCCCAACTTGCTTGTACTTGAAACGCGCCTTCGTTCTTAGATAAAGGAGAAGTGAGGTGGCCGGGGTAGGAGAGTGGAGCTCAGTGTGGAGCAAGGCACGTCGCAGCTGCAGTTGTTGGAAATAGTCTTTTAACGTCCTGGCTTCATGCCCCTGTTTTCTTGGTGCCCAAGGCAGTTTCACACATTTCCTAGCAATCCATCTGTGAAAGGCAGAAATGCAGCAACAATGCTCAATGCACAAGCACCAGCGAAGACAGAGGAAGAGCCTTTACTCTCCGTGGCTGAGCCCAGTAAGGCACTGAGAAACTCATTCAGTTCGGTTGACACATGCTGCAGAGCAAAGGGATGTTTAGGAAAAAAATCTGTACAACACACTATAAAGCACACATCTGCAAGTGACTGTAATCGCTCATGTACCTCTCCACCAACACAGATGTGTAGAAAATTGAGGTTCTGAAAGGGAGGTTGAAGAAAAAGTGGTGGCTGACTGCAGTACAGGTTTTTTATTGGTATCAGTTGGGATTAGAAAATTACAAAATTGTGTTTTGACACCATGAAAAGCCACTGCTGCTCTCTTGGAAGGTGAATTTTCAATACGTATGTCCTCAGTGACTTTCAATTAGAGCATTTCAATTTTACCTAAAGTCTGTGCAGTAAAATATTTATTATCACCCTCAGGGACACAGGATCTTGCTATTTTAAATAAATAAATAATGTGGCCTGTTTGCTTAACACCCCATACTTACTTTCATAGATGAGATATATCGTTTTCATCTATAATTAATTCCTCCAGTGCCTTTCAGTTTTGAGAAGCATCATCTGTAGAAGTACTGGATATTTAGTTTAGCTGGGGGATTTTCATGGAAACAGGGATTAGATTAACTAGTGCAAGAATGATTGGAAACTACACGTGTAGGCTATCTATATCTGGAGGCCAGCCTTTTCCTTTCTTTCCTATAAGAGTTTGGTCTTTTCAAGGTCTACCTCAAAAGCCATTCAAGGTGCACCTATCTTTTCAACCGTATTGACTGTTCATTGAGTATTTGGTATATTCTAGTAGATACCTGCTGAGGCTAAGATCCTGTGTAACAGGGTCAGCAGTTACCTTGAGCCTTTCTGTCCTGTGCAACGTGACACAACATCCAAAATCCATTGGCTTCTGCTCCCGAAGGAAAAACTTTGCTGGGAGGGGTTTTCTGCATGAATCATCAGGGCCACAAAGATGACCAGAGGGTTAGAGCACCTCTCCTACTAGGACCGGCTGAGGGAGTTGGTGTTGTTCAGCCTGGAGAAGAGAAGGCTCCGGGGAGACCTTATAGCAGCCTTCCAGTATTTGAACGGCGCCTACAAGAAAGCTGGAGAGGGACTTTTTACAAGGGCATGTAGTGATAGACGAGACGTAATGGCTTCAAACTGGAAGAAAGTAGATTTAGATTAGATATTAGGAAGAAATTTTTCGCTCTGAGGAGTGAAACTGGAACAGGTTGCGCAGGGAAGCTGTGGATGCCCCATCCCTGGAAGTGTTCAAGGCCAGGCTGGATGGGGCTTTGAGCAACCTGGTCTAGTGGGAGGTGTCCCTACCCATGGCAGGGGAGTGGAACTAGACGATCTTTAAGGTCCCTTCCAACCTAAACCATTCTATGATTCTATGATATTGCTGCAAACAGCTTTATGTTAGATCATGTCCTGTGGTGTAACCCTGCAAAGATGTGCCTTCTGGCGCAGCTCAGAAAGGAGATGATACACACTTAATATTAGACTCATAGTGGAAAGAGCTCAGTTGGACAAAAGACAGAGAAACAGCCCAGACAACCCAAAAGCAGAAGCGTTTGCCCTAAATCATGTGGCTGGTTTCTGGAACTGAAAAAAACGCCAAACCTTTTTGGCTGAAATAAGCTTGCTGCACTGCACTTCTAACCTTTGAGCTGAACTTCTCCCCAAAAGGGTACAGATACTGCCTCAAGCTCAAAGCCAGGGTGGTGTCTGAGGGATGCTACTCGAGGTGAGCTAGATGTGCTTCCAGGTAGGACTCAAGAAGTATCTGAAGTTTGTGCAGAAAATACACATTTACATACATGAAGCATATTTCTGAATAGGATTTTTGAGACTTTCATGCTTCCATAAGCCCAAGGAAGCCTATTTTGTAGACAGAGGGCATTTGGGCTGCAGGTGGCCAAGATGGGCCTTGGTTATTTTAGTGCAGTTTGGTGAAGAGTCTCGCTGAGAACAAGGCTAAGCTGTACAACTCGTATGTATCATTTGGAAAAGTCTACCCTTGTTGATGCAAGGATCATGGTCCATAAACACCATGTTTCCATAAGCCAGAAAATTTTAAGGCTGGGAGCACACAGAGGTGGAGGTGTCCCCAAGGGTATACTCCCACCCTTGCTGCTTTTTCAAATCCGAGCAATGTTGACACAGAGGCACATCAGAAGACTGACATTGTCAGGACAAACACTCGAGATTCACAGATGCTTCATCTGTTTTAATTAAACCAAAAGGCGATCTGTAAGGAGCATCTTCCGATACAGCTAGAAGCTTTGAGCTGAAAGAATGCAGCAGTTCAGCCAGGGTGGACAAAGGCACTTGCATAGTGTCCAGCGTGAAAATGTGACTGAGACTTTGGAGCCATAAGTGAAAGCTGATATTAATAGTGGTGCGTAGAATGCATTTGAATGTTGCTTCACATCAAAGGACCTTGGTTAGGTATTTGCTACTTGACCATGAAGATCCAGGAACGAGCAGAACATTCAAGATTATTAACTCCAGTGAACCCTGAAATGAGAAGATATTACCTAGTTTACACTCTCTTTCTAAGACGGTAGCACAGTTTTCCCTTGTAACTCTTTCATTCTCTTTCCGAATTTCCTTTTTTTCCCTTTTTACCCCTTCAGGTTTTCCTCATTTAAGCAATTCCCTTGTGCCTGTAATTAAAATTGTTCTTGACAAAGGCATTTCCTTACTGATGTGTTATTATTGATTTTAAATCAGTCTGGCATCCATATTTTTATACTTGCTACAATAGGATGCTTTCGAGCAGAAGTGATAAAGTCATTAACAGTACCACCCAGAGTTCCTGAATTATCCATTTGTCTCCCAGGTCAAAAACTCTTTGCCCTGTGGGCAAAGAGAAGGGAGGAACTTCTTTTTTCTGATTTGTATTTTTAATGGACTAGAAAACCCAATGGATTTATTATAATTACAATGCATTTAGGATTTCACAGAATTATGGCTAATGCTACAAAGGACAAAGTTGATTTAAATTAGAGCTATACGACCGGGTTTTATATGCATTTCAGACCAGGAGTGCATGCAGGTACAGAGTCCCCATCAGAACTGCTAATAATAAAACACTTTAAATTCAAAGTTAATTTGACTGGGAGGAGGAATATCGGACTGTAGCGTATCGCATGGGTTCCCTGAGGCTGTCTATGTGTTCTTAGTACGTGTGTTGCTGGCTATCATTACAGACAGATCTGCCAGTGAAGTCGGAGCAGGATGCCAAACTAACAGCTAACACTGTCATTAACTTGAACGTTTGCTGTGATTTCTTCGTTGACAAACATGTTTGTTAGAACACATACCAGGCGGAGACATCATCGGCGGGAAGCAAGAACAAGGAAATTAAGACAGTTTGCTTGACATGCAAATTATTATCTTAGCTCTAACCAGCTTCTGAAAAAGATACACTCTATAAAAATGACACACACAAGAGAATACACAGCAGCCTCGTTTTATTTTCAGGCGACCGCTTTTCCATTTTTTCACGGCATTTAAGGTAAAACCCCTCCTTTCCTAAGTATGTTATTCTGGATTCTCTTTAAACACATAGGCTTTTCTCTCAGTAGCTGAAGTTTCCGTCTTATTCACCTTTCTTCTCTTGGGCTGTAATTGAATCTGTAAGGCATGCTTCTTATGGTACTGTAATCCGGTGTCATGGAAACTTTGGAGTTCGCCGAAAGGAAAGCAATTCAAAGGCTGCCAGTCATTAAATAGCGAGAGGGGTATTTTCTGAAAACAAAGGTTTAGAAATTCAGGACTTATATGAAGATATAGAAACAAGTTTCTTTTAATAAATGCCCAGCACATACACGTGCTCATGTCACCGACATCTTCCCGCAGAGTTCTGCAACGATGGAGACCTGGACCAAATGCTACCAGTCTTGGTAAAAGTGCTCCCGTGAACTGAAATTTCATATTAGCTAACACTTAAGCAGCCAGGACTATTCAGGGTTAACAAAAGTTAGTCTGAAATATATTTGTTTGGGGCTAAACACTTCATTACTCCAAAAAAAAAAAAAGAAAAAAAGCGTGGAAGTTGAATTTCTAAAGTAAATCTATACCTTTTATGAAATGGAGCTGTAATAAAAATGCCATACACGTGTATAAAAGCTATTGTTTCACAAAGAAAGTGATTTGATTTGCATTAATACAATGGATGAGACTACGGCAGAAGAAAAGAGTCACAAATCAATGGCTATGCTTTTCAACAAATTGAATCTTCCATAGCAGCGCTTTTCATACATACATATTAGGTGTAGAGACTTCCATATCAAGAAGCAAAACTGAACACAGAGAAGGAAAAATCCTATACCTTTGCAGTATAATCTTAGTATTAAACTGTTGCAATTGAATTGCACAAATAAAGCAACAAATATGTCCCTTCAAGAGTAAGAATAAGAAACACCAACCGCAAGTCTGAAATTCATATCAAAGAAATACATTTTGTGATGAAAAAAGTCACTGAAAGGTAGTGTGCCAAAGCTAGTTTTTCTGCAAGACCGATTTACACTGAATAAAATTTCAATTAAAGGCCTTTTCTAGCTAAAAAAAGCATTCTCAGTTCTCTGTGTCCTGGAGAGAGCCGAGCTCAACAGCACAACTCAGAAATACATCTTAATGCAGGGTTTCAGCTGCCCAACCCAAGGCAACTTAGCAAAAAGCCTTTTACCAGTCTCTCCCGGTGGTAGCAGGGGGTGTGGGGGACTCAGACTTACACTGGAAATGGCCTCATTTCCACCCATTTCCACCATGCTGGACCTCTGAAGTGGTACCTTAGCCTAATAGCTGCGGACCATCAGGTCAAAGTGGGTTTGTGGCGATTTTCCTGGTTTTTACAGTAGCCTGCAAGCAGCAACAGCACCAGAGTCATCCCTGACCAGCCCATGAGATACAGCTCAAGTCATCTCAACCCACCGCTGCTCCGGTGATGTGGAGAGGTCCTGGGAAAGGGAGAGGGACAGCAGCTGCAGCTCCAAGCTTGCCTAAACCTCTTCCATCTCCCAAGATCTCTACAGGCATCCCTCAGCTGAAGCACAGACGTCAAGATAAAACACTGTTGACATTTCTGTACTCAAATTTTTAAAGAACAAGAAGAAAAAATAATAAAAGAAAATAAAATTAAAAAAAAAAAACAACAAAACAAACCTGTGTGATTCTCCCTCATTTCCATTCAAAAGGATTAGTGAAGGGCAAAACCAAATTTTTGTTTTCTCACCTTGCCTTAAACAAAGGTTTTGCATTTAATAACTAGAAGGACATTGCAAATAGATGGAAAGCAAATCTAAACAGTTTGGTAGTGCTAAATACAGGCTACTGGAAAGCCTGTATCTACCCTTGTGGTTTTGGTTTAAAGAAGGCCTCATTTTGCTTGCAGGTAAAATGAAAAGGCCAGTTATTCAAACTAGTATCTCACGGGCACTGTTATGAAAATGTAGCTAGTCCAGCAGACGAGCAGAAGCTTACCTGATAATCATTTAGCAAGATCAGAGCCAGCCCTGTGCGGACAAGGGTAGTACTCCTGGCTGGGAATGAGGAGCACTTTGGGGATCTGGAAAGCATCCCTAGAAACATCCCTAGATGCTTTCCACAGCTTGATCTCACACTGTTCAAATTCCTATAATTACCCGTGGCCACGATTTTTGTATCCCATCCTTCCCTTAGTGAGCTTAATGTGAGTTTTAATCCTATCTCAGTGGGAGCAGCAGGTTTTACATGATACTTCTGGCAGTAGATATCACTTTGAAACTCCAGCTCACATTTGGATGCTTCCATTTACAGTGTCCTCTTCTTGGTGATGATTCAACCAAAGTCCACTGGAAACAAGAAACGGGCACTGATGGGGTTTTTTTCATGTGTAACTCTTTGAAATGACTGTGGCTTGCTACTGGAGCCACCCTGATGTCTGCACCTCTTTTGCTTTTGGTGTTTTAAACACTGAAGTGTAATTTTCACAGCCAGGGCCTGTGACCAGGTGCAACTGATAGAAGGTAACTATCACTCATCTGGTGGTACCCACATATCAAGCACTGAAGTGGCTAAGTGGAATTAACTCTTCAACACTTAATTCTGGACATCACACTCATGAATCATAGAATCATTGAATCACCTAGGTCGCAAGAGACCTTTAAGATCATTGAGTCCAACCATAAATGTAGCACTGCCAAAACCATCACTAAACCGTGTCCCTCAGCACCACGTCTACCCGGCTTTTAAATACCTCCAGGGATGGTGATTCCACCACTTCCCTGGGCAGCCTGTTCCAATGCTTGACAACCCTTTCGGTGAAGAAATTTTTCCTAATATCCAGTCTAAACCTCCCCTGGTGCAACGTGAGACTGTTTCCTCTTGTCCTATTGCTTGTTACTTGGGAAAAGAGATCAACCCCCACATCTCTACAACCTCCTTTCAGGTAGTTGTAGAGAGCAATAAGGTCTCCTCTCAGCCTCCTTTTCTCCAGGCTAAACAACCCCAGTTCCCTCAGCTGCTCCTCATAAGACTTGTGCTCTAGACCCCTCATCAGCTTCGTTGCCCTTCTCTGGACATGCTCCTGCACCTCAATGTCTTTCTTGGAGTGAGAGGCCCAAAACTGAACACAGTATTCGAGGTGGGGCCTCACCAGTGCCAAGTACAGGGGGATGATCACTGCCCTAGTCCTGCTGGCCACACTGTTCCTGATACAGGCCAGGATGCCGTTGGCTTTCTTGGCCACCTGGGCACACTGCTGGCTCATATTCAGCTGGCTGTTGACCAACACCCCCAGGTCCTTTTCTGCCAGGCAGCTTTCCAGCCACTCTTCCCCAAGCCTGAAGCGCTGCATGGGGTTGTTGTGACCCAAGTGCAGGACCCGGCACTTGGCCTTGTTGAACCTCACGCCATTGGCCTTGGCCCATCTATCCAGCCTGTCCAGATCCCTCAAGCAGGTCAACACTCCCGCCCAACTTGGTGTCATCTGCAAACTTACTGAGGGTGCACTCGATCCCCTCGTCCAGGTTGTTGATAAAGGTACTAACCAGAACCGGCCCCAATACCGAGCCCTGGGGAACACCACTTGTGACTGTCTGCCAGCTGGATTTGACTCCATTCGCCACCACTCTTTGGGCTCTGCCTTCCAGCCAGTTTTTGACCCAACAAAGAGTACACTCGTCCAAGCCATGAGCAGCCAGCTTCATCAGCAGAATGCGGTTGGAAATGGTGTCGAAGGCTTTACTAAAGTCCAGGTAGACAACATCCACAGCCTTTCCCTCATCCACCAAGTGAGACAACTTGTCATAGAAGGAGATCAGGTTAGTCAAGCAGGACCTGCTTTTCATGAACCTGTGCTGGCTGGGCCCGATCACCTGGTTGTCCTGCATGTGCTGCATAATGGCACTCAGGATGATCTGCTCTATAATCTTCCCTGGCACTGAGGTCAGACTGACAGGTCTGTAGTTCCCTGGATCCTCCTTCCGGCCCTTCTTGTGGATGGGTGTCACATTTGCTAACCTAATTGAATGCCTGCAATTCATTTACCCGCAAATTCTGTGCAGGAGGTGGATTCTGGGCCTTGAAGGTCTGGCATTCAGGTTCTTCTCTTCCTAGTATTTTCTTCTCTCAACTTGCATTTTTGTCGTCTCCTGTTCAGGCTCTGGAGTGTTTGTAAGGGCAAAACCAGCTTTGCAATCTTTACTCAAGTTAGTCATTTCTGTGCAGTGCCCCATTTATTTGACTATTACTCGCAGGTGCAAGGCTTTGCTGGTTTGGGCTCCTTTTCAACAGAAGAGAAGGTACCAGCCAGCAGTAATCCTTTTCCAGTGCATAATAAGAACCAAGCACTGTCAGGAAGAATGCATTTACTTTGGAATATGAAAAACAACAAAATGAAATTAATAAGAATGAGGCATCCATGAGACAACAGCAGGTGAATGGTTGGGGTTTTTTTCCTCTTTCAAAACATAAAGGAGAAACAAAATCATGACACCAGATGCTCTCTGAGGAAGCCATTCTTGACTGATGCTGTGGTCAACACAAAGGGTGATCTGCTATAGTAACGGCCTATGTTTTTCCCACTGATGTTTTATTAGAAGCGTTCATATAAAAGAAGAAAAACATCTGTAGAGAAATTGTTAATAAAATAAGGGGTTATCTCTCTTACCAACACTATTAAAATTATTCAGTTTTTCTACTAAAGACACAGTAGTGTGCTTTCGATTTTTGACGTGGACTGAATGTAAATATTTTCCCCAAATTGACACAGCTGCGTTGCAGAGATATGCTTGGTGTGGTTACCTTGCTTGTCAGTGGATTCACAGCTTTTTGTTAATTCCTTTCTGCTGTGGCACCACACACATCCTCTCTCGTTTCCCTGGCGAGCAAACCAGGGCCTTAGGGCTCTTAGGGACGGTCGCAGTCCTGTGGAACCTGGGCTGACTTTCTTGTCCCTGTGTGCTGCCTTAAAGTCACTCTGATAATGTTGCTGTGGAGAATTTCTGCCAGAACAATGTCACCCTATCACTGCATTTGAAAGTAATTGTATCTGTCAAGGGAAGGCTCCGCAACACACAAAATAGGGGGACTTTATTTAATATACTTTCTCTAATTACTCTGCGTGGCCATAACTCAGTTACAGATGCTGAAAACTCTTCATTTGTTCCTGCAGTCCATATGCAAACAAAACTAACCGTTCGATGGTGAGGGTGGAATTATTCAGTGCAAATAAATTTGCTGTGAGCCACTAATTCCAGCTTAAATGAGTGAATAGCTTGCAAACTGATTCCCTGCTTTTCTTGAACACATCCTGGCATGTAAGGATTTGCTGGGAGCAGCTGCCGGGCTGGTGGGCAGCTCAGCCACACACCCCTTCCACCACCCACCAGCTCTGCCAAGTCACCAGGACTGCTTCTCCTGGGACCTGGTGGGACGAGGGGGGCAAGTCGACGTGAGAGCTGCAAACAGCAAACCGCTCTTGTCATCATGAACCTCCCGCACTTGCAAGCACAAAGCACACGGGGGCCATAACCATGCCATGCACCCAATCCCAATCTCAGTGGGCTACCCTTTGTACATCTCAGGGTGGCCATTTTCACCACTGCCCATGGAAAACATTCACAAATTGGCTCATCTTCTATTTGATTAGTTCTGCTGCTTCTCCTGTGCTTGCGTGGGGAGGCAGGGAGGGACGGGACAGCAGACAGATCGCTGAGGAGGTGAAACTAAATGAGAGCAAATTAGTCCCTGCAAAACTCTGTGGTGCTGTGGGTAGACCATGGCCGTGTACTGCAGGGCAGTGCCTGTCCCAGCAGTAACCTGCCTTCTAGGTGATTAGAAACACTCTGTGTCGCCTTCTCTATTAGGTTCTCAGTCCTCAATATGATACTAAAAGAAGTAGCCTCCTACCATTTTAAGAAGCAAGATTCCTCACCAGTGAATAAGGAATGTCTGATACATTCAGATTTGCCTTTTGACCACCTGTAACCCATCTCCAAGGATAAATAGCTGCCAACTTTTCTTGAACTTCATGCTGTCCATGGCAATCCTATATTATATAGGATAATGGCTTAAGGTTGACTGTGCTGGAGGCAGAAGGGCTGCTGGGGACATTGGTGCAGGATGAATTTGTTTGTATTTTGTGTATGCGTGGAGCAATGGCTGAGAAATAAGTGATGAGTAACAAACCGCCTACTCAAGTCAGCGTCTCTGGATGTATTCACCTAACTTTAAATAATGCAGCGTGGAAAAAAAGTTATTCACCAAATACTGTTTCCAAGTGAGTCTCTGCTGTATCTGCTTTTTTACATACGCTCTAAATCATTTGGGGTTTGTTAGGCAGTATTATTTTTACTAAAATGATATTTTGCATTCCACAGCTTCCCGTTTCCTGTAAAGGAAAATGGTCTTAAAATATATAGCTAAGCCACAGGCAGACAGGAACAAGCTAATGCATAGGCTGGCTCCACCTGTGTAAGCCAGAATTTTAAAAGAACAAAAGCAAACAATTAAAAAGTCACAAAATTGAAGTTAAAACAGACAGCCTCCCTTCTTAAACTTTGAAATTTTTTTCACTTCCAAGTGTCAGGAAGCACAAGATCGTACCCTGTGTAGGCTTTTGAGCTCACTCCTCACTAGAGGTGGCCTCTTATTCTTTCCACAGGCTTCCTGGCTCTGAAATAATTTCTTCTGGAAAAGTGGTGTCTGGCAGAAGGGTGCGAGGCCGAGGGAAGCTGCAAATTGCAGGGTACCCATCAGCTGTTCCAGGGAAGCAACGTGCAGGTATATAGGGCTAACCTGGTCTGGCCAGCTTTGAATAAACACTGTGAGTGCCCTTGCTTCACTTCAGCTGTCACAGCAAGGTGGCTTTGCCTCTTCCACTGCTGCCATGTATTTATTACCTCCTCCGGGCATCACCAGCTTTGTGTGGGCATGGGCACATAAGAAAGACTTTACCCGGGTCTGTAAGGACGAGACAAGCAGCAACAGTTTTGAACTAAAAGAGGGCATGTTTAGATTGGATATAAGGAAGAAAAATTTTACAATGAGGGTGGTGAGGCACTGGAACAGGTTGCCCAGAGAAGTTGTGGAGGCCCCATCATTGAAAGTGTTCAAGGCCAGGTTGGACGGGGCTTTGAGCAATCTAGTCTAGTGGAAGATGTCCCTGCCCATGGCAGGGGATTGGAACTAGATGACCTTTGAAGGTCCCTTCCAACCCAATCCAGTCTATGTTTCTATGATTCTATGTAGGACGAAGGATGAAGGCCACTCTGACAGTGAAACCAGCAGAGATGGCTCTCACCATCCTGGTTGTGCTGGGAGGGTCCTACCTCCCAGCTGGGTAGACAGTGCAAAAAAAAGTTAACAATCCTGCCTAAAATAAAAATCTAAGAAAATACTGCTACTGCAAGGCAATCTCCAATTCCCTGGAAAAGCTATGGACAAAGCCACATCAACCCATGGAGAAACTAGGCTGGTAAAGGTGTGAAGCCCTTGAAGCTCCCTTCTCACTGGGAGCTAGATTGCAACTCCAGATGCACTTAGCAGAAGCCGGAGGATGCCCATCAGGTGGTGGTGGCATCTCCGAGCCTTTCCCCGCCATGCTGGAAGCGGCATCATGGTTGGTGAGTCACACTCGTCATCAGCTCCTGCAGACATCCAGTTAGTGCTGGCACATGAGCTGCGCCTGAAAAATCGCTTCTGACTTCTGCTGGTGTTCAGGTTTATTAGTCTTGAATTGAAGGGCCTTAAAAGGCTGAGACTGGAGTACCTCAGACATCTCCTCCCTGTCTGTGATTACTGAGCTTGTTGGCGCTAGAGTGTAGACAAGGAAAAGTCATATTAGAGAACCTGAGGGTCTAAAAGAGAAAATAAAAGCCCTGAGAACAGGCATATCCCAGAGCACGAGAGCCTGTTTTTGTCTCATGCCTTCAACTTTGCTGCGTCTTCTGCCTTCGCTGATTACGGAATGAGCCTCTTGATTTTTCTGACATTTAGATGTTGTTTTCTTTGTTTGCGGCTTCTTACACATGGTTTCCAGTTCTGAATTTGTCAAGGCAGGCATCTCAGAAATCTTTTTTAATGTCAGTTGTAATTCCTACTTTGCTGGCAATCCTCTTCTGGGTTTCCCTACTCACAACTTTTGCCTGTGCCCCAGGATGACAAGAATGTGCAGTGTTCCCATTTCCCTTCTCCCAGATATTATTTTATAAGGGGTCTCTCTAGTTGGCAACAATATTTTTCCTGCTTCGTAACAATGAGAAAAAAAACATAGAATCACAGAATCATAGAATGGTTTAGGTTGGAAGGGACCTTAAAGATCATCTAGTTCCAACCCCCTGCCATGGGCAGGGGCACCTCCCACTAGACCAGGTTGCTCAACGCCTCATCCAGCCTGGCCTTGAACACTTTCAGGGATGGGGCATCTACAGCTTCCCTGGGCAACCTGTTTAACAATAATGTTTAATAATAATGGTACATAATGTGCCATTATGTTTTCAGAAAGCACTGAGTGCAACAAAAAAGCTGCCGTATGAATTGAATGTACAGGCTGGTAAATCCCATGAGGTCTCCAAGCCCTTTAGTGTGATGGCAGTCACCTCTACAACTGCTGCGCTGGGACTGCAGATTGCCTGAGGTGTGAAGAGAATGACTGAATTCCCTAGAAACGTGTGAAACCTAGAAAGCAACTGGTCCTACAGCTCTGTTTACCTTGTGTCCTCCAAAATCAGTGGGGGCTCTACAAAACCAGCTGGCTCTGGATCAGGCCTCTGCTGCCTTCCTGACGGTTTGTAAGAAATAAGAATGGCCAAGTGGCTACATGAAACCCATCATTCATGGCAGGGGTCTACATACGTGAAGTGGAGCTGCACATAGATGTGTGTGTGTGTGTGTGTGTGTGCATGTGTGAAAGAAGTGTTCTGCTATGGGAAGTAAACTTAAACTGACTTTTTTTAACAGAATTAAAACCAGAAGGTTTTTCCAACTTCAAATATTTATACGAACAGGAGTACTGTACTGTATCAATCAAACACTCGTGGACTAAAGACTCATTGAAATCTATGTACCTGATCTCTCAGAGAGCTCTGTGAGCTGCTTGGAGCTAGTTTATGTTAAAAAAAAAAACCAAAAAACCAAACCCTAGCCCAAATGACAATACCAGAGCTTGTTAGTTCTCTGTTTACACTGTGTGAACTTAAGTTAGCAGCACGACGGGAGAGGATGTATATTTTAGATAACACAATCTGGTTTCTATCTTTTGTATTTTTAGATTTTAATCCTATCAGTCTTTTAGCCAAGCAACTGAGTATCAGGTTTAACTATTGTTGTATAGGAGGAAAAATCCCAGCCTATCTTAAAAAAACAATAGGTTTGAGTATAAAAAAAAGTTAAACCTAATAATTCCACTTGGAAACTGAATCAAATTGCTCAAACTCCTCTTTCAGTTCATGAACCTTGCAGTGATAAAATGAAAGGAAACGGATTTGCAGAATTTTTGGTTCTGTCGCATGCCTTTTTGTCCCTCGTGAACAGAAATAGACTCTGAGAACTGCCTTCTACAGGCATTATTTCTCAGCAATTTCCATAACATTTCAAGTAAAACATCCACTTTTCCTCTGCCTGCCCTGTAAACACCAGTCTGAGAGTCAAGCTAGATCCTCTGCTCTTTCCGCACGGTCGTAGAGCCCAGCCCCATGCCCAGAGCAGCTCCAGGGGCTGCGGGACCTTCTGGGAACATCTGTGCTGCACGAATGGGCCACCTTCATTTTCTGCCTCGCTTACTGCTGCCTCCCCTCGCCCTCCTGCTCTCTGAAATAACATTTCAAGCTAGTAAGTCTACTTCTGGTCTAGTGAGAAAAAGTCAGGGCCTTGGAAGATTTACTAGCTGCAGACAAGGTAGCTGGGCAATGGTGCTGGAGCTGCGAACTCCAGTTTTGGGAGGGAATTTTTTGCAAAGATCTGGCTACTCTTGGCAAGTAGCAGACAGAGGTCAGAGAGCTAATTACTTGTGGAAACCCACTGGTACGACATGGCAGTAATTATACACTGAAACTCCTTGGCACCAAACATGAGGATAATAAGGAATTGGTGAAGCATTGTCTCCAGTTGGGACAATCTTACATATCCCTGGGGAAAGGTGTATCACTACATGAAGCTAAGGTCACCTCTGCACCCTTGAAAGCCATGCTGCTGTCCCAGGAGAATGGGCAGGTCACAAAGATGACCGTACCCGGTTGTGCCCGAGGTTCCGGAGCTGGCTGTGGTCAGGCAGTTTCCCTCCCTGCTACTTCCATATCTGTTGTGATAACCAGCGCCTGCGCTGGGCCAGCAAGGGTAACGTGGTTAAGAAGGTTAGTGTTGCACGTTCTGTGAGGGTCAGGATATTATCCAAGCTGATTTCCACCAAAGCAAGCAAAACCAGGATGCAATAGGAGCCAAGTGCCTGGTTAAAATAAATGGGAATTTTGCCTGAGTAAGGCTTGTAGCTCAGGTCTTTAATACAAACCAAGTCAAGAAAAATATGTTTGACTCAGCACTAGGCTAGCTATTTTAAAAGCTTTGAACACCTCTGATGTGACTGACCTTGAAGAAATTTGTTATTTGCGGTGCCATCAACCAAAAAGATTTGAATTCCTACTGAGGCTTTGCAGGGTGGTTTCCTAGGAAATTTATAGCAGTGGTAGCAAAAGCAGCAAAAGCAATTCAGATAAGCAAATAAGCAGATCCAGACCTGCATTTTTCAGTAGATGTAAAAGGTAGAGCCAGAGAAAGAGCAGAAAATTTCTGTTTTACATAAAGGATAGTACTTAGTAATAGCTAATATACCATTAACACGTGCTTAATTTCTGAGTGGCAATAGGTAGCTCATAACTATAGCGTATAACAACCATAGCAGCTTTTTCCGACGGGCTTCAACTTGCCAGGAGGACAGACTAGATATCTGCGTGCTCTGCCATCTCTCTCTCTGCCAGCACGTTCCTCAAGTAGTCTCTCTCCGCTTTGACAGCGATGCACACTCCTGCCCTCCCTCCCGGCCACCGCAGCTGCCCGTGCTCCTCCACCCATCCCAACACAGGGTTTGGGCTTCTTTGCTCCTGCTTTGTGCTCCTCACCCGCCCTCACTGCAGGTCTGTTAATAAAACCCCTGATATAGCATCTTTCAGCCACTTAATAACCCTTTCAAAACGTGCGTTAAACATACCTCTGTGTAAAGAGCAAACAAATATTTGGGGTTGGTTCCATCTCCAAAGCAATTTTGGAAAAACTATTTGCAAACTCTGGCAGGGTCCCCCTCACGGGTTTCTTTACCCGTACTCATTACCACCAATGTATTTATTCCTGTTACTCCTGCACAAGTGCGTCAAACTTTGGTAATGCCTTAGAAACCACAGGAAGATTTCTGAAGGTTGGCTTGGCCCCTGTCTTCCTCCTCTTCCTCCGGCAGCCATCCCTGCGCCCCGCAAGCACCAGCACCCACGGCACCACCGCTGGCACTGCCCGATGGACCCATAGGCAGTGCAGGAAGGCCTGAGGGAGGCTGAATTCGTACTGATTCTGGGACTTCTGGACACTCAGATAACCTCACTGCAAGTCTGAGCTGACTTCTGCTTTGGTGATGGCAACGCTCTGCCATCCCCACCGCCTGGCTGTTTTCAAGTCCTATTACTTAGTCCATGGGGCGATTTACGATCTTTGCTGTATTCGGCGTGAGGACCACTACTGGTAAAAGGACAGAGGGAAGGGTCTTTTAAAGAGACAGATGATTACAGCCCTGTGACAAAAGTCTGAGGGCTTTTGAAGATTTCTCTTGAGAAAATATGAGGTATCAGATGTCATCATAGGAACACACTTCAAGATATGCTGGCAAAGGAAATAACTACCTGATGCTTTTCCTTGTTCAGCACTATAAATGCTTCATATTCATGTTTCCATAGTTTCATATGTTGTCCTGTAACCACTATTCTTATACCTCCTTAGCAATATTAAAGCAGTACTAAAGGGCCTTGGAGCATTATCCACAATGGACATTTTGGTTGATCTTCAAAATCCTCTAGGCACAGGGTAGCATCCTTTAGTTGAATATGTCAAATATGAGATAAGAGTCAGAGGCACTGACTGGAAGCCGGAAATGCAAATATCTGGGTGCCACATTCCCTTTTTGGCATTTAAACACCTTCTGGTTTCAGCAGAAGTTTAGGCACCGCTACGTCACATCTCTCTGCAAACCCTGAACATGGTGGCATGCCTGCAACGGAGCAGTGAGCAGGGCTTGGAGAGGGCCATCTCCTCAGGAGGCTCAGCTCATCCTCTTTAACAGGGGAGCAAAGGGGCTCTTGTTCAGTATCCTTAATTTTTTTAATGCTAGCTTTGGTGTACATCGCTCCAAACAGGAGCCAAGACCTCTCTCCCGACCGCAGCAGGGCCAAAGGCCAGCACATCCCTGACACCACGCTCAGGGAGGTGCCCAAAGCCAGCTTGGATGTAGTCAAGTGCAGGTGTGCCCAAGGCATGGGATGGAGAAAGCCAAGAGAAATGCCCGAGACACGGGCAGGTTGAAATCCAGAAACAGAGAGGGGTTGGAAGAGGAGGAAAGCAAGAGGATGAATCATTAAATGAACAGCAGCACACTGTCTCTCTTTTCATACCCCGCTTACAAAAGGATGTGATTTTCTGGTGAGCGATCACAGGACGGAGCAGAGGCTAGCCAACAAGTGACTTACATAATAAGCTTACACTAAAGGATGAGATGCCAAAACACCCTGTAACAAGGATACTAGAGAACAGTTTTAATAACATATTCCAAACTTCCTGAGGTTGTTTATACCTTCCTTCAGACTGATGAAAAGCTTTTTCTTACATGTGGACTGGTGTGAAATACCTTTTAGCTGGTGCTAAAGATCTGGGGGTAGAACACAGCACATACTTTCTCAGCTAAGGACAGAAGAATTGCTTATATACCTCAAGAAAAAAAACAGTCACGTAATTACAAGATGTGGGGTTTATTCCAAAGCCTTTCCTCCTATAAATTAACATCTCGAACAGGAGATTAGATGTTATTTTTAAAGTCATTTTATGGTGTAGATGTTATTCTGCAGCTTTTTCTTTCTCAGACATTAGAAGGGCTCTGGGAATCCATGAAGAGCTGTGGAACATCACATGAAAATCATTAGTCTGACCAGAAGGAGGGCCAGATTCACTTCTGCACCCCAGATGTATGCTCATGCAAACCCCGCTGACAATGGCACAAAGCTCAAGAGTAACTACCATGAATCAGACCCAAAGTCATTACAGATTGAGACTAGTTACTAATGAATGGCTTGTTTGGTGAGCCATATGAAAAAAGATGGTGTTTTCAGTACAGATCCTAGAAGACAGATGTCCACATTTCAGAAATTACTTCCAAACTGGCACTACTTGGCACTCTCAGAAGAGAGGAAAAAAAAAAAGATTTAAAAGAACACTCTTAATCTAAAAACATATTTGTGTCTGAACTATATTTACCCACTATGGCCTGTGAGCTTTTGAAGGAAAGACTCTGTTCTGCAGTTGTATTGTTGATTGTGGCAGTCTCTAGACCTCAGAAATACTTTAAGGCACGTCATCTGAACTCCTAAAAGCCAAAAAAGCATGTAGCTATTTCTAGTTCATCTTCTTCTACCGGTGTTGCACCCCTTTACCCAAGCATCTCCTCCACTTGTTTCCAGCTCTTCTGATTTACTGAAATCCCCCAAAATTGCCAGGTGAGGACCCTAGTACAAAGGATTTAAAATCTCCCCTGCAGACTCAGGCTTCTTAATGACTCTTTGTAGTCCTTTGCGTAGCTCAGAGACTGGACAAGTCTCCACACCCAGAGGAGAACCCCACAGAGCTGAGGGCTGGGCACATATTCAGGGTGAAAGAAGCCCCAATTCTGCCCTGCTTTCCTCTGCACAAGGGGATTTGTACCTGCATCCCTTCCCCAGGAGACTGTCTCGGCCTTGCAAAGTGTTGAGCAGCACCGAAAGGCTTCTGCAGTCTCGTCTCTTGGTATGGTCTCACTTTTCACATTACATTTGAACGCGAATCGCTCCGGAGAGAGCATTACAGTATGGTGATTAGGGCACCCAGGTGGGAGCTGGGACACACGGGACCATCAGCTCTAATAAATATTTAATCTTTTTATGCAAAGTGTAACAGCTTCAGGGGGAGACACTCTGCACCCGCCAGCCCTGCTCAGCCCGGAGCCTGCTCAACCAGGACTGCAGGAACACGAGGTTTCAAACAGATGGCGGAGTTGAACTTGGATCTCCCAAACCGTAAGCATGTGCTTTAGTCAATCTGCACATTCAGCCCAATTAGCGAAGAGCGCCAGAGCCGCCAAAGCCACATTTTTCTCACGCTAAACGATTGATCAAAACAAAAGAAAACATCTCACCCAGGCTCACCAGTTGGTCTTGCTGCTGATCACGGCCCCACAGGCAGTGCCAGTGTTTCACAACAGCCGCTTTCTTCGGCTGTCGGCGTGCATCCCTTAGACACCAGCAGGAAATAAAGCACGAAACTGGAGACAGGAAATTGTTTAATGACAGAAATTGGCAAAGACAGGTGTAATCCTCAAGCTACTTTTAGCTCAGTTTGGGAAATAAGCAGGTATCGTTTTGACAGCATTCCGTTAGCAAACAAAGGTAGAGATTCCCGTGGTAAGATGTGGTCTTCCTAGAGGACCCAGTCTTCTTTCTCTTGGTAAAAGGACAGTGCCAGCTTCATCACGTCTGCAATGGGAGTTTTTGTGAAAGCAGTCTGGAAAAGTACATTTTAAATTGAGCTTTCAGTGCCATTTAATGTTACTGTTAAATGACGGCTATGGCGTGATACAAATTGAAAGAAGTTTGTAAGTATCTGCCCTTGATTTCACAGCTTCTGTTTAAACACCAGCTTTGCCTCCGATATTGCCATTTCCTTACCTATAGCTCCTCCTTTGCTGCAGACTTTGGGCCAGGTTTAACTTTGGTTCATTTCGTCTCCAGCACCTTCCCTACCTGTGGACTTTCTTTGCTCATTTCCTGCCTTTTCTCATTAGCCTAAAACACACAGTTTTGCTTCTCAGTTCTCTATTTCTCCTTAGCTTTCTTTTATTATTTTTTTTCAATAAACTCCGGGAAGCATCAAATTTAAATCAAGGAGATGATTTGCATCCTGGGAAGGGTTCAAGGTTCACACTCCTCTACCGCTCCTCGTGGCAACCAAGAGCTCTGCAGCCTCGCAGACACCTTCCACGCACACTGACCGGGCAGCTGCAGGGAAAAAAAAGGACAAACACCACCCCTCTCCAGCTGTGCCTTCACATACACAGGCAGATCCTGCTAGGAAATGACAAGGAACAGCTAAAGGAAATGGACTTCAGAGATACGAAACGCTCATCGCTGCCTCCCTAGGAATGGATGAGATGAAAGAGGAGGTGTCAAATCCAAACCAGATCCTGCACGTCCACCTGCGACTGTATACACATGGCCATCTAAACCTGCAGAAGACAGAAAGCAGATGAACAACTTGATAATGGAATATGGGTATTTATGTTATTAAATGTTAATGGCTGCACATGCGCCAGAGTATAAACCTGGCCCTTGTGAAAATGGGGGAGGTAAACAGAAGTTAATCATCGTTTTCTTGCAGTTCTGCTTTATGGATGTGAATACTTGAGACTGAAGGCAGTGCCTGGATCTCCTGTTGAGTATAGCCCTTGAACTTTCCTTTGGGTTTAGTCAAATTATTGCTAATTATTAAAGCTCATCCAGGCAAACTCTAGTACTGTCTAGCAACAGCTTCTGGGATTCTCATTTTTAAAAAGTTACTAGCAAGTTGAAAAAGACAAGAGGGAGGACTTTTTTTCCTGCCAGAGCACGTAACTGTGCACATAATACTACTTAATCAGCGGAATGCTGGTGGTTTTCCCAGGGAATGAAGTTCTGGAGAAGCAGCCCCAAAATATTCTGTGAACTCCTGTGGACTTCTGTGCTGGCAGAAGGAGAGTTGGAGTGGCTATGTGCTGTATCAGATCGCTCTGCCATGTCTTTGTGACGGATAGTGAAGTCCCAGCTGCTGGAATCACAGCTTCTTCACTTTCATTTGTACACGGTGCATTGCTAGCTCTCATCACTGCAGACAAACATCGTCATGTGAAGCAAGTAGAACCTG
This sequence comes from Burhinus oedicnemus, assembly GCA_008921705.1. Classification (NCBI taxonomy): domain Eukaryota; kingdom Metazoa; phylum Chordata; class Aves; order Charadriiformes; family Burhinidae; genus Burhinus; species Burhinus oedicnemus. The sequence continues at coordinate 147,630 of VFFE01006134.1, forward strand.
AAAGCCCACCAAGTGGAACTGAAAGGACTCAGCATGCTTTGCCTTGGTTCCGAATCATGCCTTGGAGGACCAGCCTGTGATTTTTTGTGATTGGGTACAGGACGGCTTCAGGTTTTTTCCTGAGCACCATCATCCTTTTGCCCCCTAGATATCTATCAGGGTTAATAAGGTCAGCCAGCGAGGAGCATATTGCACACTATGTAATCACGACAGACTTTGAGTCAAAATCCTTCGATGTTATTAGGAATCTTTCCAGATGTGTACCAGAAGATGCATAGGAATGAAACAGCACATGAGGACATTTTGAATAACTCTTTAATAATGTATTGAAAGCAGAGATGGGAATGGACCTTCATTTACAAAGGACTGAAGAGTCACAAATTCAGGATCTGGAGATGGTATTGGGGGACTGCTGCATATTGTCCGTTTATTGTTTTGATAATACAGTTTCTCTGCTTTTTCTTTCTCTTCTCCGATGGACAGTCCTTGCATTAAAACACTTATTTTTTTAAAGAGCCTGTGTTCCTGAAAAGTCACTAACATGTATGTCCCTTCAAAATCTGTAGGTTTTAAACCCGAGACCAAGCTGTGATTCACAGTATCGCAGTGATTATGGAACAAAATGCTGCATTGAGCACCGAGCAAAACATCTGTGTCCTCCAGAGCAATGTTCAGGAGGATGAGTCACAGCACCTGCAGGGAGGGAAGAAGGAGTCAAACTGATTTTCCAAAGTACTGACCACTGACATATCATGGGGGCGATGGGGCCTTAAGAGATGGGGAGGACAAGAAAGGACAATGGTATTGCTAGTTTGTGATACAATATGTTTGCAGAATTAAGAGGAAGCTTGTTGCATGGCTGTTCCGGACCTTTCTGCCAATTTCTTTGCAAAAAGAGATGAGGTTGCTGAAGCCTAAGCTGGGGAGGTTACACTGGGAGAGGACACACTGGCAGCAGGGCACAGACGAGCCCAGTCACTGCACAGACAGTCCCTGCTCCTCCTGCTCCCCCAGGGCCCTCTTACTACCTAGCATCCTTTGCTTTCGTTACTCCATCCAAAACAATAATTTCATTTTCATATGGAGTTCTCTCTCCAGAGAGAAATTATGGCACTTTTGAGCAGATGTATAGCTGTACATCTACATATTTAGCAGAATTTATTTTTCAGATTTACTGACAACTAAGGTCGCATGCAAAGGCTAATATGCTGAAACTGCATGTCTAGATTTTAGACAAAATTTCAACGAACCCTTTTGATGTAGTCATGTTAATATAATAAAAATTTTGAAAGATGTATCACCTCTGCAATAAACTAATATTCTCTTTTGCTTTGAAGTATTAGTATTTGTGTCCAGCCTTTGAGCACTTCCAATTGCAGAACTACGAAAGTCAGAATTCAGATGCTTAGCAAAAATGGTATGTCTTCAAGATGTGCCTGCTCTACTAAAAAGATTTGATCTCAGCTTAGGCTGTGGGTCACATAAGATAGATAATAATTGATTTTTCATTGCTGTTTTAAAAATGTTTTATATAAATGGTTTTTTGACTAAATTAAACCGCATCTTCTCATCTTATTTTTTCCAGATTCATGGAAAATATGAAAAAATTCCAAACATTCCCAAAACTTTCTGGTAGGTATTTTAGTGAAAAAAAAAATAAGCAAAATGTGTACTTTCATTTCATGAAAGATACAGGGGATATATTTCAATGCACCAGATGACCAATATTTGGAGCGTTTGACCATTCAAAGAGAGAAGAAGATACAGGCATGTACATGTTTTAAGACATATTAACAATCCAATCTCATGGCATCACGTCAGGTTCAATAATATACGAATATCTTAAAATCATAATTTTTCAGTATTTTAAATACTACATGGCTACTTGACATAAAACTCTAGCTAAATGGAAGAATGGGTGGTTTGGGGAGCTGACAGGAGGATCAGTTGTCAGCTGTTCAAATCCAGCCCAGGTTGCCAACAGCAATAATGGAACTACCACTGCTTCCATCTGACAGCTGTTTGGCTTAAGTCAAATGAGCCAGTGGACTACTCCAATATTTTTAGGTTACCCATCCCTCCAGTTTCTAGGCAGTGCCTTAAAATCTCTCAGACCAGTCCCTAAAAGAGAGGTGTCAGCACACAAAACACAAGGGTGTCTTAAGTGATGGTAAGCACATCTAGAAGAAACTTCAAGACAGAACCACAAAACCCTCTGAACCTTAAAAAGGCATCCTTCGATGCAGGACTGGGACAAAGTGGCTGTTTTTATGGTTTTCTGAAGTTCTCCTGGTGATTTTCTCAAGGCCAAATCCTTAATTGTCCCTGTGTCCCTCTAGGAGGTCCAGGAGTGTCAGGTTTTTGGACTTACTGTTCTTGGACAGACTTTTGCACAAGGCTCCTGTGTGAATGACAACTGAGGTGCTTTTTCCTGGACAATGGTGACAGGGTTTGATCCTTGCTAGGACTGTAGGCTGTGTTATATGATGACATTTACCCTGTCCCAGTGCCTACATGGTCCTGTTCCCTCTACCACCACATATAACTCTATGGGGGTCCATCTCCTTCCCTCACCAGCAGCCGATCCAGTGCCACCTCCTGTTGTTGGAGGTGTCTCCTGGGCCAGAGCTACACGGCACAAGTCAGACAAGTCTCAGCAGTAGGGTGGGCAGTACACGTGTGGTTGGGGCACCTCAGCAAGAGCCTGGGGACAGCATGGTGGACAACCTGCTGGGGTAAGACATAATGTTGGAGGGAGGAGAAGAGAGAGAGAGAGACTTTTGCCATGAGCTACATCACCACCATTCTGTAGATATGTAAGAAAACTCTTCCGTTCCGCTGACTTAACACTCCTACAAGCCCCCTGCTCACTCTTCAGTGTAGGAGAAGAAGACAACCTGAGCAGTATTGTGACAAAATTCACTGGCACAGCAGAGGTCCCCTGGTCGAGAAGGTCTCAAGATTAACGTGCAGCAGGTTCGCAGACAGAAGTGATGTCTTTTACGAGCCCTGCCTCGGTGGCAGGCGAATCCCAGGCAGTACCAGCAGCATCTCTGACCGGTGTGAAGTTCGGATCCCTCCTTCGCCTTGCTCCAGGGACACAAAGGTGAGGGCCCGTGGGCGGGCAGCAGGCAGGCAGGCAAGCAGGCAGAGATGTGCCCGCACACAAGCGCCGGTGTGTTCTCACTCACACGTGTGAGCCCTTGCATCAGCCATGCTCCCGGGAAAGGAGGGTCTCACCAGCTCCCAGAGCAGAGGAACAAAATACATCTTTCATGCCGGTCCCCTGCCCACAGCCTCAGCAGGACCCCGGCAAGGGCAGCTCTCACATCCCGATCCTCTGCCGGGGTTTTTTTTGGAAGCTGCCAGGATAAGAAATCCTGATAAATACTTCCCTGGAGTTGTAAGGCAACTTCTAACAGCTGTTCACATGAAAGGTCCTTGTAGCAGCACAGTCTCGGTCTCAGCACAAGATGTCATAACACACGGGATGGGAAGGGGGGTCCTTTTTGGGAGGGAGGCAGGAGAAGTAGATTTCAACAGGGGAAAAAAACTCAAAAGCTTGCTTTCTACATTCTCCATAGAGAACATGGCATTTTCAGGAGAAAATTTGAATACCAAAATATTCAAGCTAAAAAATAAAGTTTTTAATTTTTGGCAGCTCAGGACAGGTTTAGGCTGCTCAGTTTTTGACAGTAAAGCAACATATATTCGCACCATTTTTTTTCTTCTTCTTTTACAGAATGCTGACATTTTCAAACGCATTTTCTCTCAAAATGCGGTTTCTCTTGAACATTTTCAACAACGCTTTTTCACGGTATTTAATTCTGAGGGTTTCTCACTGCCAGGGGAACAGCCGAGGATCCAGGGAGGAGCTGTGGAAACACGTTAGCTGTGCAGACTCTCGGGAACGGCTTGGATCGGTGCTGGACCCCTTCGACCCTGGCCTTTGGCAGCGGCTGGTGTTGTCCGAGTCTGAAGCAGGGCAGGGATACGACAGAGCCCCCAGCCCGCTTCTCCAGGGGGGGAAGCCACAAAGGGTGGGTGAGAGGAAAAAGAGTCAAGCCAGATGCACCTTTGAACAAATCGTGCAGTCTTGGCAAGACAGCAGAAAAAAAGCAGAATACGCCGTGCCCCAGCATCGCCTGGCTACTCGTGCCAAGCCTTGCAGCCAAGGAGAGCATCTCCTGACCAGCCCACGGCTGTAACGGAGCAGGGACCGTCCCCTGTGCTTGCAGCCAAAGGCAGAAACCCACACCTCTGTGGTGCTACATTATGTCGTAGCTGGGATTGGTATAGAGGGTCCTCTGTCCATTCCTGCTTTTGCATTTGTAAAAGCCAAGCAGAGGCAGCTCTGAGCAAAGCCCTCGGGGGTCAGCGGTGGCACCCATCCTGCTCTGCTCAGAGCAATCTCCCTGGGCCATCCATCCAGCTCAGGAAACCATGAGAAGGTCTTGGGACAGAGAGGGAAAACCCTCACATTTAGCTGAATTCACCCACATTTTCTCACTGGGTAGAAACGTTATACCACTATTTTGGCTATAGGCATCTTTCTTCCTTCAGGCCAGTCCACCTCCGCTAACTTCCAGCCAGAGGAACCCCCATTCCATGCACAGAGCGTCACAGTATTGCACACACATAACCAAAACTGCCAAAGACACCCACCAGAAACTACACTGAAAGTGATTGAAATACGCTGATGAAATCCCACTCCCCGGCTCACCCAGCCGATCAGACTAGAAATGATGATGGCTAACGGGTTTCTGAGCTCCTCTGAGCAAACAGCGTGGAAATAGAAGTCTTGGTTTGGTGCATGCCCAGAGTGTTGAACTAATAACACTTGTCTCACATGTAAGCAGCTGCAAAACCTGATATTTACACAAGGATTCACAGAGATGAGAAAAGGCTGCTTTTTTTTCTAGATGACAGGCTCTGGTTCAAATGGGAATTACTTTGGGAAAACCCTCTGGTCTGTGTCATACAGCATGCCAGGTTAAGTAACGACAGTAGGCTCTTTTTTTTTATAATCGAAGATTGGCTTTAAAGCATTGACGTCGTTCCCACATCAATATAGCAGCATTTTTACCTACCAAAGCACCCATCATTTTGCATGTCAAATAGATTGTGAGCAAAACAAAACTCTGTCTTTGAAAGCAATCAGTCAGCGAGCTCACAAATGCACTTGGTATAAATACAAGTGCACCCAAATACACTTGCTGGTGGGAGCCACTTTTCCTGCGGAGCTGCCGCTGGTAGCGCACACGTGCTTGGCTTACCTTTGACAAGGTGGCTCCAATTTCAAAGCTTAGATCTGCCTTTAAATAGGTATTTCTAAGATTCGGGCATCAGATGGCACATGCTACTGCTGGCAACACAGTGACTGTTGTCTCAGCCACCCAGAAGTAATATGCAGAAGATGTCTTTTATGAGGCCAATTAGTAGAGCTGGAAAACACAGTCCGGTTTTTAGATATCCAAGCCCTACCTCAGGTCCTGATGTGAGTTACTTCTCAGTTCTTTCAGCCGTATCAGCTGGTCTAATAAATCACATCCCTCTTCTCGCAAAGCTTGCATCACTTTTATGGAGAAATGATCAAGCAGGTGATGCTCCTGCTGGCGGAGCACGGCAGTGCTAACGGCAGGGTGGATACAGCAATGTCTGATACATCAGATTGCTGCAGGATTTGGAATAGCTTACAAACTTCAACTAATCCTCGAACCTGCATGCCTTCTGGGGGTTGGAGTTTGGGGATCTGGCTGGGGGTCATGAGTCTGGTCCCAACTCTTTATTTTTTTGAATACCACGAAGGCAGATGAATCTGTCTCTCAGCTCAGGAATGCTTCTGGCTCCTCATCTAGCATCAGCACAACAGTAAAGCAACAAAAGTGTGAATGCAGAGGAGACGGACGCAGTCTCAGCTGAGTTTGGGATATCTAAGGTCTCACTCCTCATGATATTTAAAACCGTATTTTATTCTAAATCCCTTCCTTTCTCCACTAGAGATAATTTTTTTGAGGCAAAAGGCAGAGTGTCCTTCAGTGCCATCAGGTACAGCATGGCAGTTGCCAGTGAAGTTTCCAGCTTTGCAGAGTTTGGGCTGTGTGCTATAACACAAAATGAGTAACTGTGGCCCAGAAAAATCCCAGGCAACTTCCCTGACTTCCATGATGCTGTTTCAGTTTTCCCTTTGCTAAGACTAGACTTGAGTACACATTTCATTCTTAAAAAGGAGTGCCTACTGCAGGTCTCACCCGATGGAAAACTATGGTTATCATAACAGGTTCAAAGTTCTTCCAAACAAAACATTTGGAGCTGACGGACACCGTACGTATTCCTTTACCTCCTGTTGCTGTAAGGGCTCCAGCTGCCACACCTATGCAGTGGCAGCACATCTGTGCTGCTGTGGAAACAAAAACAGAAAAGGGATGAGGAAAAGAACTATTTAACAGATTTTTGTCTGATGCTTCCATCTTGTGGCCAACTTGGAAAAGAAAAGTTTGGCTCTATTTCAGTGACAGTATTAACAAATGTAAGGAAACATTAGGATTTTTAAAGGTGTGTCAAATCCTTACCTCCAGTTATATGGATGGGGATGAATTGGGGTTGGAAGTTAAATGAGTTTTCCCCTTGAAAGGCACTGAACATCAATGCTGGCAGAGGAAGGGGCTGGTGCCTCCTCCACCTGCTGTGTTTCGGTCTCACGCAAGCTGGCTATGCTGAGGGGTGCAGGACAGAGTTGGGGACAGGTAGACAAGCCCATGAGTGCTGAGCCCAATCCTTCACCTTACTGTAGGCATCAGTGATGGGACTCCCACAGCATATGGACTCTGCTTCAGCTCCCAGTTTCATGGGCCAGCCCAGGTCCATGAGATGGCTTTCACTCTTCTTTGGTTTTGAGCATACAGAAGGCTTTCCTTTGCTTTCCTCTGATCTTTCCTGGGAATTACGTCAGCACACAGCTCCTGTACCACACAATCTCTAACGATGGGAATAAGGTGATAGGACACGGCCATCTTGCTGAGACAGTTGCAAGGGCACCATGTTTCAGGTTTCCAGAGCCACCTTGGGGTGGCCAGATGACTTGCTTATGGCTGATGAACCTGATGGTCCCCTTTTGCACCACTTACAGCAATCCAGAAGCTGAGCCAAAGGTCTGTTTACCTGAATAAACTGAAGTCTCCCACACAGAGCCCATGGGAAAGCCATTCCCTACCTTTCCTTTCCCATCCCAGCCAGGAGGCTGCCCATCTCTGCTGCTCCGGGTACAGTGCCGCTCTCCGCCCAGCTCCTCTCTCCCAGGCAGACTGCCTCTGCCGCGTGCCAGTGTGCTCCCTCCATACATTTCCAGCCAAATACTTGCAGAGGCCTCGAGACAAGGGAGCAAGATGATGAGCAGGATTCCCGATGGACACTCGGACTGTGGTTATCAGTGGAGTGAGAGGTTAGGCTTTTGCCTAAAATGGACGTACTTCAGCAAGAGGGTGAGACACCGTCCGTGCTCCCCAACACGGACACACACACTCACAGGCACACGCAGTTGTACCCTACACAGAGGAGATTGCATTCCCGCTCTGCAAAGGGGAAGAAGAGGATGGAGAACTGAATCTGAGCTCTGTACCCAGCTGCAGGCTTTTACATAGAGCAGGATTTTGGTACCACCACCCCCCTTTACCATCCACAGCAGGAATAACGAGTCCATCAGTCCTCACGTCTCACGCAGCTGCTGAACTTCCAGAAGAGCAGGTGCATGGCCGAGCGGGACAGACATAAGGACACAAGCGCTGCCACCACTCTTTCCTCAACCGCCGAGGTAGCAGGAAGTGTTGCATGTCCATGCAGTGCTGTCGGATAAAGACTCCTCTTCAGCAAGGACATTGAGCAGAGGGAACCTGCTCTAACTCTTATCTAAGGCAAGGGGCCAGGCTGCTGCACCCTGTTTGACGTGTGGATAGGGGTTGCCTTGGGAGGAAGTGGTGAAGGAGAGGGAAATGTTAGATGGAGCGTTCGTCTCCAAGCATGTTTTAACAACAGTGACCACCCCATGGGCAGGAGGTTGCTAACCTGCCTGTTCACAGGGCTTTCCCACGGCCAGCCTTGCCTGCCTCCCACTGGCAAACCAGGGCAGGCTCCCGTGCAGGACGTGCAGCTGACTGGTATAACTCTGCTTTCAGGTTGAAATCCTGCAGTTATTCTCAAATTCACATTCAGTTACATCCACTCTGTAAAATTAATTCCTGTGGGAGCACAGAACCATAGGACAAAAGCTGGTTTGATTCGTAAAGAAGGTGAGCTCAGCATACGTTTAAAAAACGCCTGCAGCCGGAGGCAGAGAAAGCACGACCGTTTCGAGGTGGGGCCATCTAATCCTCTGTAATCATCAAGTGCTTTAGGCTAAAGACCGACAGAAGTCACTTTTAGTCCCTTGTTAAAAGCAACCTTTGCATAAAACCCTTCATTGTACACCGGTGCTAGAAGCCGCAGAGAGAGTACATCGCAGGTGTGCGGCACAGCATCCCATGCATCCCATGTCCCCCCTCTCCTTGGTGTGTGCAGACCAGCAGGTATCGAACCCCCCAGCACAAGAAAGGTTTCATCTCGTGCGGGGAGCCCAGTGCCCACCTCGGGGCAGATGCTCTGCTCCAGGCAGCAGTCACTAAAGCACCATACCTGCCATGTTTTGGGGGACAACCTGGCTCTCCACAGACGTCACTTGCTATCCAGGTCATTTGCCGCAGGCGCTTCCCCTCTGTGCCCACTGGAAGGGCTCAGAGACTTGCTCGTTATTGCTGCCCGATGGCTTTGCAGGGCACTCAATTAACAAAAAACCTTTTTTGGGGAAAAAAACCCTAAGCAAGACTGATTCTTTGTAATCATCTCTCAATAAGTGAGTATAGACCTCTCACATATCCTTAAATTATATATCATTTATTGAAATATAAAGATCTTAATTTACAGGATTTTTTCAAAGACAAAATATCAACAGGGGCATTTTTGAAATACATTTTGTGCCTACCATCACTCAGGCCAGTTTGCCCTTCTTCAAACATTTCACAACAGCCACCATTTTGGAAACACTTCCTTTTTTATTATTCTAAAATATAACTTTTGGACATTCAAAGTGCAACAGTTAACGTGCCTGTGGAATATATCACAGTAAAAAAAATATAAACAAAGGCAGTGATATAGCTGTCATAAATGTTTTGGCAGTATTCTAGAAGTCTATATAAAAATACTTATATACATATTGATGTATAACATCATCATATCTCACGTCCTTCATCATGTAATAGGACCATTTTGTACAAGTTGCAGACCACGCCGTAAGGAATTGGTTGGCCATTCCAAATCAAAAGCTGTGTTTCGCAGGCTAACACTGATTGTCATTATACAATTACTGTAGCGAAAGGTTTGGGAATATCTCTTCCAGTGGCTTCTCAAAAATTAAGCCATAAAAGAAAAAGTCTGTAATACTGATAATATTGTAAAACTAAATGAATCATCCTCTCACACTTCTTCCTCTCTAGTAAATCCCCTCTCTTCCTCTGCTTCTCATTCCAGTTTCCAGGCCAGCTTATCCAATTGCAAGCCTGCAGGGAGCTGGGTTTAGCTAGACCCCTGGCACAGATGCAGTTCATCTACACGATACTCATGACAGGATGGAGAATCAACATTACCATGCATGGGAAAGTAAGACAGCTCTGGTTCACGTCCACCGTTTGGGTCTAGCCCCGAGATGCGCTGCGAGATACAGAATGAAACCGGCGAGGGGAAGGGGAGACCACATGAAAATGTCCTTGAATTCCAGTAATCGGTGGAATAAAACATGCTGGGGCTGATTTTCAAACCCTGAAGAACACTAGGCCATGTGCAAAAATGCAGGTGAAATTGCTTGCCTAATTTGAATGTGTAGTTGTACTGACGACACATGCAAATTAAGGCACGTGTGGTCTCGATTGGCCATTCAGATATCTACGATATCTAATAGATAATTTGTCTTTCCTCAATTCATAGTTCATAGCTGGAGGGGGACTTTACATCATCTCATCCGTCCTGGCTATATTGAGAGTCTTTATATTTCACAGTTGTCCCCGTGCAGAGCTCAGTGACATGTGTTTGGCTAAAGTACGGCTCCCGGGAAGACACTCGGTCTTGATCTGTTGACTGCAAGAAATGGAGGATGCGCCATCGTTCACGGTTCCTTCTGATTGTCAGCCTCCATGAGGGTTGAAAATGTGGGTGCCTCGCTTCAGGTCCCATTTTCACATCTGCAGTACGCTTGTACGTGGCCTCAGCCAGACCCAGAAGCATTTGCCTGTAACACTGACAATATTACATTTGCTTTCATTTGATCGACAATTGTCCACAACAATGGAGTCACGGGGACTTCTGTAGCTTTTCTCAGGGCCATTTTAAGTTAAACTGTAGTTTAACACAGCAGCATGTTCTGTCGAGTACTGCTGGTCCGTCTTTCACACTTCCTAGGAAAATTACGGCAACACAGGGATGAGTTTGCACCACATTTGCATTGGTTGTGTCGTGCCAGAGGCTGAGCACGTCCTGCGAGGCGCTCATCGCACTGAATTAAGGTTAAGTTTGAAAGTTGAGCACCAGAAAGGATGGGGCCCTTGGCAGTGATGTACCTTTTTTCACATGTAAGTCTTCCAAAGCATCATATCTCAGTAACACATTGTACAGTGATAGCAGTAATCCTAATACTTTGTTCATATAAGTGGTGTCAAAAAAAAACTATTGCAGGCTGATAGCAGGTTCGTTTTCATGCACATTCTTCTGAAAAACACTCTTGGAAGCAATTACCGTTTGTAGTTACAGTCCGCAAATATAATAGGCAGAGTTTTCTGTTCCTGTTTAAACCTGAAAACTAAGACAAGAATATTTGTTGCAGAATTATTTCTGCTTATTTAATCTGGAGTTTCAGGCTGGGAGAGATGTCTTTGTTCCTTGAGCAGTTCAAATATCAAATCAATTCTTCACAGCTAACCGCAGGATAAGATTTCTCTTGAGTACCCATGAAACACTAATAATGGGATGTTGCTGGTGATTTATCATAAACTTCCATTCTGGACCATCTTGAAAACCCGGCTTAAATTAATATTTATTTTAAATTAAATTTTTAGAACCACACTTAATCAGAGGACAATAATTGCTTCCAGTGTATCTGATTAGAAAAACTACTCAGCTCATGACAGAAAACTAAACCTTATATTTTTCTCCATGTTATAGTAGTTTTAGCTAACCAAAGCAGTTACCATACTGTGTGCAGCCAAATAAAAGAATTGTTTCATAAAAATTTTCAGGTCATAAATCTTTTCCTTGTACTTAAAAAAGTTTCTTGAGACTGTACTTTTACTGAAGGACAATGAATTATAAAATATACATTTAGTGTTACTGAAAACAGTAGTAGTATTATCTTGAAAACAGCTATCTTCTAAGTTAATAAAGACTTACTAGGTTTCTAACACCTATTATAGACTGGTTTTTAATTATTATTATTATTATTATTATTATTCCCCTTTACTTGCATTAATGGTAAAAAGTAACATGTTTTGTAGTACCAGTCAGTCCCTTGTGGTTTTAGACCTTTTTGGTCCAAAAGTGGTTTTTGCATGTTCTTCAATTCACATGATAGTTCAACAGCAGCTGACATTGAGATTGAGGGAGGAAGTACACAAAATTCATGAACGATCTCTTCTAAAATCCATGGCATATGTTCAATGTCCACCTCAAAAGATCCTTGAGTAGACAGTTATTTACATAATTACAATGAAGTATTGCTGCAGTGGAAATTCGATCCATCAAAGTCATATGAATGCCCTTGAAACACAAAACTGGTCTATTTGTGGCCTTTTCCTTCATCCTCCTACCAGTTCGAATGGCAAACAACACTGAGATGCTACTGAAGTACTGCAAGAAGCAACACTAAAAAAATCCATCTTTGACACGTCTCTTTCATTCATACTCAGGCTGATTCCTCTGCCCGTCGCTGGGAGTTCCTCTGTACAAATCACCTCCTCTTCACATCCTTGACATTGCAATAAAGTGGTTTTCTCTGTGGAGCAGAAGTCTGTAGATGACACGGCAAGCTTCCCCGTGTGCAGAGCCGGAATGTACCCGTGGGGTTACAGGAAGCTGTCCTCCACCAGGTCTGAGGAGTCGATCCCAATGTCATCCATCATGTCAATGTCCTCAATGGTCTCATCCTCTCTCTTGATAAAAGTAGAGCTACTGGAACCAGTTTCAATGGCACTTTCTTCAGATGTCTGGGAACTGGAAGAGACAAACATTCAGAAATAAAATACGTGGTGAATGTGGCTGGGTAAGTACTCTGGTCTCTAGCAGAAGTGAAGACCATCTCCCCACATGCTTTCTGACCCATGGTTCAATCTTAGGTGACTCTGCCCGCCCGTTTCTTAGGACATGGCAGATCTTGTATCTCAAGAGTAATGAACTACCTTCAAATTAAAAGGAGCAGGTCGTTCATGTGTCCCTCCAAGCACTTTCTGCCAGAAACTCATAAAAGAAATAGCTTTATGACACTGCTGTGACAATAGGTCATTTAGGCAAATCCAGGGAGGTCAGGAGAAAATAAGATAACAATAACAGACAATTAAGATAATAATAACAGAGAGAGGTAATAAACCTTAATCTGGATAGTGCTTCATCCCCCTCTTGAAAATTGTGCAAAAATATCAAAAGAAGTGTCTAGGTTGCTAATTCTATATACTATGAATTAAGTGCTGAATTAAACCCCCGCCATTCACAGTAAGGGTTACACAGTGTTGTGCTGTAGTGGAATAGGTCATGCAAAATCGACAGGGAGCAATAAAAAGCCTTGGATACTCTGCTGTCAATTAAAAGAATACCACAGAAGATATTAAAAACAACCTCTCCTAAACTTTGGAGTTGGTCTCACACAGAAGAAATCAATGCCTTGAGACCTCCCATGCAGCTCCAAGGCACTGAGCTATAGGGGCAAGATGTGTTGCAAAACGTGCCCACAGAGCCACCAGACAGCTGCTGTGACTTGGCCACACACAGGAGCACCCTACCAGCAGTCCCCTTCCCCTGACAGTCACAAAAGAGGCAAAATTAGTTTTTTCTGATTGAAAACACTGTGGCCAGCCATATTGCCATACTTACATGGGACCTTCCCAATAAGTAGTCCCAAGGAAACCATTTGCAGACCAGGGTGCGAAAAAGTGTTAATGCACATCTCCAAACATGACCCAGAATGGTGACTATGGACTATGTGGCCTGTAAACCTCACATACCTGTGCCTGTTCCTTTTGCCAAGCTCATCTTCAGAAACAGGGTCAATGTCAGGCAGGGGGATGATGTACCCACTGTCAGCACTCAGCCTCTGCTCATCAAATCCACTCTCCCTGTCCTTTAACTTGTCTTCATTCTTGTAGGTGACACCAATGTAAGCATTGTCACACTCCCCCCTCATGCGTGTGACAGCTGGGTGATCACTTTTCAGGAAGTCCAGGTGAATCTTCTCGTAGCTCTGAAAATATTCATTTCAAACCCCTCATTAGATGCTACTCGCTAAGAATGCCTTTCTTCAGACGCGTAACTGTGATTCACTAACCCAGCAGATATTCTGCCCTGTGAGCCAGCAACGCTGGACACAGAAGCCCAGCATCTTCAAGTAACTGGGAATTAGAAGACAGGCCAGTTTTAGAAGATGCAGGAGTGAGTGTGGCAGCACAGAGCGGGCAAACAGATGTAAAAGGGGGGTAGCAAGTAGGTGGGAAAATGAAACACTGAATGATGAGGCAGGCAGAACTTGTCCAGAGGTATCAGAAGTATGAGCAGAAAACTTGCTGATGTCAGGGTACAAAGAGGGAGATAGGGTGATTATACATGTGGGCCAAGTTGTTCCTTTTCTAGAATTCTTTCACTGCCTAGAAAATTCTGTGAAAACATATAAAACTCATTCTCCAGAAGAAACATTGCGTTGATAGGACTTCATTAGAAATGGAGGGTTCTGCTCCCTAGCTAATACTGCAAAATTGTTTCTCTCAGTAATCTTAGTTTCGTGTTCCCCGAACACACACTGTCCCTGTCCAAATCAAGTAATTCATGTAGGGTAGGATGTGCCAGTTCAGTGCTTATGGCTCTGATGGCTGGAACACTTACAATTCCCTCTAAAACACTACATAGAAAGCACAGAGGAAATTCCAAACAGCAAACCTTTTTGTACTCTCCAGGCAACAAGCTCTCCACAATTTCACTCAAATGGTAGAAAGAAGGTCTTTTCTCTGGTTCACTGTTCCAGCACTTCACCATGATCTCATACCTGCAGATAACATGGAAACCAGTTTAACCAACGGGGAAACGGAAAATGAGTAACCGAACAGAAACTAAAGCCAAAATTGTCCGGAGACTGGCCAGGTGGGGGAAAGCCAAATGCACACATACACTTCATTGGTAGCATGATCAGGTTTGGCCATTCGGTAACCGCTCTTGATCTTATTGTAGAAAGTAGAATCGACCATCATGCCAGGATATGGAGTGCCACCTGCAGATAAAAGAGAAGAATAATTACTACTCTGTACTTGACTAACCATGCAGAGTTCCCAAAGACTATCCTGCTGTTAACGTCAACAATTGTTAACGCTATAATTTGACATGCCATCAAAATTAATCTTTCCTAGCCAATGTTTCACATCAGAGCTGTTGTCTTGACCACATTAAGCCCTGATGTGAAACGTTGGCTAGGAAAGATTGAAGTAGGTACTACTTAGAAAAAAATCCGGTTGTGGTGTTCGTAGTGTGTATTGACTGGGCACAGAGGCTGGATGATACCTGGATCAGGTCATCAGCCTGCATTTGGCAGACCTGAGGTCATGGCTCTGCTCTGCCACTGACTTTCTGGGTGACCTTAGGTAAGCCACTGGCTCTGTCTGGTTTTCTTGCCTTTGGCACCTGCACGACCGCTGAGAATGACGTGGTCTGAGTTATTCGCCTCATGCCAGCTGTAACGGCAAAGTCTTAGTGTAAGCCAGTCCCTCCATGCCCAAGTCTTCCCACCTGGGCAGGTAGCTTTAGACAACAGCTAACATGTTGGGTGCACGGATTGTCAAAAAGTTTGGACTCGGCCCCTGAGCTGACACAGTTAAGCGGTCGTTTGGGGCTACAGCATACAGATGTTGCTGATGTGTAAAAGGATTGTTCAAGCTGGAGTCAGTGTTGCAGCAAGATGTCAAAGTTGACTTTCTTAATAAACACCGCTGAGGGTATGTTTGCTTCCTAAGAAATGTCATCTTTCTCAGGCAGAGGAGGCATACCACCATATTTACCCCAGAAATCTCAGGCCTTTCAAAAGCAGGATTTTCCCCTAAAACTGGGCTTCGGAACCTTCTTTGCAGGCAGGGCAGTGAAGCACAGGCTTAGCTGTGCTTCAGTTCCTCAGATATCCAACAGCACTCCCATGCCTCCCAGGGATGCTGGGGAATGGATATTTACAGGACCCTATGATGCCCAGAGATTACAGTAATCAATACCACAAATAGTGGTGCAACTGTTGTTTTCTGAGAAGTAGCTATATGACAACTATTCTAGAAAATAACATTAGGCTTGGGGTTGCTGTGGGGCAGCAGTAGACACCATACGGGCATGATTGATTCTGCTCGGAGTAAATCTGGGCAATGCACGCTTGCTGAAGCAGGCCAGCCAGCCACCCGCCCGGGAGGCTAATTAATCAGGCTGAGGAAAGAGCCAGGCTGTTCCCAGCTGGGAACTGTACATTGTCTGTAACTGCTATACATTGTCATAACCACTTTACGCTGCCATAAACCAACTGTGTGAACAGCGCTGACCTGGAAATGAGAAATCAGCGTCCCAGAAGATTGACATTTGTTTTCTTTCTGTAATGGGACTAAGACGGGCTCTTTCGAAACATATACGAGGAGACTGTTTCAAACCAGCTGCTGGGCTGGGCTGCAGCCCCAGGCGCCCCATTGCAAGCGGCAAGCATGTTCCTTCTCCTATTATCCAGGAAATCCATCCTGGCCCGGCACACCAATACTTTTCTGCAAAAGCTTTTCACTCAGTGCTTTCAGTTTTCTAGCAAAAAAAAAAAGTACCTTGCAAAAAAAAAAAAATCTAAGGAGAACTTTGGGAGAGTGCGGACATTTTACTTCACATCAAACGTTGGGATCTGAAATCTCGTGTAGAAGAATAACTAACAGTCGATTTCACACATATATTTTTACAGTAGAATCTGAAATACTTCATGTAGAACAGCTTGAACTGAAAAAGCTTAATCACTACGCATAAGAAAGTGTTCACAGTACATACCAAGAGAAAATATTTCCCACAGCAGAATGCCGTAAGACCAGACATCACTTAATGTTGTGTACAGATTGTCAAAAATGCTTTCAGGTGCCATCCACTTTACTGGCAGGAAAGTCTGTAGCAAAAAGAAAGAAACCCCAAACCACGCAGATTAGTCATTAAAGAAATGCTTCCCATTACAACTGCTGTTTGATAGCCAAGATTAACTGCTCTCGAATAAGAAAAGTTGTGTTAACCCAGCTAGTGTTTATTTTTAATTCCATGTAATACAGAGTTACCAGGATTATAAGGAATGCTACTATTTGCTCCCCACAAAAACTAATTAAGCCATAATTGTATTCATTTTATTACTAGCAAATGACCAGGCTGATTGAAGGTGTGATATAAAAACTGGCCTAGGGCTAGGTCTGATACGGCACTGACTGAAGTGTCACTACTCTACATATCACAATGACAGTTCCTTAATAATTTATCCAGTCACAAAACTTGCCAGTTAAAATTTAAGCTTGTGAAGTACTAACTGTGGCCAAGTACTTTTCAGCTTTAAAGCAGAATTAGGAAAGTTACAGGAATTAATGAACTGAAGAAAAATTGTTCTCAGGAGCGTTCATCCCAATGGTCAATTAGTGTAACTAACACTGAATGGCAAGAACATTAAACAGCATTTAAAACTGACACTTCTCATTTCAGTTAAAGCAGAGCTCAGGAGATTAAGAAGTACATACGCTGCCCTTGGAGACATAGTTGGAATCATGCATGATGTCTCTAGCCAGCCCAAAGTCACAGATCTTCACAATTTTTCCTTGAGCCAGGAGGACATTACGAGCTGCCAAGTCACGGTGCACACACTGTATGGAGAGAAAATAAGTTGTTCAAGGACATGCTAATTCTGTGAGGGCCATTTCCCTTGCAAAGATGCCTGAAAAAGATCTGTTAACTTTCTGGGCACAGTCTTAACAAGACCTTCTACTGAGCGGGCACCTGTATTGCCCCGCTAGCAGGGGCAGGGAGGCACCAGTCCTCACAACCAGCAAGGGCTCACGCAGATGTGCAGACAGAAGGCATGCCACCCTTTCCCCTTCAACCCATCACGTACTAATAATACGTCTACTATTCTGACCATGCTAGCCTGTGGCTATATGAACCCTCCACCCAGACCCTGCTTAGATCCACCACCACCTCTGACACACTGCCTCCATGAATGTCTCAGGCTGCAATCATCAATGCTTATAAATACTTAAAGGGAGGGTGCCGAGAGGATGGAACCAGTCTTTTTGCAGTGGTGCCCGGTGATAGGACAAGAGGTAACGGGCACAAACTTGAACGTAGGAAGTTCCATCTAAACATGAGGAGGAACTTCTTTCCTTTGAGGGTGGCAGAGCACTGGGACAGGCTGCCCAGAGAGGTGGTGGAGTTTCTGACTCTGGAGACATTCCAAACCCGCCTGGACACCATTCTGTGCAACCTGCTGTAGGTGACCCTGCTCTGGCAGGGGGGTTGGACTAGATGATCTCCAGAGGTCCCTTCCAACCCCTGTGATTCTGTGATTCTGTGTAATGGGAGATGAGGACTGACTGCTGCTTTGATTTTTCCAACCTCTCAGTGAGAAAGCTGTCTACAACCCCAAAAAGAATATTATATTGTGTCGTGTTTTCAGAATCTAAATTGAAACCCGT
Source organism: Burhinus oedicnemus (assembly GCA_008921705.1). Classification (NCBI taxonomy): domain Eukaryota; kingdom Metazoa; phylum Chordata; class Aves; order Charadriiformes; family Burhinidae; genus Burhinus; species Burhinus oedicnemus. The sequence continues at coordinate 165,626 of VFFE01006134.1, forward strand.
AGTTGGAGATGAAGATGTTTCTACACTTCCTTGTATTTTACTTACTTTTTTATTTACTTACATTTTTAGAAGCCAAGAATTCCATTCCTCGTGCAACCTGGTAGGTGAAGCTCAGCAAATCCAGTAGGCTCAGACCCTCTGAACTGTCATCTGAAAGCAGGTTTTTGACTTCTGATTCTATTGAAAAAGGGAGAAAAATGTGTTTGTGCTCTGGAGTGTGAAAGCAACATCCATTTCCCCATACCTATCATGATTTTGAGCTGATGACTTAAACAGAACACCGTGACCGAACCAGTCTTTTCATAATAACTAACCATTTTTAATGTCTGCATCAGTCACTGACACATACTGCATTCTTAAAAACCTCCAGTATTAAATACAGGTTTTGTTTTTTCTCCTGTCTGTATTTTCCCCGGAGAACTGCAGGAAAAGGTGAAGTTAAAAAGGCCCACTGAAGTGTTTCACAGGTTGTATACAATACTCAGTGGGTGGTACAAACACATTTATTTAGGGGTTGTGCCTTCGCTAGGTTTTTCTCCATGCATGTACATTCTTACCCGTTTACTTTTGCTGAATACTGTTAATGTTTCCCAGCAAGTATTCACTGGGACTAATCCAATACCAGCAAAAAGGGTTAGGAATTCTATGGCAAGAGTTCTTATTTACTTATGAAAGATGTCAGCAAAAAACCAGTCAAAATTCAGTGATTCATTTACCCCGACTGTCCTAGAGCACAATATGAGTACATTAGTCTGCCCTGTAAATCTGGGACTGGATGTGGTTCAGTTTCTGAGGCCTAGAGGCAGAAGCGATGGTGCCTATTTTTAAGGCAAAGCATATTTGGTTTCTGAGAAGAGAGCCGGAGAATGGGATGGATTCATTATCTTCATTACATAATCCAGGAAAGTATTTGGGAGTGCTCTGCATTTGGTAAGTGTCAGTTAATGTGAAACGTAAGTGGAAACAGAGAAATATAAATGTACTATTATTGTTGTTCATTGCTACTGCTCAAAATCTTGCAAACTACGAGACTGATAAAATCGCTGCCTCCAAAGAGTGCCTCCAGCCCCGCTGCAGAGCGCAGCCGCTCAGCGCTTCAACACGGAAGCAAATACACAACTCGACACCTTCTGCTCCAGCAGCAGGCACTCCTGTCCCCAGAGCTTCATGAAGATCACAAGCATAAGCTTGTAGCCCACAGCTTGTACTCACACGCTTACAGAGCACAGCTGAGTAGTTTATGTCCATATAGAAGGCAAAAATAAGATATGCATTTATGCAAGTATTATTTTATATATTCTATATTATTTACAGAGGGATCTGGACAGGCTGGATGGATGGGCTGAGGCCAATGGTGCGAGGTTCAACAAGGCCAAGTGCCGGGTCCTGCACTTGGGTCACAACAACCCCATGCAGCGCTACAGGCTTGGGGAAGAGTGGCTGGAAAGCTGCCCAGCAGAAAAGGACCTGGGGGTGTTGGTCAACAGTCGGCTGAAGATGAGCCAGCAGTGTGCCCAGGTGGCCAAGAAGGCCAACGGCATCCTGGCTTGTATCAGGAATAGTGTGGCCAGCAGGACTAGGGCAGTGATCGTCCCCCTGTACTCGGCGCTGGTGAGGACCCACCTCAAATACTGTGTTCAGATTTGGGCCCCTCACTACAAGAAGGAGATTGAGGTGCTGGAGCATGTACAGAGATGGGCAAGGAAGCTGATGAGGGGTCTAGAGCACAAGTCTTATGAGGAACAGCTGAGGGAACTGGGGTTGCTTGGCCTGGAGAAGAGGAGGCTGAGGGGAGACCTTATCGCTCTCTACAACTACCTGAAAGGAGGTTGTAGAGATGTGGGGGTCGATCTCTTTTCCCAAGTAACAAGCGATAGGACAAGAGGAAATAGCCTCAAGTTGCACCAGGGGAGGTTTAGACTGGATATTAGGAAAAATTTCTTCACCAAAAGGCTTGTCAAGCATTGGAACAGGCTGCCCAGGGAAGTGGTTGAGTCACCATCCCTGGAGGTATTTAAAAGCCAGGTAGACATGGTGCTGAGGGACATGGTTTAGTGACGGATTTGGCAGTGCTAGGTTAACAGCTGGACTTGATCTTAAAGGTCTCTTCCAACCTAACTGATTCTATGATTATGATTCTATGATTTGTATTAATCATGTATGCAGAAGGGACAATTCTAAGTTACCTGAGATAGATTTCTTCTTATATGAAGCAGGCCGATCATACACAGATCTCTGAATATCAGAGTATTTAGATCCCTCCTTCCTTTCCAGCATTGGCACATACTGAGTAGTATCAGCTTGTTTCATGTCCATGTATTCTCCAGTGTTTTCAAATGATAATATCACATAACTGAAATTGGGAAAAAATACAGGTGTGTCAGTTAGTATTGCCCAGGTGACTTCCCTGCCACAGCATCCTGTAGATCTAACAGTTCTTTTATGGTGCATAGTTGTATTGCTGTGAAATGTAAAAGTGTAAAAGCAGGCTTCTTGATAGGGAATACGTAAAGATTATGTATTACAGCATAGCCACATACTAGTACATGTTACCATATATCACTGTAGTCAAACACAAGGGCTTCAAACTTACCTTTTTGTTAATAGTCAAGTATATAAACACTAACTTCTAACACTAACTTCCCAAAATCCCACTGAATTCAGGTATTACCACCTAGGGCTTTTACTCCAAGGTTTTCCAAATTATAGATGTAATTTATTCATCCAAACAGTTTTCATCAAATCCAGTCCCGCTGAGCAAACCCACACTCAGATGAATAGACCTGGCTGTACTCAGCTACCAAGTCAGTTGGTCTATTTGCCTGAGTGATTTTTTGAAGGAATCTCTGTTCACCTTCTAAATCCTGGCTAATTTTATGACATTGCTTTATTGCTGAATGTATGATGACCAGCTTCCTCCACCGTCATCTGGAAAAAGTTATGGGATGAACATTAACCGTAAGGAAACTATTGAGACTGGCTAAGCCATTGGTAGGTAAAGGAGAGTACTTGAGCCTGGAGAACAAACTCTGCCAGGTTGTTTGAAGGGAAGGAGTTTTAAACAGTGGAAATTCCCCAAGCAGGCAAACAAGGAAACCAGGTAGTTGTGCTTTACTTTTAAAACCTGGGTGGGTAGAGGCAAAAGGATGTTTTTACAGAGAAGAGGAACATCAGGCCATGCTTTATTTCTATTGAAATGTTCTTTGGGACCTCAGGATGTCAGTGGAGAACCCATGGTGGTCCTGGGGCTGCAGGCATCTCTACACAGGGTAAACACGGATCTAGGACACGTGTCAGGGAGACTGAACAAAAAGTGCTGGAAAAAGATTCCCAGATCTACTAAGCATGATAAATAAAAGTGTAATGAGAAGAATTAGGGAGGGCTCTAAACCAACGAATGAGACGAATGGAGTAAGGGTTAGTAATGACATTTCCTTAAGTTGCAGGTCACACTTTCTTTTTCCTTTTTCCCCACCTTCTTGTGCTTTCATCAGCTGGGTTCATCCCAAAGATATCCAAATCTTTCTTTGGCTTCTCTGGGTGACGGCTCAGGAAATTGTCCCTGTTCTTATGCAGATAGTTCACCAAATCACCATAAAAGCAGTATTCAGTGATGATGTAAATAGGGCCTGATGAAATACAGCAAAATAATGCATTGATGAGTGTGGTCTCTCTCAAAAAAACCCCAAAACTTCAAAAATAGTAGAAAATAGACTATAAAACATAAAAAGTATTAGGAGTTAATACACTGTTATTTACTAAGTTATGACTGCAACAACTACCTAACTACTACCAAACTAGTAGGTTTGTGAAACCTTTTATTTGTTTATATTTATTGTTAAATCCTTTATTTGACATTTGTGTGCTTGTTAAACAGTGAACAATGGCTCCACAGCAAACTTCCATTTTGTCAGCCAAACCCACCTGATTTTGTACAAGCTCCAAGCAGATTCACAATATTGAGGTGGGGCCCGAGATGTGTCATTATCTTCAGTTCAGACATGAGAGCCTGTTTTTCACTGGATCTAGCTGTAGCTGTTGGAAAAACACACCAGCCACTCAGTAAGAGCAATCGCCTTTTTCACTTTAACAGACAATTTCTCCTTGCTTGCCCCATTAGAGCATTGCTACCATGGTTGCTTGAAGAAGACTGTGTCCTTTACTTGACAAGGGGCTTTCTTAAGACTTGGAGAGGAGTCAAAAATCACTAATAGAGGACTCATTTGGCACAGCTCAATAGCTGACCCAGCCTGTTTGTCCCTCTGCAGGGGTACAGAGGGTTGCCCAGGTGGCACAGAGGCACTCTACAAGCTGCTACTTTCAACACAAGAAAGCTCCTCATGGTTCCTCCAGAATCGCTGCATCAGATTCTCAGCTCATGAACTGGGAAATCTTCAGTGAACTTAAGATTCTCACATGAGACCTGCCTATTTCTGCTCTGTTGTATTGCTTTCATTTGTTCACAAACATTCGTGGATATTTTATCTTCTTCTGAACTTGCTGAGTTATCATGGCTGCTACCAGCCATACAGCTAAAACCAAACTTTGGATGTTTTCAGAAGCCTGGATGCTGCCTGAAAAAACTGAAAACGCCATGAAGCAATCTAGGATACAATTTTAAATTTCAGTCATTCCACAGTACGTTTTCAACTTCAGATACGGAGAAACTATTTATGCGCAAGCAATGCTTAAATAACCCTGTGGGAACATGCACTACCTAGCTTGGGAAACGGAACCGCGACAACTTACGTTTCAGCATTTTCACAGCTACTTTCATCACCGGCTGAGAGCGACTCAGTCCATATGCAGTCCCCTCGACTACTTTTCCAAAGGCACCAGAACCAAGGATTCGACCTGAACAAAAGGGAGAGCATTATTTATTTCAAAGAGTAACAGCAATTCGTCTCATTTCCCACTGCCACTCCTCTACAGGTTGTGATTATTGTGTAGAAAGAGCACACTCACTCAGCTAGACCACTAGTAGTGTTGTTGTTGTTGTTGTTGTTATTATTATTATTATTACTACTACTACTACTACTACTACTGTTGTTAAGCAGAAAAGGCAAATATATTTTGGAGAAATGTTGTCATTAAGTACAATTCTTAAATAAAAAGAAGCAAGCAAACATCAGGAGCACATCTGCATGTGGGAGCTCAACTCATTCAAATTCGTCTCCAACTCTGTTCTGCCGCTCTCACTTTATGCTTTCTAATCATTGATTCTCCTGCGTTTAAGTTGATTTCTCTGCCACAGTCAGCACCTGACTACAGTACAGTTGTGCCCTTTACTTAAAAATCTGAATTGAACTCCTTAGTTGTAGTTTCAGGCTGTTATATCAATATTGGATGCATCTAGCGGTAAGATACACTGAAACACATCAGCAGCACATTTAGAAATAGGCAGGACCATCAGTGATCTGCAAGAAGCTGAAATACATGTTGATCACATATGAGGGGAAACTTCTCTGAAGTTTAATGTACAAGTGCGTTTCATATGTTTGAATAAATTTTATTGCAAATTTCCAAGTGCTGTAATGAAACGGCTAATGTTTATACACACTTTACTCTTCCCACAAATCAATTTAGACAAAAATTTTGGATTTTCATATCCTGTCTTCTGATATAGATATAGTGTGCAGAAGAATTGTGTGCAGATTGCGTGATATTTTAGAGAAATACGGACTGCACAAACATACTCCAAAATACTATATTTCGTAGTTTTCATATTGAAGAGTAAGTTCATTAAGGCAATGCTTACTCAGTGAACAAATCTGTATGTGAGCTCCAGATGCCGGGATATTTTCATATTCCTGACAAGGTCTTTATTTTATTTTATGTTACTTTTTAACTTCCAGCATGGGAAGAATAAGCAGTGACTTTTACTATGGAGATATACAGCATTTTGTCTTTGACGTTCGTTCGCAGATTGAACTTGCCGCCTTTTACGCTTCTGAAGGTGTTATCTGGCATGTGATGCCATATGTTTCTGTTATCCTCTAGTGACAGCCCCCACTTTTATTGTATACATGCTTTTAAAAGAAAATTTCCAGCCAAATGATACCTATATCATTAAGAAGCACAAGAAATGGTTAACGCATGCTTAGCTGAGTTACCACTGAAGAACCTCTCCAAGACTATGACAGCATAGTTTGTCATGCACACAAAAACTATGCGATTTCTTTTCAAGATTACTGTGCGCCAAAGGTTATTCTTCCCAGTCAGGATGTGAGAAAGCTTCCCACTAAATTTCAGACTAATTCAAACAACCTGAGTCTGAAATTTGGCCCCTGAAACTTTTCAGACCAAAGGTCTGGGAGCCACATGGCAGGATGCAGCCCTTCAGAATGTGATGGCATTTGCTGATGCTCCTTGATCTTCTTGTCTTCACACGCCAGTTCCTCCCCAAACCATATTGTCGGCTGAGCAGGAGGCACACATCTCCCTCTCCATCACCTCTGCTGAGCCAGGGTGCGTGTGGAGACAGTGAGAGCGCTTCCGGAGTGGCGCAGAGCCATCGCTGCTGCTTCCCCTTTTCACCCCTCTCCGCAGACATAGCCCAAGCCCTGTGTGTTTTACAGTGGAAATTTCATAGAATCATAGAATAGTTTAGGTTGGAAGGGATCTTAAAGATCATCTAGTTCCAACCCCCCTGCCATGGGCAGGGACACCTCCCACTAGACCTGGTTGCTCAAAGCCTCATCCAGCCTGGCCTTGAAAACCTCCAGGGATGGGGCATCCACAACTTCCCTGGGCAACCTGTGCCAGTGTCTCACCACCCTCACAGTAAAGAATTTCTTCCTAATATCTAATCTAAATCTCCCCTCTTCCAGTTTGAAGCCATTACGCCTCATCCTGTCACTACATGCCCTTGTAAAAAGTCCCTCCCCATCTTTCTTGTAGGCCCCCTTCAGATACTGGAAGGTTGCTATAAGGTCTCCCTGGAGGCTTCTCTTCTCCAGGCTGGACAATCCCAACTCTCTCAGCCTGTCCTCATAGCAGAAGTGCTCTAACCCTCTGACCATCTTCATGGCCCTCCTTTGGACCCACTCCAAGAGGTCCATGTCCTTCTTATGTTGGGGGCTCCAGAGCTGGGCACAGTACTCCAGGTGGGGTCTCACAAGAAGAGAGAGCCAGGTGGGAGCTGGCTGCTTAAGAGCTGGAGGCATCTGTAATGCCATCACAGTCTTGATGTCGAGGCCTTCAGTGGAGCCCAAAATTCTAGTGTGTGTTTTCTTTTCTTAGTATAAGGGCACCACTGTGATTTGCCCGCCGGAGGAGCAGCACTGCTTCTCCGCCACAGAGGGACTGTGCAGACACAGCAGCAGCTCAAGGCTCCTCAAACTAGTGGAGGAACCACACTTGGGGGTGAGAGCTATTTCAGCCTCTCTTCCCCATCTGCAGAGCTTATCTGCTGAGCCTGTCGCAGTGGTGCCTGTTTTCTGCTCAGGGGAGACACAAATACACAGGTGAAGTCTGTGAATTTGTTCCAGACACATGCTTCTCAACTGGATGCCTCTTTGGCTAAAATTGAACTGGAATGGTCGACTCACCCCAAATTAAATCATTACTCTCTTGGTCTTTACCAAAAAAACAAACAAGTAACAAGCTTTATAATCTACCACCAGTTTCTAGTCTCATGAGAAATTAGGTACCACATCCCTAAATGCTGTGTAACATGAATCTTAACTTGCCTTTTGCAAATGGGGATGGGCCTGATTCTGTGTCAGACCAGCATTTCATTTTATTAAGGTCACCAGGACAAATGGGTGGCTTGCTGGGAAGCGACAGGAGCAACTCTGCGAGATCCCTACAGCCACCCCAAGATCCTGAGAAACGGGAGCACTCGGACCCCGCTCCTCAAAAAGCCCTGCCCTCGGCCATCTCAGCTGAAGGAGGAGGTCCAGGTCCTGCTGGGACCTCGCCGCTTCTCAGCAGAGCCAGAAGAAGGCGGTGGCATGCAAGCAGCTCACTGCGTTATCGCATTTCTCGTTCTGTGACACATCTCCTAGTCTTGTGCTGGCTGCTGAATGCTTCAAACAGCAGAGCACTACAGGCATTGTGGAGGGGCAAAGCGAAATTTGCAGTGTAACCCAAATTTATCAACTGAAACGCCAGCCAGCCAACTTTGAGATTTGGCATTTAACGCAGCGCTGCACTCCAGGCACTACTAGCTAGCAAAACAAATAAATGCCAGCTGGCTTACACAGCTAGGGTGGGAAATGCTTGTCTGGCTGAGCCAAAATGGTTTTGTATCCTGCTTCAGAGCCTCCCTGAGCTAAAGGTGTAATTGCTTTGCTGCCATCTCCCCGCTTCAATAAGAGAAAGCCCTCACGAACCAGTATTATTAGCCCCAGAAACAAAAGAGGTCCCCACTAGCAAGCGTTTTATATGGCAAAATTGCCAGCGGGTAAATGTTAACAGTGTCAAGAAGAATGCTCGTACAATCCAGATTGCTAAAAGGGCATGTCGCATTAGTTTTTAAAGCACTGACTATCCCGAATATACTTGTAAACAGGAAGGCATTGAAGGAGGCTGGTGCTCGTGAGTCAGAGGGAGACAAAGTCACAGTGGTGGTCTGTTAACAACTCAGATCTGACAAATCCTATTTAGGCATATAATTAAAGTCTGGCTTGTAATAAAATAATTCCATTAAATATCCACCCTCCTCTAGTTTTCAATTAGCAACATGAATTTAATTAAAGGATATCGTTCCTGAACCAAAAAATTTTGTGCTGCTTCTTTGAAGAATTAACATCAATTCTTTCTCTGTGGTGGGGGAAGGAGAACTACACCAGGAGAGTGTGTTTCTTAAAATATATCAAACAAAAAACATCTTTTATTCTCTTCTCCTGCATTTTGTGTATACAACTTGGTGCACAGATACTTCCAACAGAGGGATGCCTTGTGAATTTAAAGCAGTATCTGGATAGAACACTAAAATTGTCTATAATCATTACACTTTCAATTGATATAAAAGACAGATCAGGCCAGCCCTGAAGCAGTAATTACTGACTGAAATCTCTACGGACCTCAGTGCAGTGATAGCAAAGCAAGAAAGCAGAAGAGGAGGGAAGAAGAACAGTAGCCACAAAAGTAAGTTATTAAGTTACTCAGCACTGATATATGCACACGGTGGATTAAGAATTTAAAAAATATTTTTCATAAAACTACATAACTACTTGCAGATTTCCCTTGGCCTCGACACATAAGTGTGTAAATGTCTTGCAAATAAAAAATGTCGATGCACTTCTTGTGGGTGCCTTAGTAGAAGTGAGTGTTGAAGAGGGAATTTACCACTGGGAGAGGCCCCCTAAGCCATGTGGAGGTGGACACTGCACGCGAGGCATGTGGAGGAGAGCTGGATCGGAGGCGTAGGAGACACTAACCCAAAAAGCTCAAGGCTGACACCACTGCGGGGAAGAAAAGGATGTGGTAGGAGAACAGAGGAGAACAGACAGGTACAGAGAGACTCTGGACTTCACGGCCATGAGTTACATTGCAAATCCCAGTAGCAGAGACCTCAGCATTGTCCTTAATCATCCTTCTTCCCAGAGAAGGATGGGATTAGTCCCTTAGAGGAAACTTACCAAGCACTAACCCGTCTCGAGGAAACTCCCATCTGGAGTCGTAAGGCAGTTGCATTGGGTCCACATAAATGTATTCGTGGCCATCAGGGCTGATAGACTCAATGACTCTCCATCTTATCTCATACCTCGGCTTCTGCAAAGCACATTGAATGCGAAACCAACCATTAGTCGTCTGCCTGACTTCAGAGCAGATCAAAACGCAGCAGGGCTCAACATCCAAACTGAAATAGGTTTTTTTCAACGTTACCTGTTTCCATATGATGACCAGGACAATCAGTGAAATTATCACAATCACTAACAGCACTAAGACTGCAGCAGCCACCGTTAGTTCTGATCGCAAGGCTGTGAAGTAAAAAGACAGACCATATTTTCCTCCTGAACCATGAGGAACATGACACATGCACAGGATATCCACCTCCCATACCATCGCAATTCCCGTGTCCTGCAGATGTGGCAGGAGCAATCCCTGGGGCTGGTGACTGTAAAGTATTGCCAAGCCCAGAGCTGCTCTGCCTTCCTGTTGCAAAACCAAATGCAGAGATTGTCTGGAAGAACATCCCATAGTGAGTGGCCATAAAATGATAAAATGAATCATGGACCCACATAATAAGTAAAAAACAGATGCACCATAAAGACCTGTAGAATGCCTCATCCTCAGATGTCCCAGGGTAGAAAAAAATGCATTTTCATTTATTTTTATCTGCAACAATTCACATTTTTATCGATTAAGACTGAACTGGGGTGTGTTAGAGAGGGGTCAAACTGGCTGCTGTAATTTCACAGAAGGACAAAGCAAACTCACTGGGAGCCACAAGCTTCAGTTCCCGAGTAACAGCACCAAGGCCATTCCTTGCCACACATCGCACAGCCAGGGTTTCCTCTACTTTCTGGAAGGTCACCTGGCTTTGCACCATGTTTTTCTCATCTAGGTGGGCTTCCATGTGTATATCAGAGATATTGTTAGTCAAAAGAGTCCATGAGGTGTCATTGCTGCACCTGCAGAGAAGAATAACAGGGGACTGTTGGGCATGGGTATGGATAAAGAAGAGTGAACAGAACAGCAATCACCTTTCCCTATTTCTTCTGACAATAGTCATTTTATAGACCCGAAATACTTAAGACCATCACTGTGAAAAGCCTACATCTTTCTTCGCTCAGAATAATTTACCTTCTGATGCTCATTACTGCTGCCGCTTTGAGGGCCTGACAATGCAGCCCAGCAGGTCTGATATAGATAGACCCTTGTGTCGCTACGTATCCCATAGAGTTATAGTACTGGATGGATCTCTATTTCTCCCTGAATCCTTAGCACTGTATAAGGCTCCCTGGGGCAGGGCTAGGAGGACAATTGTGCTACCAGGCAGTAAGAGGTTTTAGCACAATGAGAGTAGAACACAGCTGGGAGGTGCCCAAGGCTCCTACCCTCCTTCCATGCATGGTCTCCCTCCCCCTGGTGGATAACCTCCCAGGGAAAAACCAGCCTCCGAGCAGCTACAGGAGCCAGTCTAGAACAACCAAAAATGGGCGTAACTATTCCATGTGTCTAAAATACTTTGAAGGTGAAAATTATAATTTATCATATAAGCACAGAATGGTTACAGTTGGAAGGAACCTTAAAGATCATCTAGTTCAAATAATTTGGGGGGAAATAATTACAAGTGAATATTTAGAAGCACGCAGGAGTGTTAAGGAGGCAGATGGAGCTATCTGTGAAATAATGAGAACTCCCTGAATGGAGGGACAGCTACTCCTTGAGATCCTTACTCAAACTGGGACTGTGAAATCTGCTGAGTTTGCTTATTGAGCACAAAGATTTATGAGAGAAATCTCCTGAATCAGTGCATTGTGTCTTCTCCTGCAGGATACAATCACTAGGAAGGGCATTGACAACCTCTCTCAAAATATAAGCCTCTGAAAAGACAAATCAGATTTATAGCTTACTGGCCTTTAATGAGGAAAGCATGGTACAGTAATTAATAATGTTAAGCTAATCAAGGACACAGCCAGTCATATTTTAGATAAGAAAGCACCCACTCCTCTTACTTTTTAATGTCCTTGCAAACCAGCCATTCCACATCAGGAAGCGGGGTCCCCTCCGCCAAGCACCTCACTGTCTGCCCACCAGCAGAGCCGTGGTGATCATCCACGAGGTCTAAGATCAGGGCTGGAACTGGGAAGGAGACAGAATTTTCTTAAAATACTCACCAGGGTCTACAAAAGCATCCTGAAATTTCAAATAAACCAGGACAGGTATTGTTTGGCTGATAGCTTAGCAACAGCTAGAGACTCATCCAGGAGGTCCTTAACTCCTATAGGACAGAGCAGATCCTAAGCTAGAGCCACAAAAAGGAAGTGCTGCGGTTATGCCACGTCCTCATGTCATACTAAACAAGCTATCGTCCCCGCTGTCAGCTGGAATAACTTAGGCGGGAGGATAAAGTTTCTTTTTGGCTCAAGGCCAGTGCCGAAGTGAAAGCCAGGATCAGGGTACGAGAGCTCCAAGGACTCGGCACACACGCACTCCTCCAGTCATCCCAGTTCACACCTTTCTTATCTCAATGCGCCAGGCAATCCGATGTCCAAGTGGATCAAGTCTTTGCTGTGTGCCATCAGTTCCGGTGGGCAAGGCTCCTTACCTTGTATTAGCAAGGAGAAGGTGTATCTTTTAATCTCATCTTCATTTTCAGCAACCAAAGTATAGTATCCACTGTCTTCTTCCTTGGCCCGGATCAATTTTAATATACTCTGAAACCTGTAGAAATAAGAGGTTTTGTTTGTATGTTTAAAGCATGCAAAAAAAAAAAAAATCTGCTTCAATGCAAAATATAACTTGGGTATGTGGAGATTACAATGTAGTGGCATTTGGCATTTCTAGCATGCCTTAACACTAAAATAGTTATTCAAATGCTAAATAACTACCAAAATACAACTGAGAAACAAGTGGGCATAGTTATATTCCGCAAGGCTCCAACAAAGCTCCTGACGTTATTGGAAATACCTAGAAATTATTGGCGTGGAGGCATCCTGGAGGGACTGGAGCGGCTTAGCGCTCAGAAACCAAGATTCCTACGGTTTGGAGAGGCTGATGTTATGAAGGGAATAGGAAGAGGCAGATTAGGCATTGCCATTTAGAGTAGAAAACAAAGAAATGATTTTTAAATGCCACTGAAGAAGAAGGAACAAACTGCAGTGGAAAGAGAGAGCAGACGCCGTGCCCAGGTTTTCTGGAGAGAAACTCAAGTCAACATGGCAAAGTAAGAGTTGGAAGAATATTTTTACCTTGTTTCCTGGACTCTGTTGGAACTAGTAACAATCTCAGTAAGATTTTCAATCAGAGTCACGTTATCCTTCAACCAGTACATTTTTGGTGCTGGGTAGGCCTCCACATCGACAACAAAGTTTTTGACTTCGTGTAGATTGACAGCTTCCAAAGGGCTAAACTGAGGCTCCAGGTGAACAAACCCTTTGTCTGTAAACGAAAAAGCCTTGAGTAAACAACGCTGCGCAGCCTTTTTCAAGCTTGGTGTTTTCCAACACATTAATAATTTTTGGACACTAAAATCAGACTATACCATGAACTGTAATGACTACTTTCTTATTTTCCTTAACCTCCTTGGTTGCATGCCGAGCAGTACATTCATAATCCCCTGTGTCTTTCACTGATGCCTCAGGAATGGTCAAGGTGTAAACCAGCTTCTGCGATGGGACTTTGATATCATCAAGTTTTATCAGACCTTTTTCTTTCTGTAGTTTGGAGAAGGAAAAAAAACCTTACTTAAGTAACTGAGCTGAAAGCACACCATTGAGGAACTATGATGCCACTGGACTGAGAGCAACCATCTAAACCCTGTATGGCAGAAGACCTTACTCAGTCAGGGATGTATTTTCAGCCACAGGCACTAAAAGTGTGTTTATAAAAATACACCCTTTTGGGGGCAGGCACAGAAGGCTGAGGAGGTTGAAAGCTCATATTTTTTTCACTCAAAACAAAATACCATTCAAAATTTGGGTGAGCAGTCCGGAAGTGTTTTACTGCTTACATGCTGCCTTCTCCTCAGACATAAAAGCTGTGGGGTTATATTTTGAATTTTATTTGTTCGGTTCCCATGAAGTAGGGTGAATTTTTATCCCCTCCATCAGTCAAAAAGTAAGCAGTTGCTAGATGCTATGTTCTGCCAGCTCTCAAAGCAAGAATAATTTATTGACAAGGAGAAGACAGCTGCAAGTAAAAGGATGGTGAGAATGGTAGACCATGTTATCACGAGAGGCTGGAACAAAAAATATGCTGGGGACAGTTTTGAAAGGTGGCATATAGCAAAGATTATAATGTGCAACATGGAAAATAGAACAAAACATTATCAAATCATTTTTTCTCTTGGGCTTTTAGCTTACTTAAATAAAAGGGGGGATTTGGGGTCAAAATTAGGTAGTCACTTCAACGACTCCACCCCTTCGGTGACCAGACTTTTTACAGGGGATACTCTGAAATTCTCCATTGACAGGGACGGGCTCTGACCAATAAAAATCTTCACTACAGCAGGGTGTTAATGTCAGTTTGAAAATTTTTGAGGTTCTCCAAAAGTTTTGAGGTTTTCTTACTAGGCAGTTCTCATTAGTGAATAATTACACTGACTGTAAGAGTCATTTTAATTAACACCTGCATAATGAGGAACAATTAAGTCTGTGAACTTGATTCTTCATCATCCCCTATTATGCCCAAAAATCCAAGGTTTGAAAGAGCCATTTCAGATGTTCAGACCTCCAGCAGCAGAGCTCTGTGCAGGTGTCTGACACATTCCTGGATGTTTCCATTTCCACAACACTTCTTTTTTTCAAGCAGCACAAGACCTGAGAGACAGCATTCCTCCCTCGGAGGACGGGCTCCTAGTCACACCTCACCTTCCTCTCATACTTTGCATACTTACTAACAGCAAACTAACTTTTGGGACTGACTTTCTTTTGTGGTAACCTAAAAGTAAGTGAAATTACTTTGTTTTCTCTCCTCAGCTGTCCTCATTCAGAGAAGAGGAGAGAATTTTACAACCGCACCTTCTTCCCCAATAAGTAACTACAAACATTCAAACCAAAAATAAAATAAAAAGAGAGATATTTACCACTTTCCCGGGATAATTCCACTGTAAATTAACCACCTCATTGTCAAAGACCACACAAGTTACTACGATGGTCTCGCCTGTTTTGTAGACAGTTTTCAGAGCTTCAATTTCAACTGGCAGCTGTGAAGTCGCTAAGAGAAGAGAAAAAGAAGGGATTTCATTTTAAAAAGTAAGCAATTGTCACATGGTGTGATTGCATGGGGAGATTTCCATTTCACTTCCTCCACTGAGAAATTACCTGGAAAATTCAGTGAAAGTACTGCTGCTTTATACCGATATAGACAATGTGTATTTAAAGCACGAAGTGTACAGGCATCGAGCTCAATCCCACAAAGAATGATCCATGCTTAAAATTAGAAGTTCCTATCTCAAATGCCCCTGTGAAAAGGCACTCAGTATAAGAACAACTTCCCATTTTGCTAATCAGTGACTATCTTTGAGAATCCATTGCTGGCCAATAAAAACTTTATTGTCAAAATATTTTAATCATGCTGTGTTTCAGACTATCTGAAGTCCTACGATTTGAAGCCACTGGGAAACACCAGTCTTTTAAGTTACGTTGCAGCCAACAGGATGAAAACACTTGAATTACGGAATACTTTTCTCGTACCCATTTGGGAGAGGAGATGAAGTTAAAGACACTTTATTCTCATCAAAATTGTACGTAACCGCTAAGTGAACTAGCAACTAAATAACTAGGAATACTGCCAGAGGAACAAGGAGCTCATCATCGAGGAAGTATCTAATACAATCCTGTGATGCTGGTGCTAATACGGCTATTACAGTACGAGGAAAGAACTGGGCTGAACTTTTTTTTTTTAAAGGAACAAAAATAAATACCTCTTAAAATATAAATGAGGAACTCATCGGACTTGAACTCCACGCCTTTAACCACTGTTTTGCATGTATATGAGCCCGCAGGGAAATTCCCTATGAAGCCTTGTTTGCTGTCATAGAAAGCATAGACGGCCTTGTCTAAACTGTTAATTAGAGTCACTTGAGCACTTGGGTCGCTTGTCCGACAAGGGATAACGGTGGGATCACCTTCTTCTACTAGGATAAACTGGTCTTCTGGTATAGAGGGAACAAAAGGCATGTCTGGGTCTGTAAAAAACAAGAGGTAATTTTACACTGTCTTGTTTGTAGTAAGACCACGTACAAGAATCTGATATCGATGACCACTTATAGATCGTAACTGAAACTAGTACAGTTTATTACTCCACTTTTTCAGAGATCACAGGTAAGGCATGTTATTTGTATGCAGTATCTCCTTTTTGTTATTTGACCTAAGCACAAAACAGGGAACAATAAGAAATGCAAAGAACCTCAGGAAAAAAAGCTAAGTATTATACTATTCCCCTTAGACCTGGTTCTGAGATATTCCTATAGTGAGAGCAAAAGGATATTGAGTGACAAAAAGCAAGAAAATCGCTACTGGGTGTGAAAACATTCACGCAATTGCTGGGGACTAAAGTAAAGATGAATCCACTCTATCATAGACAACTCTGTCAACATGTATGTACAGCAAAGATCTCTGGGAGGAATTTGGACTTAAACATCTTGGTTTTATGACACGAGATTTTGCACTTAGGTGCAACCTTCACTGCACAAAAAAATTATTAAAGATCCTGCCTTTTATTAGTACAAATCATTCCGTTTCTTCAGTCAGATTTTTTTTTTCCCATTGGTACTAGTAGCTGTCTCCTAACCAATACATAAGTAGGGAAAAAAAATAAAAGGAAAAAAATAAAAAAAAAATCCAAACGTCAAAAAGTAGAAATCAGTTTCATGTTGTTTATGCTGAACACCATTAAAGTCAAATTTCATCAAAAATAGTCCAAGGTACTTATCTTCATGCATTTCTAACATGTCCAACATTACAGTTACGAGACATAGTTAATTATGGTCACAGCATGTGGTTTTCAAAATATGGTATTCAACCAGAAAAAAGCAAACAAACACCTGGTAGTTTTATTTCCTTTAAAGTCAAAAAAATACATGCCAACTTTCCTACCCAGCCAATCCAAAGCCTGAGTTTAAAACATAATTGCATAACATATCCAACTTAAAAAGCACAGCCCTCAAATTATCTCCATTTGGCCATTCGGAATAAACAAATAATCCCTGCTAGCCTGAAGCTTCTGTGCGAAGCTTTATAATAAAATTTAATAAATAGCAATCCAAATCCCTCCAACAATAGACTTTCTGCTGCACTGGCAGGCTCTTTGTAGCAATATTCCAAACACAGCACTCCATCCCAAAGACACTGCCAACTCCATGTATTCATTTTCCCACTGTAATTTAAAACAGAAACAGGATTCACCTAGTTTGGTTTTCTGTGTGCTGTTAGTGAAAATGGGATATTGTGTGAAGTCTCAATGTAATCCTCCTTGGCTAAAGTGGGTTGCTGCCACCCATTGCCCTCCTAATTCATTGCAGGAAAAACAATTGTAAAGACAAAGTTTATAGTGGAAACAGAAACATTCTCTATAATTTGAAGAAAAGGATATGTTACTGCATTTATGACATCTTGATGGTTCGTGAGTGGAAAAAATTACAGGGTGTCTCTTCCCTGCAAATCTGGTAGGCTGATGTCTAGAGGCATTTAAAAACCAAACCAAAAAGCCCTCTTGAAGAAATCTTCCATCTCTTGCCTTTATATTCCTTCACTGAGTGAGTTACAAGACTGCTTAACACCAACAACATCTTCCGGTGATTTGGTTAGAGCTATTTGGAAATCGAGACACACGTGCCAAAGCCTGCAGCCTCTGCTGAAACATCTTCTTGCTTCAAGGATGAATGCAAACACTTTACATTTGTTCCGGGAAATGGAGAAAAAGTCTTGGAAGAATCACCGTCCTTGAATTACCCATCATGAACTTCAAAAACTTAATGCCACTGCAAAATTGCCTTTAAAATAAGTCCCTTTAGTGCTTCCTGAGTTTTCCCCCCTTCCGCAGTCTGCCTTGCTGTTGCAGACATCATCTCCTTCACAACATACTGCAGTTTGGCAAGATGATTTGAAATCTCTTCTTCTCTCTTTCGTATTCAAAATATTTACTGCAAATCTACTGGCTTGGTCTTTCCTGGCCCTGCAGTTGTGCCACTCATCCCCTGAACCCCAGCCAAAGCCGAGGAAACATCCAGACAGGGCTTTACAAAGGCAGTCAGTTGTGGCTCAGCCTCTGGTGCCTATCTCAGCTATGACAATAAAGATCTCCATCCCATAGATAGCGTGGAAAGCCTTTAAACAGATTTCCAGCTGGAACAAGGGGGAGGGAGGGCAAAGCTGGGGATAGGTACCTCCAAAAAGAAGAGATGCCATTTCTTCTGGGTCCAACAGGTTTTCCACCACTACAGAGAAAGGCGGCGCAGGGCCTGGGAAGGCTGTGTTTGCTTTGAAAATTACAGGGCACTGCATGGTAACACCATATTTTTAATCTTGCGTCAGACTGGCCAGCAATAACACTTCTCGTTTCACCCTCCCTTGTGACAGCCACCCCTAAGACAGCTCCGTTGCTTTATGCTTCCCAGGCCCTGTGCACACATGAGCTTTTTCCAGTTCTCAGTTCAGGCCTAATTCAGGTTAAGAACGAGATATGGTCTTCCTCATCTGGCAACTGCTTTTGTGTCAAACATGGTACTGGTGTGGTCAGTACACGTCCCAAAACATCCACCCAAGTCACCCCTGAAAGGACTGGTGTTGACATTAATCCCCACCTAGGGGCCAGGCAAACCTGAAGGCTGGACATGCTCCCACAGCTGAGCTGACCTGGCCACCAAGGTCTACTACCCACCCCCTGGTGGTCAGAAGACCTCAGGCCTGAATCACAGAATCACGGAATTTGCAGAGTTGGAAGTTGCAAATTCATTCCTCTTCTTGAGAACTAAAACCCTTACCAAAAAAGTGAAAACCAATAGAAAGAAAGAGGAACATACCCATAGACTCACAGGGACCGGTCTTGATTTACATACTAGGAAATGGCCCTGGGGTCATTTATCTTCTGACGGCAAATTGCCACCAGCAACATGCCTCTTCTGAACATCCACGGTTCAGCCCCCCCATCCAAACCGCCGAGTACAGCTGTGGCATTCCCCACTCACCAGGCACATAGATGTAGATGTCCTTCCCTTCCACTTCCCCATCCTCCACTTGAGTGTGGTTATAATAGCAAACATACAAGCCCGTATGAGCGGCTGAGGCATTTCCTACTTCAAGCACTGTCACGAAGAGGCCACTGTTGTTTTCTTCATGTCTAATGTCTATCCTGTGGCTTCCCTCGGTCACTGGGTATTGCCAGCTCACTTCGCTGTCTCCAGAGCATTTGAGCGTGAAATTGGAATTCAGCTGTACCACCATTTCATTCCTATTGGGAACAATAGTCGGCAGAGGAAGCTGGCAAAATGTTAGGAGCGGTCCTGCAAAAAGACATGAATAAATAGCGTATGAACACACAGAACAACCTCAGCACGGAAAGACAGCAGAGTGGATCCAGAGCAGCTGTTTTTCTAACCATTTCGGACGTGCTGATGTCCCAGGAAATCTGCCCTTGTTAAAAGCCAGAGTTTTGCCCGGTGGATGGCAAACGGCTTCCCTTTGAAATGCTAAGTGTTTGCTTGCTGCCTTCTGTTTGTCAAATCAAGAGGTGAAAGACAGGGGTGAAGTTAGAGATAACTCCCAATCCACACCTCAGCTTCCCAGCCCCAAACGTGAGCACTGCTCTGCTGCACACCAGTGAATCCCACACCCTGGGTGCTGGGTCACGGGCATCTTACAGCTCCTTACAGCGATGGTCCGGAAACCAGCAGTTCTGTCAGCCTTCGAGTAAGCTCACAACTGAAATTTAGAAACCCCTTTCCCAAGATCAACACCTGCATTTTACATCTGGCTTCTATTTCTGCAAAGGGGACAGAGCAGGAGTTTAGACCCAAAAATCTGTGCATCGGGTCTACCTCTAGCCAAAATGTACAGAAGGTTTATAGCCAAATAAAACTGTAATTCACTGAACGAGATGTTGTAGATGGCACTGGTTTTCAGATACAATCTACAGTTAGAGGCTCAGATTTGCAAGCCTAAGTAATTTGTAGGTGGGCTGGTGCACGTCCAACTCCCAGAAGGAAAATTAGAGGATCCACACCCTAAAAAAAAATAGGCGATTCACCAGGGAAACGGATTTGCTGTTTCAGTCTATCAAACGACCTGCACAAAACACATAGGGTAGTCCGCGGTAAACAAGCACTTAGGCCCACGGTGTGAAAGTGGGCTCTGTGCAATAAACCGGCAGCAGGAATCCAGACTGCCTTTGAAACCGGTTTCTCACTCCTGCACGTGTTATCCCGGTCCATGGGCCCTTTCTATATTTGGCGCCCTGTGGCAAACCCTGCCCTCCCCTCCCGGCACCATTCGCTCGGCAGATGTTGGCGCCGGCGAGCGCGGTTCGGTGGTGCGGCGTGGGAGGATGCGGGGAGCCCACACAGGCAGCACCGGGCTGCCGGAGAAACCCCAGTGGGGCAGGGCTGGGACAGCTGGAGGTGGCCAGGCTCACTTTCCCTGCGCAGGCAGACAAACCGGGCCGGAGGCTGTAGCAGCCATAGAGGTGCCAAAGCGGCCGGCACGGGCTAGCAGAAGTACCCTCTTCTCCGTAGTTCTTGCCTTAGACTACTGAAGGCGAGGGCAGAAAAATGGAGCCTGTAGCCAGCTGGCAACCATTTGGCATGCGTTATCGCGGGCACAATGAGAGCAAACTTAAATGTAGGGGTGGAGAGGCTTAAAGGGCTGAGGAACGTTACCTGTGAGAAAACATCCCAGGATCAGGAACGTCCGTGGGGAAGTACCCATAGCTACCACCAACTGAAACAGAAAGGAGAAGGCAGGAGAGAGACGGTTAACGGACTGAAAATGGGGACGAAAGTTTGCAGGACCTGTCTCCTGCAGTGCCCTAGCCCAGCTCCCCGGCATTCTGTGTGGTGCCGGGGTCAGAAACCGCCCCGGGACCCCGGCTCACACCCGAAGCCCATTGAGACTCATGCAACCACCTCCCGCGAGGTACGTGGGGCCGCAGACTCATCACCGGCACGGGGAACGCAGCTAAGGCTCCATAACCCTTTCGCTCCACTGGCAACGTACAGGAGCCAAGTCCTGGCCCATCCGCCTCTCAAACCACAGCTCTGGTGCCCACTGCAGCCTCCGGCACCGAGCCCACAGAAACACCCCTCCACAGAGGCAGCACCCTCACAGGCATCGACAAGGATGCAACGGTTTTATGGGATAAGTTCTGGCCTTTCAGCTACAAGCAGCCTTTATGCGAGAAAAAAGCGTGTTAAAAAACTACTTTTATTACAAATAGCACAATCCTGAATGATATTTTTGTTTTGCCATTGTACATATGTATATATATAGCTTACTGAATACAATGCAATACAATAGTGTTTATTGCTTATTTAGCAAGAATTCCCTTGATCGAGAGACACGCTATTTAAAACATATGCTGAAATTTTCTAATGGAATAAATCCACGACCGACTGCAGGCCAGCACTGCCACTCGCAGAGCGTCTCTTCTCCCCAACACTGTGGACAGTCATAGATCACACGCGATAATTTTAGCTTTCAAACACGTAATCCTAAGGCATCAGTCTAGAAGGGGCAGCAGTGGCAATAACCATCTATGCAATTTTTATGCCATCTAATGACATTTCTACCTAAAACCCTCAAGCAACCTGCTAGGTAATTTCCAAAAGGGGAGCTCCTACACCCCCTGCTCCCATTGAAATCAATGGACGTTTTGTTGGCAACTTAAATAGTAGCTGGATTTGGCCCACAGCCAATGTAGATTAAAAAAATGGCTGCACGGAAGAGCCCCTAATCTGAAACACAGACCAAGGAGTAAAATAAAGGAAGCTGTGCCAAGACAGGGACTACTTTTCAAAGGTTCTGGAGAGTTTCTATTCACTCTCTGGTATTCAGCTCCCGATGCTGAGATAGGAAAGCACGTAGGTACATCCAGTTATGGCGACTATGCCAGTGCCATATGGAAGTTAAATGCTTACAACATGCCAAGGAGTGTTTCTGAACCAGTCCCCCTTTCCTCCCACAACGTATGGAGCAGACAGCGCGCTTTTGCAAAGCAAAAAGTATTTGATACGCAAATCAAACATAGAAGTCCCAGGAGCAGGATTAGAAGACTTACAAACTAGCAACCTCCACAAACGTGTACAAACAACTTCAGAAATTCAGCTGACAACATTCCAGCAGAGACAAGGCATTTTGCCTGATTCTTCAACTAACAATAATTGCCATGTGTTTATGTATCTGTCGCCCATTGATAACAGACTCTCGGACATCAAAGTCGTCCCTCGGTCTCAGCCTCCTTACTCATTTTTATCACATTTATATCCTGTAATTTTTTTCTGATAAAGTGACTCACTGTAAAGCTTGAAAGACTTACCATGGTCTGCTTTATTGATCAGACTCCTAACCTCCCAAGATCCACAAGACAATGTTACCCCACTGTCTGCCAAGTTTCCTTCTGTCTTTTCTCTCTGAAAAGGCAGATCTCTCCCCGTTTTGTGTTGGTTTTGCAGACTATTCAGTGCAAGTGATGCAGCACAGAAGCAGAAAACACAAAGCTAGCTCAGCTTTTGCACACCAGTCTGCAGAAGCTCTGCTGTTGTGAGGTGAGGAGTGAAGCCCCGTGACTGCACCGATGTAAGTACAGGCGATGCCATTTCCAAAGTGCTACTTCAAATTTGCTGTCTTGGTTGGGCTGCCATAGAAATCAATGAGCTGAGTGCCTCGATCTACCATTGCGGTTTAAAAACATGAGGACTTAACTAAAATCTGTGTTTTCCAGCTGGCTATTCTTTCACAACCCAGAGCTTTGATCTTTCTTCAATGACCTGTTAATCTCATCAAGACCCAAAGCAACACTTCCTCACTGTGAAAGACAGAATAATGTACTAAGGATTCACCATCATCTGTACTCAAAATCTATTTGAATTGCATTTAACTACATCGTCTGTCAAACTTAAGCATGCTGGAGTCCCATCTCCAATGTATCCTTGCACATCAGTGTTGGAGTCAAGGTTTAATGCAGGTACAATTTCACACCTCTGGGTGAAAGAGAGTTTACTCAGTCCCACAACACCTAGCAGGTGTGCTTAGCATGGTCTGGTTCATTTATGATCAGCTAATTTTTATACACACTTATTTGTCTTTTTTACCTTCCTTATGGCAGAGCATCCCTCTTTGTCCTAAATCACCCAAATCTCAGCCCTGAATAAATACACCAGGTTCGGTTCCTAACACCGCTCCATCAAACCATAATTTGGTGTAACTTCATGGAAACCAGTAGATTTATACAAGCTATTGACAGCACACATACAACGTAAGTTTGAGCCAGCCTTAATTCCTTGCATACCTTGAACATTGCTAGCTAAAGTAGAAACGTAGGCATCTATAGTGAAAGCTACATGACGCCATGAAGGGTTTGCCAAACTGTCTGCAGGGGAGGCTGATTGCTCAGGGTAAAACAGTCATTGCATCTACTTTAACCACTGAGTTTTGAAAGGATCTGACTCAATTTTTGGTATCTCTCTTTTGTGCTTTAGTGACAACGGGGCTCTGAACAACCTGCTCTAGTTGAAGATGTCCCTGCTCATTGCAGGGGGGGTTGGGCTAGGTGAACTTTAAAGGTCCCTTCCAACCCAACTATTCTATGATTCTATAAAAAGCAGGAAAAGAACATCTGAAGAACTGTTATCAGCAAGTAGTCAATCTTCTAAACACTCACTGCCAAGTGCTGGCTTCCTACCAAGAAGGGTTTCATTGACTGCACCATAGAAGATAAAGTAAAATCAATATCCAGAAAGCCGATGGAAATATGCGTTTAGAAAATGATGCTCTTCCCAGGTAACTGCTCTACATGATCTAGAAAGAAAGCACCGTGGTAGACCAAGAAAAGACAGTGATATATATTTTTCACACTGCTGTAAATCAAAGACCTCTTTCAAGACAGAAAACTAGCCCATCTACCAGAAGACTGGAGACTACCAGACTTCTCTTCTGTCAGCTACCCAGTCACTACAGTTCATCCTCTTGGCCACAGGATGGCAATGTTGATCCACATTAATGAGGGAAATGCCTCGTCGAGCAGCAGGCAACGCTAGTCTCCAACATAGCAGATGGAATCTAAACTGGGTTTCCTGGATCAACTTAAAATTCAGATTTCTTATATTTTAATTTCATGCAAATTCACCGATTAAAAAAAAAAAAAAGTCCCTATTGTTCTGTATTTACATAAGGGATATGACCATAGTTGTATTCCAAATCTTGGCACGTAATGATGTGATTATCCTTGTTATGAGAGGGCTGGATAGTTTCAGTGGTGATTTTGTCAGGGGCAGTCTGTCCTTCTGGGAAGACTGATCTTTTCCAGGAAGAGCTAAGGCCAGCCCAAGAAAAGAGGGGCACGTTTCCTCCTTGTGGTATATGTCACTAGCTGAATGTAAATGTTCAGACGGCACCTCCTGAAACATTTGGTTCTCAATTCCCAAATTGCAAACTCAGTTCTCCACAAGAGCAGAGCTGCCCCTCAGCGCTAACAGAGTGGGGAACGGCAGAAACAACAAAAGACAACTTCTTCAACTTCTTCAGTGAAGAAGACCGGCGTAAATGTTCTAAAATGAGGCTTGTTCTACACCCCGTTACAAGTATCTGCATCCAGCATAGCCTGTATGCAGGAATAACTACACAAGATGACTAGCCCAGTGCTGGGCTCCTGCAGAGTGCTTTGGGCTCTGCAGGACACACAGCGATGGCTGCTACCCAAGGAGCCTTCCAGTCAGCCCCGATTCTTCAGCCTAACCCTCGAGGACACACTCCACCAGTCTAGGAGCTAAAGGTGGGGGGGAAATTTGCGAAGTCTGCATTTCCCCGCTTGTTCCAAAGAGGATTTTCCAGACTGTCTCAGCAAACAGACAAAAAGACTGGCACTTCCAAGGAATACATCTCTCACAGGTTCTCAGGATCAAATCAAAGAACACCTCAAATCCCAACTCAAGTGCTCAGAAGCACTGCATGGAAAAAACAATCCATCTCTGTTGACCACAAGAGCTAGGAAGCCTAGCTGTTGCAAACTTTTCCCTTGGGCGTCCATGCAAAGCTTTATTGGCTTGAAAGAGATGAGTCAAGCAGGAGAGCAAGGCAAGAGGGAGAGAAAGGATTGTTTGCTTACTTGCTTGCTTTTTGTAAATTATCAGCAGTTCTTGTCACCA
The DNA here is from genome assembly GCA_008921705.1 of Burhinus oedicnemus. Classification (NCBI taxonomy): domain Eukaryota; kingdom Metazoa; phylum Chordata; class Aves; order Charadriiformes; family Burhinidae; genus Burhinus; species Burhinus oedicnemus. Next base: position 190,599 of record VFFE01006134.1, read on the forward strand.
CCAGGAAAAATAATCTCTCAGAAGTCATTCCCTGGTCTTTAAAACAAGTGAAGCAAACATCTATTAAAATTTTCAGAGTTCCCATGCAGAAGTAGTGCCATTGTGGCCAGGACGCAAGCAAGGCAAGGACTCTGTAAGGTTACACATTTCACTTTAAGCCAACTGGAATTAGTTGGAAATAACCAGCAAGGTCTGGGGTATGCAAGTCTACATACACTGTATTCAAATTCTAGCTCCATACTGTAGTACTGTGGAGAGGTATTTTATTAAAATATTTATTACTTCCTGCTTTCTTGAAACCTAATACCTATACGTTACTCTCACAGCCACATGAAGATTTCCCATACATCAATGAGCAAGTAACAGCGAAGATGGCCCCGGTGCCTGATGGCAGCCGGACTGGCACACCTCCTGCCCCTTCATGCCTGGAGAGGAGCACCAGAACAAGGGGTCTCATTTTAAAGCAGCGGGAGAGCGCCTGCAGGCTGGGAGAGCTGGTTTGCTTGTGGACTCCTAAATCCCAGTGCTTTGTGCGGTCTCATTTTTCTTCAAACTTTTTTTTTTTTTCCCCAAGCTTTGAGGTTGGCTAAACCGCTGTTTAGCTGAGGGCCTTTCTAAAATGCTCTTTGTTAACTAGAAGCTAAAACCGAAGTCACTTGCTGGGAGATCTTTCCCTAGCATTTCTAGACCCAAAGTTAAAAGTCGGATCTCCACAGTTCAGATTTTGATCAGCCGATGACAGAGGAACCTTTGATGCCTGTCTCCTTGCTTTGATCCCATCTCTTGCCCCATCCAGGCACACGGAGTTAAGGCAGCCGAGCTGGGACCCAGCTGGGCTCTTGCATCGGCCCTGGCAGATGCCGAAGGCACAACAAGCCACCCCCCTTCCCCCAGCGCGCCCCGTCGGGGAGACAGTGGGCCACCTACAGCCAGCCGAGACGGGGATGGGGATGGTGGAGGGGGTTATGTTCGCAGTCCGCAGCCCCCATCAGGCTCCAGGCGCTTGCCAGTCCCTGCCTGCCCGCGGGGAGCCGGAGCGGCAGCCCCCAGGGAGCGGGGAAGCGGCGCTGCCGCGGCTCCCCCTCGGTCCCCAGCCCTTTGGCTAGAGCCGCTGCGGACCACAGGCTGCCCGGGACACCGAGCAAACCTAGCAGAGATGGCAACTCCCAACCACTTCGCTGTTTGTCTGGGAAACAATAGGAAAGCCTTTGCCAAGTTGGAACGATTGTTTTTTGTTTTGGTTTTTTTTTTTAATGCGAGGTAGTCTGGAAAAAGAAAAGCGGGGTAGGGGAGATGGAGAGGGGCAAAGCAAAGCCGCGTTCCCCTCCAGGGCTGGCTAATTCTGCTGGCGCTGCGACCCGAGGGCTTCTTCTCCAGCCCTCTCCGTCGGGCGAAGCACGGACCCCGAGGGCGCGGGCGTCTCGGCGGGGGGACAGACGTTGTGGTCCCGGCTCGGAGCTATGGGACCAAGGGAGAGCGACGTGCCCGCAGCCCTGGGGACGGGTCCGTCGGTCCCCACCGGGGCCGAGGCGATGCCCTGTCCGCCCCGGGCGTGCAGCCTTGGGCCCCGGAGGAGCACCAGGGAGCTGCATCATTTGCAACAGACGCGCCGAAAATGCCGTCGAGGGGCTCTGGAAACGTGCCCCCGGCGCGGGCGGGGGCCAGGGCATCGTCCCCGCCTCTGCCCCGCAGCCGCCTCCCCGCCGGGATGAGGGCAAGCCCCGGGGGCTGACGGCTGCGCCCCGGGGCTGCTGCCGCCTCGCCTGGATCTGTCGCTGCTGGCTCCAGAAAAAGTTGTCCAAGTCCTGTTCTCTGGAACGGCTCCTGGGCTGCGGGATCCGCGTCCAAAAATGTTGAGCAATGCCGCGGACAGCCAAAAAGCCATTTCCTACTTGCTCCTAGGACTTTTCCAGGGGACTCCAGCCTGGCAGAGGCTGGCAAGTTCGCAACCTCCGTGCTTGACAAAATCCAAACGGTGGCCGCGAAGACTTCGCCCTCGCCCGGGGTAGGAGGCGGTGGGTTCCGGCAGTCCGGCGGGGCTGGCGTTCCCGTTGCGAGAGGGGGGCTGTAAGCTGGAAAGGCTCCAGGTACCGGTTCTGCCTCAATTCAGCATCTTCCCTTCCGCCGAGACGTGTAAAATAAAGACGGGGCGCGCAGGGATGGAGACGGGGTTGCTCTGGGAAAGGGGGGTTGTATGCGTGCCCCCGCCCGGGATCTCGGGGCATTTTGGGCTAGCCGGTCATGGAGAGCGAGGTGGGGAAGGGGGATCTGAAGAGGGGAAGGTGGGGAAAAACAAAGGGTGGGGGAAGGGACGGGGGAGTAGCGGGGTGAAGGCAGCAAGGGATGCGAGAAGAGGGGGCGCGACTCTACCTGAATTTGTCGGTGCGCGTCCCCCCGTCCCCCCGCTACCCGCGGAGCCCCGGCGGGTCGCTCCCGCCCCCGCGGCAGGAATGCGGCGCGGTGGCCTCCGCCGTCCCAATCAATGTGTTTGTCATTAGCGCTGCCCGCGTTGCTCGCCGCCGCGCCCCGACGGCCCGCGGAACGCCGGGCTCCCCGCTCCCCTCCGCGGGGACCGCCAGCGCCCGCCGCCCCCCGCCTGCGCCCCGCGGGAAAGAGCCCCCCGCCTGGCTCAGAGCATCGGGAAAAAAGGAAGGGGGAGGAAAAAAAAACCCAAACAACAACAACAAAAAACCCCCCAACCAAAACACCAAACCAACAACAAATAAATAAAGTGGGGGAAAAAGAAAAGAGGGGGGGGGGGAAAAAGGGGGGAGAAAAGGTGAAAAAAAGAAAAAGGTGGGGAAACTGCCCCTCACCTCTTACCTTCTCCTTTATAATCCGCAGCCCCAATCCTGCAGATTGTAAAATATCCAAAATATGTCCACGTCTTTTGTGACTTTCCCCGCTCAGCCGCGCTCTTTCCCTCCCTCTCGCCCTCCCTCCCGATCCGACTGTAATGGTCTCACAAACCGCGTCCCGTAATTGATTCAATGTTATAGTCCATCCTTCCAAAACTAATCATTTGCTTTAAGTAAATAGCTGTCAGGAAATGAAGCCCCCCTCCGGCCCCTTCAGAATAAGAGCCACCCTGGCTCGCCCGGCGCCCCCAGCCCCGCGGCCGGAGGCGGGCGCGGAGGCGGGCGGCTCTTACGCAGGCAGGGGGGCCAGTCTCTGCCTCCAGATTTCAGCAGCCTCGCAGGGGAGGGGGGAGGTTAGCCATATGGCAGGGGCGAGGGGGAGGAAAGGGGGGAGAGGGGAGTTTTGCACTGCAGGGGGAGAAAATAAATAAAAAAAAATTAAAAAAAAAAAATCCCCAAAAACTTTCATGAAAACTCCGAGTGCTCCCAATTTCATGAATGAGCCTTCCCTCCTCAGACCCTCCAGGACGGTGGGTCGGGCACCGGGCTCGGTGTCCACGGTCACAGTGTGAGTTTATGGACGGGGAGTTTGATCTGGAAACGAATTTGCGGGTTCCTCGTGTCCTTTGTACAGCACCGAGCCTGGGCTCGGGCTGGAGAGCTGGACGGACGGCCGTGAGCCAGCCCGGAGCAGGAGGCACTGAGAGAGAGGGGGAGAGAGGAATCACTAACATTTATGAATGAAAGACACAACGAAAGGTAACCTTCGCCAGGAGCCAGCCCCCCCAAACCCCGCTGCTCCGACGGCAGCGGGAAAACTCTTCCCTTCCTCCCTTGCCTTTGCTTTGCCCGGCGCAAACAAACCCCCGTTAATAACCGAGCCAGGGGGGCACGGCGGGGGCCGGAGGTGCCTGCGGAGGCGAGGGCAGCGCACGTCCGAGTCCCTCCTGTTTGAACACGCTCCAGACGGAGCTTTGATCCCCGCCGGGGAGCCAGCACCGGGTATCTCTGCTTTGTTGGCCGTCCCTATCTACTGGCGATAAGGGGGTGGCCGGGGGGAGGTGGCGGGGAGCTGCCCTCGCAGCCCCTTCTGCTGCAGGCTCCGTGCGGGAAGGGGCGATGCGGCGGCCGCGGGAGAGGGGGCACTGCAGCCCCAGGAAAGGAGCGGAGCGGGAGGCCCTGCCTGCCTGCCTGCCCCCCTGCCTGCCCGCCTGCCTGCCTGCCTGCCCGCCTGCCGCCCGGGGAGGGCACCGGCCCGAGAGCTGCGCCCCGGGGGCTTCTGCCGCTTCCTCCCCTCCTCGGTCTGGCCCTCCTCCTCCTCCCCGCACCTCTTTTTCCCTTTCGGTATTAAACAAAAGAAGAAAAGTTTGTCCTCAAAGTCAAGCGCCAGGATCCGGTGTTTTTTTCTCGTTCCTAAGCGAAGGAGAATTAAGCCTCTGAAGGGAAGATGCCCCGAAGGGAACGGGAGCAGACAGGAGAACCGACTCCCGGGAAAAGCCCGCTCAGGCTGAGGTGCCCTGGCGGGGCTCGCAGGGTCCCCGGCGCTGCTCCAGGCCCTTTGCACGCCCTCCACTAGTGCATCCTCGGCTCGGGTGAGTGCACAACCCCGCTATTGCTTCCACATGTTCCTCCAGGAAATCATCGGAGTCAGATCTGTGAGCAGCCCCTGGTCGGAATGCTAACAGGATACCGTAATGCTTGTGAATAAACAACAGGCTCCCAGCGAGTCAAAAGCCTGGCAAAAAAAAAAAAAAAAAAAAAAAAAAAAAAAAAAAACCAAAAAAAACCACAACCCAACAAAAAAAAAACCCAACCAAAAACCACACCACACCCCAAAACACAGGGAAAGAAAAAAAAAAAAACAACACAAAAAAACACTGTACCCTGGAACTGTCTACTTGGGGGGCGAGCGCTTCCAGCAGCCTGAACTCCTTAATTTGTGAAGGGGAAGGTCCTACCATGACTTGGGTCGGAGCTACAGATTAAGCCCCGCGAAGATGCGCCGTTCAGACCGGCGACAGCAACCGCCCGGGAGCTCCGAGGCGATCCCGCCCGGCTCTACCGGGCTCGGGCCGTGATTTACCGTGTCTGGCTTAACGTGCGGGGCGGCGGAGGTGATTCCTGGCGAAGTAACCGTCAGGATGGGATGTAATGCGAGAGTTACTCTTGCAAAAAGAAAGGAGCAAAAGGAAAGGGGAGGAGGCGCCTTCTGGTTGCAATTACCTGCCTCATTTGAATAATGCCTTTGTCATGATCATTATCGAGCGGTCGTTAACGGCTTCCACGTGGGATCTCACAAGATCCAGCGAAAAATAAAAATTGCAAATTGGGGGACTGGCAAAGCTGCCTGCTAGGCCAGCCGGGCGCTGCGGGCGGGGAGCCCGCCTGTCTCTGCGGGGACCGCGACGGGGGTGACACTTTCCCCGACGTGGCTTCCCCTTTCCCCACGCTAAGCGGGGCGACCCCGAAGCGCCGGCGGTGACTATGGGTTGGTTCCCGCGTAGATAAAATAAACCCTCCAGGAGGGCTCCTGAGCTCTACCCCCCGCCCCGTGTGGCGCAGGGGGGTCCCGTCCAGGGAGGCGGGGGGAACTTGGGGTTAGCGAGAGGACAGGCAGGGGGTGGGGGGATTTTTACCACTGCGTCCCCCTCTCCTCCCGCCTTCCCCTCCCCCGAAGGGCTGGAGCAGAAGGCATCCCGCTAGCCTGTGTTTATGCGGCAACAGATGGAAACTGCACATCTTAAACAAAACTGCGGCGCCCAGGCTAGAGCCGCTCTCGCCTGTTTATGCTCTGGGATGGGGGGGGTCCCCTCCGGGGGGTCCCTCCCCGGGACCCTCCCCGGGATCCTCCCCAGTGGGTCGCGGGCACCGACGGGGCGGGTTTTCCAGGGCGGCTCGCTCCGCGCTCGGACGCTTCCAGGGGGGGCTGGGAGCCTGCGAGCCGCCCCGCTCAGCATCCCCCCACCCGGGAGGAGTCCCAATTTGCTGCAAGTAACGAGCCCTTTCCTGCGGCGCTCTCCCAAGGGTGAGCCGGGCAGCGTTTAGCTGGCTGAGGCTATTAGGCAGCCTAATAGGTGGCTCAGGCGGGGTCCGAGCGGCCTCCTACGAGGCGGGGGGCGGCAAGAGGGGGTCCCCTGCTCGGGCCCCGCAGCCTTTTGTCTCGGTGGGAAGGCAGGTCAGGGTTTGATTATCGTTACCCACCGATGCACGGTGCGGGGGTCAGCCGCAGCCCGCTCGCCCTTTTGGAGCAGGAAGCGCTGCGGGGTGAAGAGCAGCTCCGGCCCGGAGCACAGAACCCTCAAAGCCCTCAGAGAGGGAGAAAGCGGAGCGGCCTCTCATCGCTTGTCGCTGTAAATCTGTGCTCGCATCTGTTGCGGAGGGAGGAGAACACAGCGGTGAGGGCTTCCTGAGACAGACGGGGAGCAAGGCAGGGGACCGTCAAGCCCCCCAGCCCCCCCCCCGAGATATGTGTACTGCCCGCGGGAGAGCCCTGTGCGCATTTACAGTCCTACCAGGTTGTTGGGGGTTTTTTTTTCGCCTTTCCCTCTTTCCACAACACCAGATTCGCTCATTTTATTTGCTCAACAGGATTTGGCTCTGAATAGCAGGGATCCCATGTCACCGGGAGAGCAGGGAGCCAGACAAAAGAAATTAACGTTGCCCAGCCTGCCCTCCCCAGCCTTTATTTTGATTCCCCACATGGCTGGCTAAGGTAGTTCCCTGTTTTCCCACTGAGGCCGCCGCTGCCGCCACAGCGAGCTGTTTTACTTTCATTGTTGCATTTGGCTCTTGACGTTAAATGATGCCAAAACAGCCGTGGAAGCCTTATTCTTTGAAAAACAGACTTTGTTTTCCCTTCTGCTCCCGCCATGACTTTCTGACTGGGACAGAATAAACAGGCCGCTCTGGCCCAGAAGCGGCTCGCACCCAGCGTAGGGGCGAGGTAAGGCAGCCCAGAAGGCAAAGGGAAAACGGGTTGTGCCTCTAGCTAGCCCTTCACCGGCGACTTACTCCGCCCTCCGCTATGCCCCGGTCCCCCGGCTCCCCGGGGCGGGGACCCCGGGCCCCGCCGCGGCACCGACGGGGCGGGCAGGCAGAGCCGCTCTCTCGGGGCGGGGAGGCAGAGCCGCTCTCTCTCGGGGCGGGGAGGCAGAGCCGCTCTCTCGGGGCGGGGGTCTCCGGCGATGCCCGCCGCCGCCCGCGACACTAGAGGGCACCGGAGCCCGCGGGAGGAGCGAGCCCAGCCCAGCCGGGGCACCGCACGCCCCGCCAGCCTTTGGTGTCTCCGTTGTTAATTAAGGGAGCGAGCGGGTTTGGAAAGGATGGTGAAGCGGGACCGTCCTCCCGTTCCCGGGAATCTGAGGGCTTCATCCCTGCAGGTCCAGCCCCGCACAGCCCCGGGCTGCCGTGGGCCGGGCTCAGCGGCTCGGGGGACGTGGAATGCTGCAAGAAAGCAGAGAGAGCAATTCCTCCCGTGCCACAAATAAGAAGTTTTCCCTCTGAAATCAAAGGACCTCCTCTGCTGATTCAGCCCAGGTTTGATTTCGGTTCATAACTCCCGAGACCGTTATCTCTGCTTTTGTTCTTTCAAGCTGCAGCAATTAATGGATTACAGCAGGACAAAACCACAGCCAGACCGGGCTGCTTTGGTTCTGTGTCTATTTGCTGTTTGTATCAGCTTTGCCCCCTCAGGCTGCTGTGCTCGGGGACCCAACCCCGAGATCTTCATGGGGGAGCTGGCTGGTGCAGAGGCCACCCTGGACATAGCGGTCATGGCCACCCTTGGCAGGATGGGCATAGGCCAGCCCTGTTTTGTGTCAGCATCAGTCCCTGCACGTCCCTGGTCTGACCATGCCCACCATACGTCCCTCCCATGGGCACAGAAGAGCCAAGGTAGGCTGAGCATCACAAGGTGCCAAACTCAGGAGAGACCCAACATGTCTGTTTACCCCTGACCTGCCCATGCTCCAGACATGGGATGTCATTTTTCTGCTTCATCCCGTGACAGGTTTTCTTCTTACACTTGGTGATTAAAAATACATCCCTTTGGGATGATTTGCTGTAGAATAACTGGAACCATGGCCAAGGTATCTGAATTGTAATTGGCTTTCTAGAACAATCCCCCTCCTCCCTGGATGTGTCATGCCCCAAAATGCCATCACAAACGAAACACTATCCCTATGTCATGGAGAGTTCCAGAGCATGGGTCTCCCCCATCTCAAGGATAAAGAGGAGAGAAAGTTATCAATGCCTCCTAAGGCTTGCAGAATTGGGGTTTGTGTGGAGACAGTGGAGGTTACGAGTTTTACCCGATACTTTCCGAAACAGGTCAACCTCTAATCCACCATTAGGGATTGCAAGAATCAGCATCCATGTTGACACAGTCAGCAGAAAGCTCTAGACCTGGAAACGAATTTAGCCATTCCTCTTAGTCATTGAATTTAATCATTCATTTGACTTTTATTTACCAAGATCGTGCTGGAGGTGTGTTGGCAGGAGGTGGGAATCACATTGTCCTTCTTCTTGCAGTGCTGTGCGTTTCCTGTACTCAAACGCAAGACTGAGGTTAGTTCTATAACCCTAATCTGGGACGGAAGAAATCAAGCAGGCGCCAATCGCACCTAGAGCCATTCCAAGAGTGCCAGTGACCGAAGCCCACGTGTTCACTTTTCTTTCTTTAGCTGGGAGACAGGAGAGACTGACACACTGAAAAGTCAGGGGAAAACATTTCTTTCTTTTCTGTCACTTCTAGAAAAGACCTGCAGCCATGGATGTGAAGCTACAGCTTAGACTTAGCTCAGACAGGGATGCTCTGACATGGATTAGGAGCAGGGGATACGGCAGCATGTAGGCAGGTTTTGATCTTTGGACTGCTGGCCATTTTAGTCAGATACTCTGTTTTTTAACCTAAATTATCTTTTTAGAAAGACTCTAATGTGGAAACTGGGCCAGATTCTGCTTCGTGTAAATCTGGTGTAACTAACTTCAAGGAAAATATTCCAGATTGAATCTGGTATAATTAAGATTAAAAATTGGCTCTGGAAGTCTTTTCTTTGGCAGTAAAGTTAGAGAAGTACTGTGAAGAAAAATAATTCAAAACAGAACATTGATTCAGTGCTCTTTTAAATAACATATGCTATAGGCGCTTTGAAGGCATTTGTTCTCCATGGCAGCAGTATTTTAAAACTTTCACTTTGGTTCCACTAACCAAGTTAACCCTTCATAACCGACTGTGTTTAAAATGTTACGTACAGAAACCTACCATTTTGCAGGACATTGTCCAAATAACAAACAAACAAAAAATTCCATTAAAATGATACGATTGCTGGTGTGGTAGTAGCAAGCTCCTTCTTGCTGGTGAAGTCATGAATTTCACTGTTCTAGCCACAACACAGGCATTGCAGTGAGTCTGAATTTATAACTTACTTGTCAACAGGTTTTTTTTCACAGTGCAAACCTCGTTATCTGACTGCTAAACGCAACACACTGAGGAGGAGCAGTTTTCAGAAGGCGGTTGCTTAGCATCCCTGGGAAGCAAACTCTGAAAGGAGTCCCTAAAGGAACGCTGAAAAACTGAAGACCTATAAATTATTAGACATTTTTCTAGCTCCCATGAATCAGACAACAAGGTGTCCTTCAATAGTTTCTGTGTCAAATATCACTTCATTTGTTAGGCCCATGCCCCTAATAGAAACTATTTCAGCGTAATTTGATTGCAGTTGGTGAGAAGATGCTGGCCGGTTTTTTCCAGGGCTAACATTCACCTGCAAAGAAATGTCATTCCCTTGAGTGGTCCCAGATTTTCACCACAGGTTAATCAGATCTTTCTTCAGGGGGTGTAGGAAAAGAGGGGAAAAACAAGAATCAGCTGCGCCTCTCTCTGATTCCTTGCGGTGTATGAAGAATACGGACTTGGAAAATGTGTTTTGCTCTTTTTAAGTGGGGTTGGGATGTAGGAGAAGTCAAATTTGTTTGTTATTTCAAAAGTACAGGAATATCAAGCCTTGTCCACCCTCTTTTTGCTAGAGGAATCCTTGCTGAATCAGTGAACAAAGACATCACGGTGAAGCTGACAATTTCACCAAGCAATCTTTTAAGCTGTTTGTTGAGCGGGTTTGTAGAGTTAGGGAGCCATGAGACACACGACATGCCCCAACCTCCTGCTGCAATGAGCTTATCCACCACCCTTCCTCCATCCTGTGCGGGTTCCTCAGAAGGATGCAGGAAGCAAAGGTGGGAGAGCCCAGACCACAGCTCTGAAAGGACCTGTACTGCAAGAGCTGGGAAGATGGGGGCCATTCTGATTTTACCCATTTGAGGTTTCTTTCAGAGAAGGGGAATCGTGGGATAATCCCTCACCTTCCTGGCCACTATTCCCATCCGTGTTTTGCTTCCTTTGTCCCACGTTAACAGGCTAAGTGCTGAAGGAATAGCAGTAAGGATGCAAAAAACGCCCAAATGAGAACAGTGCTCTTTGCTGGCTCTCTTTGTCCATCAGTCAAAGACACCGCAAAGAAGGAATAGAGTAGGAACAGGTCACTTCATCCCTATTTTCATAGTCAAAGGGAATAGAAACATGCTCTCCTCATTGTCAAGAGAAAACAGAGTTTCCTTTCCCTCTCTCTTTGTGATGGGAGAAAACATTTGTAGAGCCAAAGTATATCCAAATAAATTCTTGCAATTCCTATCCATCACCAAACTTACATTTTCTTTTCTCAGTTATTTTTCTTCCAATGTGTTTTATACTACTATAAGGAAAAGGTTTTATTTAAATCCATGCCTCTACGAAACTTTATTGGGAACCTCTCATTAAGAAAGCTGTAAGCCGCCTCCAGTGGTGTGAATGAATCTATGAAGCCTGCTTCGATTATCCTTTTCCAAAACGTAGTAGGATTCAGTCAACTTGACAAGATGAAGGGTTTGAGGAAATGTTTTACTCCAGAAACATCAGCAGCTGTACAGCTGGGGGCTGATCAAAACTGCGCTCGGAAGTGTAACTGTGGCCTCTGCCGTTAACAGGGAAGTCAGAGGCACGCAGTTCTGCTTACGGAAGGTTAATATATAGGTAGTTAGACAGTTTGAGTGGACAGAAGCCATTGTAAATATCTGAAGAGTAAGTGCTTTTTTTTTTTCCAGGAGACAAATGGTCCCCTGGCCCACTTAGCACCTGCCAGTGCCCCTCCACTGCCCTTTGCCCTGTGGGGCTGCTTGTTCTGACAGCTTCTGAAGCTCTCCCAGCTTCAAATTCCTTCTCCGTATGTTGGCTTTTTTCATTGCTGCCTATCCCAATATTGACTTAGGAAAGAAGGAGAGTTAAAAATAGCTAGCTCCTGTACTGTCTACAGACCTTCTGCCTAGCTTTGCTTTACGCCTGTGAATCACAAACATTGGTTTAAACCATCATTAGCATTTGAATGGAGATAAGGGGGACGAGAGGAACTCGAGTAGGCAGTCACCTTGTGTAAGTATCACCCCTCAATTATTTTGAAGAGTAGGAGAGAAGCAGGATCACAGCAGAGGTTGTTTGCATCCCATTTCAGTAGCAGGGATTATTTGGAATTAAGGATGTAACAAATTGGCTTTCAAAAAACCACGCTGGATCCCTCAAAGAGCCCACTGGAGCCTGAGTGAAGCCTGCTGTCGTTCATGGGCAGTTTCCTCCCTTCTCCTCCGTAGCATCCTTGCTTCGAAACCGCTCTGCCTTCCCAAACCCAGGAGTAGCCAGTGTGAAGTCCCAGGTCACTGGGGTGCGCAGTGCGACGGGTGATGTGTGTGGCATGGAGGGGGGTCTTACTGCAGTGGGTGGCACAGTTTTATGAAGGTCAGTAAACCTGAGCTCCATCAGACCACCAGAGAGAGTGGGTTTCCCAGCTGGAACCACTCAAACATGTGGCCCGGCACTGAAAAACACCTCACTCCAGTCTCCAGGAATGCATCTCTGCCATGGTTAGTAAAAGCGTGCCAGAATATCTCAGTGTCGCGGTGTTACACAAGAAGAGAGCCAGACTCTGAGAGAGACGCATTCAAATTGGGATTAAAACCAACTGCTGGCTTCCCACCCAGAAGCAAAAACAAAACGAGTGGTGGCTGTGAGCACAGGCACCACGGGCTCCCTCCACCCAGCTCCATAGCTTCGCCACCTCTGCAACTCCTGCGGCACCTCCAGGAGCCACAGCAGAAAGGAGACATCACAAAAGTCAAACCCAAAGTAGGCCTGTGGTGAGATGTCCTTCAGGCAGAAAAGCTTTCAGACCTCTACAGAGGTTAAAATGTGCCGGGAGTGACAGTTTTGACCCTGTTTGGATTCTGAGAGCTGGTGGTGAATCCAAAATATCCCGTCACTGTGGCTTTCTTCGGTGAGGAATCAGCAACTGAGAGAGATCTGATGTCAGAGCTTGAATGCAATACATTGATATGGCAATGTAATGACTAACCCGTCTGGATGAGGGTCTCCACCATTTGCTGGGGAGGCCTGAGGACCAGTCCCACCATGCAGTGAGCCTGCACATGTGGCCAGAGGGGCAGGACAGTAACTTGCTCGAGGACACGCTTGCTGGCATGTCCTGGCAGCAACCTGGCAGTCCTTGAGGCAGAATGCTGATGGAAGACATGCAGCCACCAAACACATGGGCCATGCTCACGAGGCCACTCTTTCCTCGTTGTGTCGTTGTGGCTTTGGAGCCTAGAGAAGAGCATCCCTGTGGCTCCAGCCCTGTAGCATCAGGAGGGTTCAGCTCTGGGGACCACAGGAAAGAAGGAGAAAGGAAAAGGGATTCTACAGAAGCTCTAAAACCGCCAAGAAACAATTTGATATTTATGCTTTGTTTCATTCTTCAGGTTAACAGTGGAGGCAGAGCTGAGACAGGGTGAGTTTGGCTGGTGGTAGACATCTACGATCCCTCCACAGCAGACTGCTGCCACTGGTTTACATCTTTTGCAGGAAGACTGAGTTCCCTCTGCGCGGTTAAGTGAAGCAGGAGCATTAATGATAAAATGGTAAAAATCCACCCTGCCTTGCTCCTGTGTTCATTACCGCCTGCAGCTTTGCCCGCTCCCAACACCTGGTGGAGTGCCCCTGATGCCAGAGGTGTCCTGTGGCCTGACAGGCATCTCCAAAGCTGAGCTCTGTTGGGAAAGATCTGGGCACAGTCTCCTGAATCCAGGGATTACGCTGAGACCTGGAACCCGAACCAGAGCACAGTGCAAGAAATGCCGCATGCAGAGGGTACAGGCAGAGCTTTGCACCCTCCTAGTCTTGACGGTGGTGGCAACAGGCCTCCAGGCTTATTGAAATGCACTGATGTCGGTCCTTAAATTCTCCGGTAGGATGGGGAGTGTTTCTGCCGATGATTAGAGCAGACATGGCGATTAGGTCTGCATTAGGAGCATGACTTTGTCTGGGGCAGGAAAAACTCAGGGCAGAAGAAACAGCTAAGCCTCTGGAGAAAGACAGGCAGAGGCTTGTGTCCTCTTGCTGGGATTTAAGTGAATTATGCACTTAGCAATTCACTAAAGCAGCTACAAGGCTCCAAAGGTGCAAGTTTCGACTGCCTGCCATTTCTTTTCATATTAGGGTGTAAGCCTGTGGGCCCACATATATCACACATGATATAGCTGTCAGGGAGTTAGAGTCCAGGAGACTGGATTTGACGGACTAAATGAAATGCATCAGCTCGTGTTTGGTGCCAGTTGTATAGGCAAAAAAGACCAGTCACTTCACAGATGCAGTGACTTCACTGCTGTACGTGAGGGGTAACTGTTGAAATCCGCAAAGTTACAGCATCGTGTTAGTGAGAAAAGAATGGGACCAAGAGGGTGAGTGTCATGGTTTGGGCTGGATTGGCCCAATCAGACGGAATGACAGGTGCTCTCTCCTGCCTCTCTTCAAAGGGAGGCAAGAGAGAGACTTACGAGTTTAGAAGAAACTAAACTACTTTAATGAAATATTCATAATAAAATAATAAAAAGAAAATAATGAACTATATACAAAGCTGTATCAAGCTCTCAAGATGACAGTCATGTCACCAGCAGGCACTGGGGAAGTCTCAGACTGGACTCAGTGACAGACGGGAACTGGATTCTGGATCCGGATTCAGGATCGGGATCAAAGGCAGACGCAGACAGAGTCCTCCTCGGACGCCAGCCATTGAAGGAAGAGGGCTGACCCTTTGATCCCTCAGCTTTTATACTGAGCATGAGGCAGATGGGATGGAATACCCTGTTGGTCAGTTTGGGGTCACCTGTCCTGTCCGCTCCTCCCCACAGGTGTGACCCCTCTACGCATTTCCGCTTCCCACCCTCTAACGGGTCAAGTAACAAAGCTGGCTGGGCTTGGGTGTTACAGCAATAAGTATAAGCAAGAGCCTCTCTGCATCCCATTCCTTGGCATCAACTATAAACACGGGTCTCATCACTCTGAGAGCCAACAGTTTCTGCACAACATGCTGGTAATTTCAGCAGTTAGAAGAGGCCTAGCTAGAAAGTAAAGTTACTGAACAAAATTGGTCCTGTCTTACCTTCAGTCAGGACAATGAGCCTGTTTTCTTTGAAGTCACAGTGATCACCCATGATGGTTTTCACTTTTGGAAAACTGAAGTGGTAAAGCGGAAAATCTGTAAGAACAACAGTATCTGTAAGAATCTGTACCTACAAGGGTCTGTTAGATATCTCAGAAAAATCAGTATCCTAAAGGTGGGGTTCTAAGAAAAGTTTCTAGCATTTTCATTTCACTCATTCAATCTTTGTTAAGAATACTACCAAAAGGACTTTGTTTTGGAAACACATAAAAACCAGAGCCAACTTTCCACTTCCAGCATCTCCCATTCAGAAGGAATGTGCAGAAGACCTTGATATGATATGAATTAAAAGGATTCCGTCTTTGCCAGCCCTAAATTCCAGGAAGTGAAACATAGCATCCTCATCTGCTCTTGAAGGGAACATTTGTTTTTACTCTAGCCTAAATACCAGACTGTTTCCTAAATCTCAAGAAGTTGACCGTTTGCTTAGATTCCTCAACCTCTCACAACAGAGCAGCAGGCTTTACACAGGCATTTCAAGCGCTCTTGCACGCCGTCCAAAATCGACTCTTGCCCCTGGGGATTTAGAGGCGCCTCTGCAAGAAACACAATGGGATTCCAGTGTGCGCAGAGCTGGTGGGACAGAGCTGGTGGGACACACGGGCTGCTCAGAGTCCTGTTTGTGGCAACGCACAGAGTGATGGGGCCAGGAGATGCTTCGCTATCTGGAGCCAGGCTAATACACCAGCTCGCGACCCTGCAAGGGAGTAGATTTCATAAAGCAGAATCAGCGCTTCATTAAATCCTTCCATAGCCCTGCTAGGGCTGCTTTCAGTTATTGCTTCTTTCCTTCCTCTCTGTTGTGTCTTCGATTATTCTACTTTCTGTGCGCAGGCATTGGGCATCCTACCCGTCTAGCACACACACTCCCAAAAACGTGTAGAATTTCTCTGGCCTCAGCTTCTGAACTGGCAAATATTACCTAGCCAGTCCCTCGCTCCCTGCGGAGCAACTGGGCTGGTGCTCCCCGAGTGCGGAGTGCACCATGCTAGCAACATCTGCCGCTCTTCAAAGAGGTTGTACGCCGCATCTGGTGGAGACGCTGGATTTGCTGCTATCGCGTAGAGGAAGGAGGCAGATAAAGAGGCTTCTGCAATCACCAGACAGCTGTTAAAATGTGAAGGTCCTGATCCTGGAGACAGTTGGGTCAATAAAAATCTGAAATCCGTTGGGATGCCTATGGCTGCTGTATGCTGGTAAACCACCACCCTGCCTGCTTCCCCCTCCTCTCACCAAATTCTGCTCACGGTGGCATCCCAGGAGCACAGGATGGGTGCAGCAGGACAAATAGTCATGCATGCTGAAGTGTGGGGGTTTTCTCCCATTTTGCACTCATGAAAGGTATTAAAAAAACCCCTCACAAAGGAGCTGCAATATGCTAAGTATTTCACTAAATATTTCCTGAACTTGCTGAGGGATTTACGTAGTCAGCAACCAGTGATATTGCTCAGAGGTAATATAGTAGCTTTTGATCTTGAAAAATAATTAATTAGACACAGTAGCATATTTTGGCAAGTGTTATTCTTTCCCAAACATTTTTTTTTTAAATTGTCATTGTACTAAATACATAAGAATTAATCAGGGACTCTGTAAGCAGTTGGTCAAAACCTATACCTCTGTATACAGTATATAAAAAGTCTTTCTGTTTGGCTATGCTGCTTGGGGCCTGGGTTAAGATCAGGGTTCCCAAAACTCACTATAATATGGTTAAAAAACTTCAACATGCTATACCCATATATACATCGCCTCATGTCAGAGGTTCTCTTTCAGCATCACTATAGAAGAAACTCAGGACAGTGAGTACGGTGTCTTCCACCCAAAACCCCTCGGTGGCTAACAGTGCAAAATCACTGGTCCAAATGGGCTTCTGGCAGCTGCTAACATAAATGAAAAAAGCTTCAACTAGCCAAAGCAGGTCACTGCTTTTTGCAGTAAATTTTTAACAGACACTTGTGGGAGTTCTTTTAATTTTCTCCAAGAAATCTCTTCTTTTTTGACAAAATTAAGAAAACCCATGTAGTAAACTAGAAAAATCTATTTAAAACACTGTCAGGTTCTCACCGTTCACATTTATTTATGGGTTTCCTTTTTCCCTTTTTTCCCCAGAGCATATAGAAAAAACAAGAGGGGAAAAAAAGAAGAGAGAAGAATGACAAACGTCCCTGCTTCGTGGTGACTCTCGCCAGCTCGAGAGCCGACACTGAACACCCGGGTTATCTCAACTCCATCCTCCAGTTGGGCTTGTTTACTACTTTGTGCAACCATGCAGTCGTGCTGGCTCGCTCTCAAGCTGTTGCAACAGACAGCCACATCCTGAGACTCTTCCTCTGTCTGTCTGTCTTCAGACTGAAGCACGTTCCCATTTACTGGACCGGGGACAGAGAAAAACTGGGTCAAGAGCAAGACAGGTCGATGCTTGTTCCTTTGTGGCAAAACCAGTGCTGAGACTTGGAGCTGTGCTGGTGGCACAGGCAGAGCAGATGCTCGGTGCGGTTCTGGGCTGGGTCAGGAGATACACAACCGAGAGAGGAGGAGATTGTGGTGGGTTTGGTCAATATAGGGATCTAAGACTTCTCTAAGCAATTTTGAGAACTGAGAGTGGTGAAAAACAGGGATGGGACCGACGAAATGCAAATAGCTGCTTTCCAGCTCCTTCTCCTTCTGCCACCAGGATCATCTGGTTAGAGCTCATGTGGCCGGGTATGGCTGCAACAGGCAGAGTGACTGTAATCCTAACTGCTCCTGTAGTACACCAAAAGACAGAAAAGTCTGAAAAAATACATAGTTTTACTAAAATATTGGTAAGCATATGCTATGCTGCCTCAAGAAAATGAGATATGCAGTATTTTCAGTAATGCGGGTAATATTCATACAAGAAAAACTTAAAAGAATGTGCCTACACACAACATTTAGGCTGATTTTTACTTTATTTGACAACTGCTTTGAACAGAAAATAGCATTTTAGAAAGATTTTTCATTTCCTATGCTCATATCAAAAAGATTTTGAGATATAAAGGTCACTCATTTTTCTAGAGTGTGGTGACATAGATCCAAAAGTTGTATATGGCATTAAATTTGCTTTATTACAAACTTTGATCATTATCAGGTTGTTATGATTCCATTTGGAGAAAAACTTTGAAAAAATCAAGTCCCAATAGCACAGTTTTGAAATGCTATCTCAAGGATTTCTTTTTAAATGCCGTTGAAATATTTTCATCATGTTATTTGTTCTTACTAGTTTGTTTGCCTAATCTTTGAGTTTTATATTTTCACAAGGGTCTTTTTGGCAAAAAAAAAAAAAATCTGAATAGCTCCCTCATAAGAAAGAAAAAATGTGCTACTTTTGTTTGATATATTATATATTATTTGCTACTTTGATAATTACCTATTTTGCAGGCACAGGCCTAATTTCTAGTTGGCAGTATCACCTGAAACTTGATTTCAAGAACGCTGTTTTATTAACATGACCTGACAGATTCCCATAAACTCCCAAAGTTGTGCAATGCTTCTCCTGTGTTTTCATCCCTCAGCACAGATGGGTTTTTTCTCAGCAGAGAAGGGCATTGCAGCATTTCTCTTCTAGAGAAAGGTTACCATAATTCGTTATTTCCTCCTTTAATAATCCAGGAAGTGTCAAAAGCTGCTTGATTTACTCTCTAGAATAAATGGTGGAAAAATAAAGCGTAGGGAAACGTATGAGTAAGCTACGTACAGAAACAATTTATTATTGTACTTTTTGATGCACTTATATGTGCAAGCATACTTTTTTTCTGGCAACTTTCTTAATTTCTGTACATTTTCCCTTCACACTTGGGTTTGTTTCCAACAATTGTATGTTTGTTCTTAGTATTTTGTCATTAATTTTTTATTGCAGTAAGTACCAGCCGATATCAGGGCTCTGCCATTGTACAAGGCACCACGTAAGATCTCAACTGAAATATCATGTACAGCCGCAGGCAAGCATACCTAGGAAAGGTAAATCCTAGGTACAAGAAAGGGCTGCCTTGAAAGTGGGAGGATAAGAGAACATCTAAAGAGCTTGGCTATGTCAGCCTGGAAAACTGAAAACTGAAGAAGTATAAATGTCCTGTGAATGTGTCGACAGAGTAAACACTAGAAGGCAGAAGACCCATTTAAGAAGAATAAATGGGTTAACAGATATCATAGAATCACAGAATGGTTTGGGTTGGAAGGGACCTTAAAGACCATCTAGTTCCAACTGCCCTGCCATGGCCAGGGACACCTCCCACAAGACCAGGTTGCTCAAAGCCTCATCCAACCTGGCCTTGAACACTTCCAGGGATGGGGCCTCCACAACTTCCCTTGGCAACTTGTTCCAGTGCCTCACCACTGTCATAGTGAAAAATTCCTTCCTAATATCTATTCTAAATGTACCCTCTTCCAGCTTAAAGCCATTACCCTTCATCCTATCACTCCATGCACTTGTAAAAAGTCCCTCTCCAGCTTCCTTGTAGGCCCCCTTCAGATACTGGAAGGCTGCTATAAGGCCTCCCCAGAGACCTTATTGGTAAATAAAATAACAGTAAAGAAATATATATTGATCACACACATATTTAGGCTGGTAACTAAAAGGCTTCCAAGCACCAGAGTGATGAGGTTAGAGATAGCCCTCTAAAATGGTGGGCTGCTCACCAGGAGCCCTGCAACAGCCCAAGAGTGGTGAGGACAGAGCTGTGCCAAGCTTCACCTGGGAGGTGAGAGACATCTCGTGGCCCTAGTCTCAGAGGACCAGGCTCTGTATAATCCTGAAGAGCATTTATTTTGCTGGAAGGATGGGACAGCAAAGGCAAGCGGGCATTGAAACTGCTGTATCCCATCCCCAGCTTGGGCAACCAGGCTATTGGGCAATGGCTTCTGTTATGGGGGGGACGCATCTCCCTCGCCAGTAACCTCCGCTATATACACACCGGTTCTGCCCTTGCTGGTGGCTGCAGTAACTGCAGTCTCATTTTCCAGAGCTTTTGGATACACAGAAAAAGCAGAGATTTGCCCATGCTGAAAATTCATGCTGAATTATGACACTCCACAAACCACTGCAGTGCAGAGAGGAATAAATCTCTTTATTATGATGTTTAAAAGTCTTAAATAAAAGGAAGCTATTAATTGCACTGATAATTCATTAACTGGCTTGTCAGAAGCTCAGTGTTTGCTCAGGATTCCCTAGTTTACTGGGCAGGTCATCAGAAAGATTACTCCTTACTGAAGCTTGCAGTAATGAGCTGGTAGCTGATATGGTTTCTCCCCGGTATTGAATCAAAATTCTGGGGAAGGAGACAGAAAAAAACCTGGGACTGGAACCAAGACTGCAACCTGTTACCTTCCCTGAGACCTGGCACGCTCCTCCGAGAGCAGCTCCGCACGCTGTTAGTGCGTCGGTTTGTGAAGTCTCCCGTCTCACCACACAACCCTTCAGAAGTTGGCTGGAGATGACAGCGTACCGCAAAATACCTTGGCGATGTGCTGAATTGTCTTATTACGCTACCACGAGTAAATTGAGTCAGGCATAGCTGGAAGCTGTATTTGCGGAGTGATCTGGACCTCGTGTTATTTATATCTGTAAAACGATTAACCCTTGCACTCTTCTTTCAACACATGGGTCCTATTTTCTTTTTGAAAGGATACAGGGAACAAAGTTTGTGGGTATTTCTTAAGTAACTCTGTATGTAGCTGCCATCGTTGCTTGCTCTCGGGGGTTTCTCTCTCTTCAGCACTCACATCTAAGCTTCTTCAAATAATTGCATATAGGAGCTGGTACTGTGCCAACCTCCTCTCACTTGTGTATACTTGTTGCCTCTTGGTTGCTGAGAGACACAGAACGGAGATTTCCCCAAGGTGGAGGGAAATATTTTCTTCTGCTTGCTCAGGCTCACAGGGCAAACGCCACCCCTGTTTTGTGAGTTTACCTTGTCATCTCTCCATCTCCCCTTCTTCTCCGCTGCTTCCAGAAACAAAAACATTTTGCCTTGGACAAAACATTCTGCATTCTACTGTTATTTTTGTGAATGCTGTAAGGGAAATGCCTGCTTTTCTTTACTCTAGCACTCAGCCAGATACTTTTTTCACACAGCTGTGGGAGTGTGTACCTGGACAGGGATGCTGGTTCAGCTCTGTGGGTGTGTGACTCACCCTCCGCCTCTGGGGACATTGTCTGTGACTCAGGGGGCAGAGACCCGTGTTTTGAAACTGAAGGACGATACTTCTGTTTCTATGCTCACAGCTCATTGAGTTTTAGAAATAATTTATGTCAACTGTGTCCTGAGTCTGTGCCACATGGCTCCACTAACATATCCACAAAATCTATTAGAAAAATACACTGGTCGACTGCATCGATTTAAAATGTTGCAAGTTTCCTGCAGAGTGACAAATTCCAGCATTAACCAATGGAAAATGAGGTCTCTGTATCAGCACACATGGAGGCAGGAGGGGATTAGAGTCTTTTCAATAATCAAAAATGTATAAAGTTAAGGCTTGATTCAAAGCCTGAATCAGAACCCATTGAATTTGCTGGAATACGTCCAGAGGCTGCAGTAGGCTTTGGATCAGTTCCAGCCTGCAAAAAATAAATAGGTGAAATTTAATATCCTGAAATATATGGGAGCCTACATTTGATGAGCTAATAATTTCGTTTTGGACTTCAACTCTGCGCATCTTGTCAAGTCTGAGACTTTTTTAGCCTCTTAAAAACAGTTGTAGCGTGAATGGTCTGAAGAAAACACAAAGTAGACGTCTACACTACGCAGCGGGGCATGTTACAGAGATCCCAGAGCCACTGCTGGCTGCACGTTGTCCCTCAGCTGCATGGCACCATGCCCAGGCTAATAAGACCTGCTGAGCAACAGAGTTTGTTAGCGTCATAGCAGCTTGGCTTTTAGAGCTTCTCATCTCCTCCGCTCCTTGCGCCCATCCCCACGTGGAGACTCCACCGGTTCCTGTCCTATCCGCTCAGCTGCTCATGGGACTGCTCCCTGTTTCTCACAAAATGAGTCTGGTGAACAAAAATCTCTGCTTTAAACCAATCAAGTTAACCTGGTCGATCTCTGTTGACTATGAAAAGGGAAAGGCTTTGTGGGAGCTGTGCCATGGGCAGATGCAAGCGGTAGGGAGCTGGCGGGAGGGTAAGGACAAACAACTGTGCCAGGATGTCTTCCACCACCCAGCTGCCAGCAAAGAATTTACCCCAAGGAGTTTTGCCCAGAAGTATCACCATGGTCTGTTGTCTAGAAATGCTTGTGCCTTTTTCTCTCTTAAAAAAAGTGCACCGAGTCCTGAATATCTTATTGTAGCCAGTGCTTGCAGCCTTCTGTAACCCAGACCCTCGGACACCGACACAATTGTTATGCCCTTGAGCAGAGCTGCAGCACTTTGGGATTCACTGTGATATTGATAAACAGGCATCAAGTGCACGTAGAACAGGTACAAAGAAAACCAGAAAAATCCTTTACTGATTTCTTCTGTCACACTTTAATTCTTCCAGGAGAGAAAGCAAATGTGGCAGGAGAACGGTATTGCTCCACCTGCTATCGGTTGCAAAGCGGAAAAACTTGCCTGTCATCATAACCACACAAACACCAACATGGTAGGATAACATTTTTCCCAGACTTCGGTTTCATCAAGTCTTATTCCCTCTTGAGACAGTTGGTTATGTTTCCATGCAAGAAGAAAGACTAGGATTGAAGGATTCTCACTAGTGTTGCACTTTCCAAATATTGCAAGTTAGCAGTGGCAATTTTGCTGAAAGGAGATGTGGAGTGTAACATTTTCCCATCATGCTTTAAAGCCGCCTTTAAAGCGGAGTGAATCAGCACTGTTTTCCAAATTATGCCAGGAAGAGGCTATAACTCTTAAGAACTTTGGAGGAATGGAAATAACAGTTGGTCATTTTACTGCAAAAAGCAGTATTACTTTAATAATGAATCATTTGAAACCTTCACACAGCCCTTTATAACAATATTTTAAATCAAACTGTAAGGGACTTAACCCCATAAATCTGAAAACGGGCTAAGCCCTCAGGGAATGACATTACTTTCTTGATAGGCCAGATTCTGCACCACTGAAATCAAGAAAGATTTTGGCTTTCCTGGGAAAAGATATGAGGAATTTATGTTGTCAAATTTCGCCCCGCTGTTTTATATGGCAGCAACGCCAAGAGAACATATTGAGTGCTGTATTATAGGCATTTTCTCTCATCAGTCAAAATATTTTCCTGAGCAGTTTAACAAAATGTTCATCGGCTCAGCATAAAGAGGACCCACTCTTGCCTACATAGGTGCGAATCAGGAGGAGTCCCATTGGACCAACTCTACATCACCGCACGCCTTATGTGTGAGAGGAGAATCAGGTAAGAGAACGAAGCAGGTGTATGTAACCTGTCATTTAATATAAACTGCTCCAGGAAATTTCTATTCACTCGAGAGGTTTCTCAAACTGAACACCTGTTCACATTAATTTTATTCAGCCGTATTGTATGTACTTGCAAAAAAGATCTGCAAAAAGATCTGCATACATATATATGTGTTTGGCATTTTAAAATATAGTTTCTTTTCCATTTAAAAAAGCATCAGTCTTTCTCCCCATCACAAGAAAGGTTCTTTCATCATCCCAGCCTCAATTTCTGGTGTACAGCATGGGTTTCCCAACCTTGTGGTACCGCAAATGTTGTCCGTGAATTAGCAGTGTTTAGGAAAAGGAAGCAAACAATGCCAAGAAACCTTCCCAGTTTGGAAAATACACCAGCAGAGTAACTCTGGGCCCAATACAGAAACTTATAAAGGTGACCCGAAACTGAAGTCAACATTAATATAAGGAAGTAATGTCATTAATAAAAGTGCATTTAACTTTTTATGCTGTGTGTGCTACCTCCATCTGGAACCACTCTATATCATGTGCAAAGGTGCTTCCAGATAAAACCGCACAGAAGTTAATGTGTAGTTACCAATATTATATCATTCTGGTACTACCCTCTCTTTTTCTCTTATAAAGCTGTCAAAATAATATAGTAGATATAAATCAGACCTCTTTTGTTTTGGCCCAGTCTTTGCCTCTTTACCAAGGCTGCGTGAGCAGCGTTCCCTCCGCAGCTCTCAACTCCATGGTGGGGGAGAGGAGAAAATCCCACCCACTGCTCTTCCATCCCATACCTGCTGTACAGCAACCAGGCACCAGCTGCTCTATGAGCTCGCTCTGAAGCACACCCCGTGCTCCGACAGCCATGGTACAGGTTGGATGGGGATGGAGGAACTGGGATGAGTAAGGGTTTGACCCCACTTATTCCCTGTTTGCTCGCCAGTGGGTTTCATTTCTTGCCTATCAAAGGACTGATGTCGAGTTACTAGCCCAGACTGCCTATGCATCTACCCATAATTGCTGTTCCTAAGTCAAAAGTATTTCAGATTTCCTCTGTTAGATCCCCTGATTCAAAATAAAGACCCTTTGAAAGGCTACTGCTCACTCTAGGGAATAACCTTCCCCAGGAAGAACCATAAAAAGTTCACCAGCAGTGGTGAAAATTAAGATACAGAGTGAGGACAGGGCAGGACTGGAAATGAGACCTCCCACCAACACTTTAAAAAAACACCTGAAAATCCTCCCACGTCTTACTACACCACCACCCTGTGCCCAAGTAAAGCGAGAAAAATCTAGGAAAATCTAGGAAAATCTCATTTATGCCTTCATATGTCCCTCTCAAAGACAGGAAAGTTTCTGAACTGGCAGGGAATACATCCACAATTGTTTTTCTCCCAAACATTAAGGGTTAACAGTTAGTAGTAAGAAAACAAAGCGGGGAGAGGGGGAACAGACAAACTTGTAAGCACCTGCTGCAACCCTCAGTTATAACACGCAGAGCAGCAGAACTTGCACAAGAGAGTCTAACACCAGCTTGAACGAGGTTTTTATGCTGCGAGTCAGACCTGGAGAGGAAGACACTGGCTGATGGAGCTTGATGTATGGGATCTGGAAACGGAGAAGTGTCCAACCTTGTTTTAGAGCTATAGCCGCCGAGAAGGAACTTGGAACAGCCAGGTCTAGCCATCTACGTGCAGGTGCCCAGGCTGAGCTAGCTGCCTCCGCATTCATGGAGAGAGAGAGGTGTCTCCAGAGAGTGATTCAGGAAAACACTTAATCACATACTTAACCTTTGAAGAGTGCTTAAACCATATCGAATTCTCCAATTAAAAGCCTGGGTACGTTTCCAGTGTCTAGCCATAGTGATGAGAGACGAATCAATGGACACAAAATACTAAGAGCATCAATCTACTGTTCCCTCCTGTTGTAAACTATTTGAAAGATTCCTCTTTAGAGCACGTGCCTGCCAGGCCTTTAGCTAACCTGGCCTACTGCAGAAGCGGAAGCAGGATCAGGCCTGTAAAGAAGTTACCAAATAAGAAAGTCTTCTGACCCAAAGGCTTGTTGGACCTGGTTCCCAAGGGGAAATCCCTGTACACTGATGAGCGGGGTTAACAATAGCACTGTCAACTCTTCTTGTAAATCCACTACAGTACCTCTAAAATGGTTCACTTGAAACACTATAAACAAGACGGCTCTTTGTGCTCCACGCCAGAGAACTGTTTGCTTACAGTGACGTGTGTGTCTCTCTGACTCTCTTTTGAGTATGTCAAGCTGAAATCCCATATGCTGTATGATGGTTGTGTTTCTCAAAGAATTCCAATGCACTGCTGGGTATTCTAGGCACTTAAAAAATAAAAATAGTCCCTTGACAATGTTGTATACATGATTTCAGTACAAAAAAACCAAAAAAATATATATGTATGTAAATGCCCAGGCATACTTAAAACATTTTATAATAATTATTTAGAGCAGAGGGTGGGAGGTTGTCTTGTCTTTGACAGTTCTCACATTTCTGCAGTCTGAGTAAATGTGAAATAACAGGAAGCTCTGACACCCTGTAAAATATATAGCATAGCCGATTCTTGTACTTTCATTTTCTTTTGGCCAGTGAGCATTCATTTTGCTTTGCTTCAGGCATCCAGTCTAAGAATTTATTTAAGCAGGCTGGGATACAGTCCACGGAGGAAAAAAAGTGTGCTGAAGTGGCCTGAGTCTATTTTTTACATGTTATTTTATTTTTCCTTGGGTTGTCGTGCTTAGGGTAAAATTGTTTTCAAATGTGTGCTTTATTTATGACCACTCAGTATTAGCAGAAAATAATCTGTGTACACATTTCAGCTTGGAAAAAAAAAAAAAAAACAAAAAAACCAAAACCAACAGATAACAATGAAGTTTCCACCCAAGGTGCCTTACAATCTAAAAGTGTATTTGTCTTTCTTTTTTTTGGAATAAATAGCCAGTTGTTATAGTGCCTCATCATCTTCAGAGCAAAGACTGCAAGTTTTCACACTGAATACTAGAAATATGTTTATCTTTCCAAATTTGCAGTAAGGCTTTGGTAGTGTTCCTAGATCTCAAAGCCAACAGTCTGACGGCCACAAAATGACAGTAAAACCTAATGTGCACAGTAATTCAATGTAAAGATTCTCTTACTGAGCATTGTTTGACAATGTAGATGTTTGAGGAATAATGTGATTGAATGCATAGCAGAGTATCATAGGAATAGCTGTCTTGTGTTATACTACAACCTAGGTTTTATATTTTGAAGGTTCTTATGTCAGTCAAGATTACCTTGGGAAGTGAGCCTGCAGTCAATAAAATCAAAGAGGACTTTGTCACTGATTTCAGAAAACCATACTCTAAAAGAGCGGGCATTTCTCAGTCAGACACTTTTTTCTTCCAAACTTTAGGTAATCTATAGGAAGACATGGAAGACTGGCATGGCAACCTGTTGAACACAAAAGTGGAGATGGCTCAAGGGTATAGACAAATGCACCAGCACTCACCAGCACTCCTTCGTATTGGGCTGATCTTGAGCGGTGAGTAATACAGTCAACAGCATTTCCAAAATTTGGTCTTTGTCCAACAGTCTGTCCTCAGTTGTCCATTATTTTGATCCTCCTCACTCAACATAAGAACAAGGAATGTCAATAACCGTTCTCTAAGAAACAGGTCAGGGAAAGCTCTGACAAACAACACTTTCTGCTATTGTAAGAAACTGAGAAACTTAAATAAATAAATAAAATCAGCTAAAGCAGTGTAAAGGCAGTGGTAGCTTTCCATTCCTTTTTAGCGGAGAACTATTTTGAACCAAGGTGCAGTACTGTCCTGAGGGTTTGCTCCGCATTGTGAATGCAGTAAAGTAGTTTGATAGCTTGAGGCTTAACGTTGGGCTAATAAAACCTTAGAAGAATAAAAAAAGAAAGCCAATGGAAAGTCTCCTGCATCGCTTTTACTTTTGGGTTGCCCGCAGCATTGCTGATGGCACGCTGCAATGAAAGCAGCGTTATATAAAAGCGTTAGCTCCTTTTCTGGCAGGTATCTATCGGTCTCTTCAGATTTGCATTCGAATAAACCTTCAGAGAGAATCCATTTCATTTAGACAACAAAGTAGCACCTCCTGCCATTTTATAATCTACCTATCTGGGAATTTATTTTGCCTTAATGTTCTGAGATGCATGAATTCATTATGGTCCATTCAAATAAGCAGTTGCATTTCTTTCAGAGCACAGCACTTCGAGTCTGTTCCTTTTGTCCAAAATCTATTCCTTTTACTCAGAATACTGATAATAAATTTAAGATGAGATCACTGACTATACATACACGGTGGGTGCTTTCCAAATACCACAATAGCAGAAGGACAATGGGGTCCTAAAAAAGACAGCATTTTTAGATTATTAAGTACCAGAAAGTATTGAAAAATGCAAATGAGGGAAAATAGCTAATTCTTCTGGCATGGATAATTAAACCAGAATTATACAAATATTTTTTGTGTTAGATGAAAAACCTAATTAAGCCCTAAATGTGAGGCCATCACCCATCCCATCTTCTTATCTGTAGTGTGAATCTTTTATTAAAAACAATGTAAAGTACGTTATAAACTTAGCCTGGGTATATTTTTCCCCATTAGTACCTCCCAAAGTTGTCATTTATTTGCTAAACGACACATAATGCTGGGATTTCCTGAGTGTTCTGATAAGGTGCCAAGTATATGTATATATTTGTAGGAGTCACACATCTTTTAATCAGGTTTTAACAAATTCTGTTAACAAATGTAGATGTTCTACAAAAAAATATACCACAAAGAGTTAGAGGATCACCTAACTGGAGAGTCTTGGCTTTCTTCCTGGCCCACACTTACTCTCAGTCCTGCTCCAGCCCTACTCCAACTTTGGCTTTAAGACTTAGCATCTCTCTAACAGTCCCCAGGAGGTTTTTCCATAAGGATGTGTTTGACTCTCGCTGTCATTCACTCCCAAATTCCTGTCCCGCTTCTCTTCTAGCTGGATACAAGCCCAGCAAGCTGTACCTACAAACCAGCAAAGCCTTCCCAGTGCTTTCCCAGGCGACTGGGAAATGGCATGAAGTGGCCCAGGCAACTATCACCATCCTGCTTCACTTTCTAAAACAACTTAAAGCAACATTTTTTCCTGTTTTCTGCTCCAGCTAGTTAATGTGTGTGAGCAAACTCCCATTTCCGTATACGTCCTGCTTTGCATGTGCAAACGCATGCCTGCACAGCCACGTCAAGGATTGTTTGTGTGTCCAGTTGTGTTTGCACGTATCTGAGCCAGGCACACCGTGTGAAATGTTTGGCCTATTCTGCTGAGAACAAGCACAGCTCATCTTAGACAAAAAAATGTACTTTTTGGAGTGTCCTAAGCGGCTGGAATAGGCTGATCCAGCAAGTATTGCCTTAGTCACTCTAACATCACTTTCATGGTGCTGTAGAACAGTTCAAAGATGTTTATTGATTAGCATTAATGTAATTAAAGTGGAAACTTCTGTTCTTCAAAGATGAGAAAGTATTTGCTAATGCACTGCTCCAGGGCTACGAGCATACAGCCGTTCTAGCAAAGAAACTGGCAAATTGCACAAAATAAAGAGCCAAAGTGTGTCAGGACCACACAAGTGTACCTTGTTAGGACTGGAACGGGTTACCTTTGTACCATTCCCATTCTCATTTACAATCATTGCCCCTAGAATGGATTCATGTTGTGCCATTTTCTCCTCTGGCTACAATAAGAATGAAGTTTTCAAATCCCCGTCCCTTCTTTGATTTGATGGTCATTCCTGTACCCCCTTTTATGCAGTCTGGCAGCTTGAACAGTAAAATCGCCAATGAATCAAAATACTCCTTTTCGTGGGGAAAACTTTTGTTCTCCACTTTCTCTTTTCAACTTTCACCTTTTGCCTTCACCATACCTTCCAAAGACGGCCCAGGGGGAAACCACCACCCAGCTCCCCTGAACTGACCCCAGACTTCAATCCTTCCCGCTCTCCATTAAGTGGCATCAGTTCAAATTCCCTTTTGGAGCAAACTGCTCCAAGGACTGAGGTCCCCACCAAAGTCCCTCCTGGAGCTGGCTGGACCTTGTCTTCTTCCACTCCTTGTCTCAGGCCTGGATGTCGCCCACCCCCAGAGCTGTTAATTCTGTAGGCTTGGCAGCGTCCCCGGCCAAAACCACGCCTTTTGCAAATGTATACCATTTTTATGTGTAAATAATCTTTTAAAACACACAATTTCCTATGGGTTTCTATAGCTCCTTTCAGTGCGTAGGAAGAATGGCACATGCACTTACGTGTCTAATAGAAAGCATGTGTTTAAACCCAACAAATGAACTATAAACCGATGTCCAATATTATTCTGCTTCCTTCCAAAGGGTAAAGATGTTAGAAGGTGAAAGGGAAGCAAGTGCTTCCTTATCTCATTCCTAAATGACCCCAAAACAGAAAAAAGGAATAACACAAATCCAGCAAAACAAGTTGCTTCCGTGTTGTTAGTCCTGTGAAAGACAGTGTTATACAGTAGAAAGACTAGGGTATAATACACCCTGCTTTACTATGAAGAAAAAAAAAAACAAAAAACAACCAAACCCAAAACAATAATTTCTGCAAAATATGACCTAGGAGATTCCCAAGTTCCCTCAAGATAATCTGAAGCCTGAATAAGATGAAATGGGAAGGGCAAGGTGAAGATACAGAGCGGGACATGCTGGCCGCAGAGCCTGGGGAAGCTGAAGCTGGCGGTTCTAAATTAAGATAAAACAGAAAAAGCTTTCAAACATTTGTATCTCCTGTTTACTTTTTACACAGAAATTGGTCTTTAATTTCAAATGTCAAATTTCTTCATATGCCCTTGAGCTTGCCTCGGGGGGGAAAACATTAACATAAGGAAAAAAACAGTAGATCTCTTCCACTTCCCTTTAGAGTTATGGGAAGAACTAAACATAAGACTAACAAGGGAAAAAACAGTTATGAAAACAGATCTGTGCTGTCCCTTGCTCTAAACATGTACTATGTTTACTCTCTCCGCTTCCTGCAGTTTTATGCAAGTCTTTTATTTGCAGGTCAGAACCCCCTAGTTCTTTGGGGCAAAGAACCCCCCCAAAGTATGTCAACTTTATGGCTTCAGGCACAGCATGTTCCTGTTGATATTCCTTTACCTCAAGTACGGTAGAAGTCTTCCTCTGGAAAAACCTCTTTCAAAGGCTGCAGTTACACTGAAAATTTTTTTAAACCATCTCAACTTTGACCTAGCAACTATGGGAGTGCAGTTTCTGCCAACAGCTGATACTGTAAACCTCGTTTTCTAAAGAGATTAAATTTATGAGAGCAATCTGCCTGTCCCTCCCTCTGTCTGTCTCTCAAGCTTGTCCACCCACTCAGCTTCCCTGTAATTTTGGGATCTAATAGCCAATGTCAATCAGAAAGGAGCAGAAGTCTTAAAGATATACTGATGCTCTCTCCTCCCATGTAGGTGCAGGGCTGTAAATGGGATGACCTGATCACATCCTCTGGTTTTGTGTACTTCTCAAGAAAGTGGAGGAAGGCAAGGGCAGAAGTTTCCATAGGAAAGAAACAAGCGCAAAGGATGGGACAGCCCAGCGAACAAGAGGCAGGGAACGACAGGAGACAAAGGCTGCCTTTTTCAGCAACAACACTGGCTTCTTCCGTAAGATTCCAGCATAAACAAGGCTGATACCCATCATCCTGGCAGCCTGTGCTTCTCAGGATTCCCTTTCATTTACTTTCACAGGGTTTCCCCCAATGCAGAAAGTAGCATCACCCCCTTTGTTTTTCTGATGGGCACAATGGCTGGTGCCCTCAGGATGGTGAACTCCAGCACCGCTACTCCAATCTCAGCAGCATCACTGCCGCCGCTGAGGTCAGCACCATGGCAGGGGACACGTGCCCTCCTACCCCATGGAGACGTCCATCTGCTGCCCCTATTGCCTATACTGATAGTATAAAGAAGCCTGCTGAGTATGAAGGTGACAATCTCAGTCTTCTTCCCAGATACTTCCAAAAGCATCAAGCCCTGGATCAAGGTGTTTGAAGGACCCAGTGCCTGTTTTGCAAAAGGTCTTCAACTAACTGGGGTTTTCTTTCTTCTCATGCTCCTTTATAATGGCAGCTATCCCGCAAGGTCTGAGTTACTTCCCTAATTTCTAGCTTAAACTCATTCTGAAAGTGAGTTCTGAAGACAAAAAGATCTGCTCTTACCACAAAGTAGGAGATTGCCTCGAGAGGCAATCCGTTGCTGAGGCAGCCTAGTGTAGATGGACATGCATTTGGAACCCACTGGATTTTACCTTCGCCTAAGAAAAAACAAAAACTTGAGAGCTACTTTCTGCACATGCAGTCACTTACTCACATTTAATAGTAGTTGGGAAAGAGAAAAAAACTGTGACAACTTCACTGCAATTTGATAACTTTTGCTGAAAACCCAGCAGACTGAACTGCCACAATCTATTAAACTGTACATTGCCTAAGCCCACTCGGTCTTGCATTAATTACAAAAGACAAATCAGATCTTGAAAAATGCTTTTATCGAGAGAAAGCAGGCAATACCAAAAAAACCCCAAACCTCTCTATTGTGATCTTTTCTTAACGGCAGTGGCATTTTAATGATTTTAGAGCTGGTATCTTTTGCCTGTGAAAAATTGGCAGGTCCTGCTAAAAAAAACCAAAACAACAACTCCAGGTGACTGTTCATTAATTCATTAAAATCCACCTTTCATTTGACTGAATAAAAAAAATGCAATCTCTAAACAAAACTATGGGAGCAGGTGAAAATGATGACAACAACATGAAAATTGATGCTGTTGGTATCAAGCAGAATTTTTTTCTTCTACTATTCCAGCTGCCCCTCAGAGGTACTGCAGTTTTTACACAAGCAAGATTGACTCACCAGCACAGTTCTGTGTTCAGTTGAGTCACTCACATGTCTAAAGACTTTGTAGTGACTTTATTATTACTAGTTTAATGAAACTCGGCACAGCATCCATGTCTATCCACTCCAGAATATGCATCAAAAGCCAGGACTGGTCTTTCGGGTGAATTGAAACAAAAAGCAATGTAGCAACACTGAGAATATGAGGCCATGACTGCTCTGACAACTGTTCTAGAAGAATGCAATAATGGTGGTAGTTAGTTAAAATCTAAGTATACTGGAGAAAAATTAGAATACCAAGTTTTTGTTCAAATGCAGCGCACATGTCTTATGCCAAGTATACTTGACTCAATGCTATTTGCATCTTCTGCACGTATGGTTGACCACATTCTGGCCTAAGCTTCGTGCTATTTTGAGAAGATTGGGAGCACTCATAACATAAAACCAGCTTGAATTTTCTCAATCATTGCATCCTTCTCAGAAGAAAAGGGAAACATCTGTGGTCACATCCATGCATTTGTGACCAGGGTTGAAGACTGTGTGATGCCAAGCACAGTTCTGTCTGCAGTGGCACATACTTTTGAGTTAAAACTCATCTGCTATTATGAGAGTTGGATTATTTAGAGAAAGATGACTGTGTCATGCAAGGTATTTCTCAGACACTTTGGATTTTGGAGTCTGAAATTGTGTTTTACATACCGACTATAGCCACGCATATATTATGACCTGTTGGCTTGGGAAGGTAAAATTGAGAAGCAAACGGGTTGTTTGGGTCAATCTTTATGTTAGATCTCCAGTATTTTCTCTTCTTTGGCTGGCCTTCAGCCTGCCCTGGGGTTTCATGCCCCTCAGCCTGTGAAAGCCCTTTGGCAGGCTGACAGTTGACCCCTGTTGAGTGACAAAAAATAAAAAGAACGAGAATTCTTAAAGAAAACCGTCAGCTTTGCTAGTATATTAAACAACAGCTTTACCGGAGCCTGCAGCCCTCTCCCGCAGCCTGGCAGGCAGCCTCTCTTGCTGCTCTTTGCAAAAGCCCCGAGGCCGGCGAGGGATGCTCCTGGGGGGCTGGGGCTTGTGCCCACCTTCTCCTCCCACCGCCCCTGCCACCAAATACATACATAAATAACGGGACTGACACAGAAAAAACCAAACAAACATACCCAACACCCAACCCAGACCCGCTGTTGTTGGTATTTTTCACCGCCCCTCCGCATAATTAATATATTCGCGTTTCCTCCCACTCTCCCAATGGGCTACCAGCTGCAGAGGTCCTGAATAGCCAGCTTAATTGGGCTTTGTCATGCAGAATACCTCCATTTTCTATAGCAGGTTACAAAGAGGCCCTTGGCAGACGTGGCGGGATCCCCTGGCCGCGGGCCCTGCCCGGCTGCGCCCATCACCTCTCCGCACGCCGCCCAGGTAGCGCCGCCGCTACCGCTGCCCGGTGCGGGGTCACCTCCAGCCCGCGGTGTCCGGTGCAGGGCCACCTCCAGCCGCCGGTGCAGGGTCACCTCCAACCCGCGGTGTCCGGTGCACCTCCAACCCGCCGTCCCCCGGTGCAGGGCCACCTCCAACCCGCTATCCCCCGGTGCAGGGTCATCTCCAACCCACCAGTCCCCGGTGCAGGGTCACCTCCAACCCACCAACCGCAGATGCAGGGTCACCTCCAACCCCCGATGCAGAGTCACCTCCAACCCACCGGTGCAAGGTCACCTCAAACACGTCGCCCCCCGGTGCAGGGTCACCTCCAACCCACCAGTCCCCGGTGCAAGGTCACCTCCAACCCACCAGTCCCCGGTGCAGGGCCACCTCCACCCCGCTGTCCCCCGGTGCAGGGTCATCTCCAACCCACCAGTCCCCGGTGCAGGGCCACCTGTAACCCGCCGGTGCCCGGTGCAGGGTCACAGCTGCTGTCCCGCTGCTCCCCGGGCTGCTCCCAAACGCCGCCGGGACACTCCGACTTGTCTGGGCCCCTTTCCCTTGCGAACATGGCAAGAGTCCCTCAGCCAGAATTTGTTTCCGACGCGATCTAATGTTTTATTAAAACTCGGACCTTATGAACAAATGTTCCCGTTTCATAGCAAATCGGGGTGATCAGGGTTAATTGGCAAACCCCGGACTCAAAAGAGATTCGCCATTACAGGCTAATCATACATTCTCTATATGACATAAATAGCGTAGAGTGTGGGGTGTGGATATTCACCGTGAATTACAGCTAATTATTATTTGGATACCAAGCTACTACTTCTGCCCGTTGATTGGCACTGTAGCCTTCAGACTATCTTTTTTCCCCTTCTTGTTTCTTGTTTTGACAGTTTAAATCCAGGTCTCTGTGACACAGAAAGCTAATAAAATTCTCGTTTCATTGTTAATCTGATTTCATCGCAGTGTAAGTTTTTACCCTCACACCTGCGTAGCAGGGTGTAATTCCATTAATAATAATTAAAAAAAAAAATCAACATATTCATTGCATGTCTTTTCCCTGATGATATATTGTGAGCAGTGTGAGTTGAAAAAGAGCCATTTATTCTCACCGTGAATGAGTCTGCCTGGAACTGAAGACTTCACCTGCCTCCTCAGTCAATTAGGAATGTATCGAAAATTCTACCAGAAAACGAGTTAAATTAACCGTTAGCTAATTTCCTTGTGTCCCTCCTACATAATCCCCCCTTTTCAGCTTGCCCCAGAAATTACCACATGTTGCAAGGTTCAAATAGCGCCTAATGAAACAGTGACTAAATGGTTCGCTCAAACCCACGCCGAAGCCCTTTCGCTGTGCCTTCAAAGCCTGGGGGGCTGCAGCAGTCGGGGGTCCCCATCTTTAAAATATATATATATATATTATATATATATACGACGCGGCCGCGCGTGGAAGCCTGCTGCCGGGCGGCTGAGGACACACGTGAGCTGCCGGGGGGATTACACACAACTTTATTTTCAACCCCCCGTGTCGGTGCTTTCTCCGAGGGCACCAAAAGCGGCTCCGAAAGCAGCGCCCCGGGAGCGCCGGGCTGCGCCGGGGGCAGCGTTTCTCCCCGCCGCTTGCTTCGCGTTCGGCCGGAGCAGAAGCGTTTTCTCCCTCTCTCACGGTGGTTCCACGTAAATTGGAAAGCACGCTTTTACCGGGGTCCCCTGGGTTGAGGAAGGAAAGAAAAAACAGCCCCGGGTCGGCAATCTTTTTTTTTTTTTGCAAAACCCGCCCGAAGAGGAGTTTCGCCCCGCAGTTACAAGCTCTCGCTCCTGTCTAAAGCGGCTTCACTGAAGTGTCATCTACTGAAACTCGGTGAATTCCGCAAAGAGAGGCGAGTCACTTATTTGAAACGGTGAGGCTAATACAAAGTCATCAAAGCACTATGGTTCTTGTCTTTAAGTGACAACCCTCTTTATTGAACTGTTTGAAATACGCCTCCTGCTTTTCAATGTCTCTCTATCCATCTTTGTCTGCTCTTCAGAAAAGTAGACAATATAAAGCAAAGCCTGGCGAGCTCCCCACGCTCTGGCTCGGGCAGTGCCAACGTTAGCCTTGAAATTGTCACTCCTTCATTAATCTGAAACTAGTTATTTTTCCAGAGCACACAGCACACGCTTCCGATCTCTTTGGGTTCGCTTCCAACAGCTTAAATCCCCCCGGAGAGGCTGTTTGGGGTCGGGCCGGGGAGGGGGGGGGGGGCGCGGAGCAGATCCTGCGTGAAATCGGCTCTTTCACGGCCGGGGCTGAGCGCGCTGCAGCGCGGCCACACGCCCCGCGGTTTCCCGAGTGGCACATCGCCTTCGGGCTGGTTGTTATTCCGCTGTCGTGCGGGGATCCCCCGGGCGGCTGCCCAGCGCACGGCTTTCCCTTTTCCCAGGGCCGGGGAACCGGCGGGCACCCCCGGAACCGGGAGCAAACCCGCCCCGGGGGTTTTCCCCCGGACCGACACCCGCTTCGGCCGACGGAGGTGCGCGGGGGCCGCGGTTCCCGCGCTCCTACTCAAAACCTTCACAATTACCCCAGATCCTTTTCGAGCAGCCGCGAAGACTTAAAAATAATAATACTAATACTCCAGGAGGGGGAGAGTGGGGTGGTGTTTGCTGGTTTGTTCCCCCCCATCTCCTCCCGAAGGGCCCCGATCCAGGAGGGGAGCGCTGCCCGCCCTGCCTGCATCCCGCGGGCTAGGGGCAGGATGCTCGCCGGGTTCCCGGGGCGGTGGCAACCGGACTCGCCCCTTCCCGGTCTTTTTATCCCTGTGGGCACGACAGAAACTCCCGAGTGGGCCTGATCCTTCCCGCCGTGGCCTCGTCCTGCCCCGGCCACGCCGCGGGTGGGAGGAGGGAGCTGCCACCGAGGGCTGCGTTGCCCCAAGTCCGAGGCGGAGGTGCGAGCCGGCGGTGATGGGCGGTAAGAGCTCCGACAGCAGGGAAAGGTTTCAGCAACGCCCGAGGGTGGGCTCCAGGGCAGGACAGGAGGGAGCAGGCGGGAGAGAGCGCTGCCCTTGGGCAAACGGGTCCGACCAAAGCACGGTGGCAGGTTCAAACAGGGGATTCACAACGGGAGAGGTCTGTGCCGTGGGTCTGATGTCGGCCGTGCAGAGCGAGGTCAGGGAGGTGCTTCCAGAGGGATGTTTTCCTCCTCCGAGTTTTTTAATTGGAGAGAGTTAAATCGAATTGAAGGAAGCACACCCCGGGGAACCGGCAGCTCCTCTGCCGTCGAGTGATGCCGAGATGAGCGGCTCCAGCAGCAGCGCCGCCACACGCTCCTCTGCTCCTGACGGCCCGGAGCGGGGCACATCTGGTGGATAACGCGCAATAAGTGCAGTGCCTGCAGCTGGAGTATGTCGGGACCGTGCCCGGGACATACGAGGTGGTAAAAACGGGAATAAGGCTGGGAAGTTGCATGGAGCCTGAGGGTGCGGGGGCAGCGCCGCAGCGGCGGTCTGAAACTCTCCGAGGCTCCGCTCTCGACCTCTGAAGAGAGAAGCGAATTTATCGCTCCCACGGGAGCGACACAGCTAAACGCAGTCATGTTTCCAGTGCTCTCAAACATCCCCGTGACAAGCACCAAAGAAAAATAAGAGGGTAGCATTTGTTTCTTATTCACCGCGCTTGCAACAAATAAGGCTTGGGCTCACGCTGGACGGTAAAAGGGAAAAGCTGTTATCTTGGGTGCTGTCCCATGTCCCCCAGGCCCTTCAGCCTCCTCTATAGCTTCTGTTCCCAGCCCTGTTGCTGACCATACCCTCTGCCTCAAGGTCTGCCTCCGTGTTACCATCTTGTTCCCGCTGTAGACATCCTCTTCCAGCAGGCTGTTAGGTAAAAGACATCCCGCTGCCCCCCCAGTTACGGGTTACCCGATTCCTGCCAGACTGGCTGGTGGCAGCCGAAGTCTCTCCCGGGTCTGTCCCCTCCAGCCCGCTGCTGAACTCCTAGGATTTCGGCATCTTGGAGACCCTCGCAGAGCTGTCATGTCAGCCGGCTGGTTGGCATTGATCGCTGGGTTTAGGAGTTAGGAGGGAATGAGGGTAAGTGGCAGACGGATAAGCAGAGCGACTGCATAATGCTTCTTTCCTTAGAAAAACAAGGATAAGAGGAATATTAAACAGGGAGCTGAACACTGCATGTCTTGGGCACTGAATGAGTGGGGGAAAAAAGGTGCACTTTGCACTTTGGGAACTTCATGGGAGAAAAAAAAGAATAGAAAGAAGAAGGAAAAAAAAAAGAAGAAAAAACCTCAACACATCATAATGTCAGGGCACAATGTAAATGAATTCAATTTACCTAGGAAATTTTTTTTTTTTTTCCCCTAACTGTTGAATGCTGGACTTCGAAACCCTGCCACACGTTCACTACAAGTCCGGGTACATACAACTTCCAGCAGTGCTCCTGTCACACTGGCTTGGACTCCCTGTGCTAGGCTCAGGTTGAGCATTGCCAGCCTTCTGACATATGTCGGGGCAAACCATCACGTCATTTCTCTTTTCCAAAAATTTTAACATGAAACATTTACTTTGAAATAAAGAGAAATCTGGTGTTGACAACAACTGTCTTGACGGTATAGCTTGCATGCAATAGTATTGATTAGTACAAGAAATAGCAACTAATTTAATTTTCCTTTTATTTTTAAGAAATTGTTAAATATTGCAATGAAGAGATCCCTGCTCCTTTATCTCTGAAAGAGGTGAATTCTAGAAACAGAGGGAAATACCCATTTATTTGCTGAGCTGCATATATCCACTGAGAACAGATACACTCTACCAAGAAATATCTTTGCAGATTATAAATATCTTTGAGTTCTGCAATATCACCCAGATGAGATTGGAAAGGTCGTGGTGCTTTTTCTCCCCCAGCACAGCTTCTCCTTCCCAGGCTGCTGCAGACCTGTTGCCTCCCTCCTGTAAGGGGATGACACCGCTGGGAGGGTGGGCAGGACCTTCTGCGGTGCTGACGTCTCCTCCCAGACCTCCTGGGTTGGAAAAGACCCGGTGGGATTATAGGAGCAAGCTAGACACAGGCGAACTGGCGCAGAGGATCAACAGTTTCCAGAGGCCATCTCAGCAGATTTTAGGGCAAGAGGAGGCAGCCCCCTTAGCCAGGCCTTCCGTGAGGTCCCCTGGGAAGAAGTTACAAGGCCCATGAGCCTTTGGCCCTCTGGTCTCCCCAGCCTGGCAAGTGAGGGGACCGATTGCCACTTGGGTAAACAACATCCCCACCCGCTCGGCTGGGATGTGGGCTGCTGGCCTCCATACAGGCCCTCAGCTGAGGCAGTGAGATGGTTGTGAAATGGAAGAGTGGGATTTCGTATTTGTTTTCCAAGTCCAGGCTAGAAACTTCGGTTCTGCCGTTCCTTTCCCCTCCTGTCACACCGCAGGTGTGCTGGGCACTGCCTCTGCCCCAAGCCCTGCAGCCGGTCCAGGCTGTGGGGCTGTGCCCATACCAGGACCCCTCCATCCCACCCCAGACCTGCCCATGCACCTGATCTCTCCTCCAAGATAAATCACTGTGCTGGGACTGCATCTCTCTCCAGCATCCAGGGTGCCTGGGTCATCCACACCGCAGCAGAACCCCCAGGCAGGCTTATTACTTGTTTTCTGATTAGAAGCAGAGCAGGCAAGTGAAATTGGAGACATACCCCTGAGCCAAAGCTCCGAGGTTAGGGATCAAACGCGAGAAACGTAGGGATTGTTCGGGGAATTATTTACCTAAAAGGTTTTGCAATAGTTTCAGAGGCTGAAGTCAAAGGTGTAGGTGGGGTTGGTGGGAAACCCACCCAAGGAAAAGGTGTGAGTGGGGAATAACACGGTGTGCAAGAGGCACTTCTGATGTGCTCATACGCTGTCTGCCAGGACTGCAGGAACTAGGGAAAAAGTTACGAAGAGGCTCTTTTGCCACTGACCAGCTCCAGCTCCATCCCACTCCGCACCAGCCCCCTGCAAGTAGCTCAGGACGGAGCGGCCCAGGCAGAGGCAGGATTTGGTCCCGGAGCGGCGGCCCCGGGCCAGCGGCAGCCGGGTGTCCCCGGCGCGGTTGCCACCGGGCGAGCAGACGGGAGAAAGCTGTCAGCCGCGGCGAGGGCTGGAAAATAAGACAAAGCTGCTCGGCTTAGAAAAGCGGCTTCATTTGCATTCCGCTCGGCCGGAGCGGGGTCCCCCCACCCTCCTCCGCCCCCCAGCCGGCCCGAGTCGCAGGGGAACAGAAAACATCTTCGGGTTAGTAGCCGATGGCATTTATTTCTAGTCTTTACGGAGGTCTGACACATACACAC
This sequence comes from Burhinus oedicnemus, assembly GCA_008921705.1. NCBI lineage: Eukaryota > Metazoa > Chordata > Aves > Charadriiformes > Burhinidae > Burhinus > Burhinus oedicnemus. The sequence goes on from VFFE01006134.1 coordinate 230,034, forward strand.
CAATGCTTTCACCGTACAAAGGATTGCGAAGAAACGCACCCTGCCCCAGCCAGTTCACCTTCGCTGCTCGGACTGGGCTGGCA
>VFFE01006134.1:233699-343189 GCA_008921705.1 Burhinus oedicnemus
ACGCCGGGAATGGGAGCCGTGCCCTGGGGACGGGAGCGCGCAGTGTCGCCTGCCCGGTTCTTCGCTGCCCGGGGGGACAGGGTAGAGACCCCACCACCCCTCTTAAAGCTCTGCCCATCTCCTCGGCCCCGGCGGGCGGAGGCGAGGAGTCTCTCCCCGGAGACTCGCCTGCAGTCCGGCAGCGGCTAGCGGGCTCACCCCAGGGTTTGCGGGCCGAGGAGGGGGGGATCCTGCTTCTCCTCTTCCCTGCAGATGCAGCTCCCCGGTGCCCTTCTCCTCCGTGGGAGATTTCCTTTGCCCCCATCCCCGGTCATATATTAACCCCACCTCGACTTGGCATGGCAGGCCCCCATGGGAAACTGAGCCGTTTCCGAGAAAATTGGGGCAGGTTGATTGGGAGACCTGTGGAGCACCCCCTGCACAGAGGAACCCCCTTTCTTGGGATGTGGAGCTCCGGTGTGGGAACTCCAGGTCCTGCAGCTTCTTGCTGGGGAGAAACCTGCCCCTGGGGAGATGACCCTGCTCCCGCTTCACCTTGTTGGTGCTTTTCACTTAGATTTTTTGCACCCGATTAGATCTAAATTTCTACAAGAGTCCTTCAGGGTGGATTCGATCACTCGCATTTGAGTGAGGGCCTCAAAAAAAGCCTCAGCAGCCTTCAGCCTGCTCTCTCCCTTCATGGCCTGACCCTGTCTCTTCTACCTTCACCAGCAGGCCTACCATGATAACTGTCTTCATTGTGATGATCAACCAGCAGGCCTTATTCTGCTATAATCTTTTATTTAGAGTGGGAATTCATTATTCACTTTGCAAGGTTCTTCTTAAGAAGAAGGTTCTTCTACAGACCTGATTCCTAAGAGAATAAGGTCTGTACTTAAATACGTGGGTGTAAGCCTTAATTCTCTCCCTCTTCAACCCTCTTAAAACATGTTGGCTCGTTGATGGGTTCCCTTCAGTGTATGAATGCAAAGAAAGCTTCTTGTTTGTGCCTTTCCACCACAGTGAAGTCTACACGGGTGTTTCTGCACTGTCCTCCTATAAGAGATCGCGTGGAGAAGCCAGAGAAGCCCAGTGAGATTGTTGTTATCCACTGTCTTGCCAGGTATTTCTCTGAGCCTGCCTTTGTCATGTCCCTCGTACTCTTCAGACATGGTGCAACATCAGGCCAGACGCTCCAGGCAATCTGGGCCCTGATTTTATTAACGACCTTTGTTTAGCTCTCTAGCAGCTAAAATTGTTAGCTACTAGAGATGACGTATATGAGGGAAAGCTGTGATGGTGTATCTTTAACAGGGATAAAGTTAAACCTCTGCAACAGCCTCAGTGGAGGTTTATGGTGGGAGATGCAGCTGAAACCCCAAGCTCGTGTAAGTCGGAACAAGGATTCAGAATGCTGCTGTGGACCCTGGAGCACGCCAGCCATGACCAGTTTTGTTTTTACATGGATGTATCACAAATCAATACAAGAGTGACACTTTGTAGTAATACAGGCACCAACCCAGCAAAGAACGCGAGATTCTGTGTAATGTTAAACATCCTTTTCAACTTCTGTCCTTGAAATTCAGCCCTCGTGCATTTCGATCCTTAGGGGTCATGCTTAGGTTGAAGCATTCTGCTTAACAGTGACCAAAAAGGAGTCTTTTGAATTTGGGAGCTGCCTGTTTCACAGTCTGAATATTGTATGAATTTTGAGTTCACCTCATCCAGCCTAAACTGGATTATCATTTCTTTCCTTTTTCCTGGAAGGAAAGTATGGATGTGGGATAGCCCAAGAACTACAAAGTGATGGAGGAACTTGCTAAAGGAGATATGATACTACTCCTGCAGACTCAGGAAGCCAAGTGGGCTACAGTTAGTCATAGAGTTCCTCAAGGATAAGTCTCAGAAGCAGTTGAATTACTTAGTTTAATTCATTTTCTTGGGATAGCCAATAGGACTACCCTATTCATAGGAAAGATGTGAAGTCAGTATCTGAGGAGACTGGAGCGCCATACTGGAAGAAGTGGATTCTCTGAGGAGTGTAGAAGCGCAATGACAAAGCCAATATGAGCTAGGAGCTCCATGGCTGAACATGACATTGTCACTGAGGCACCTGGGCACATTAATCCATGTTTATGAAACATCGGTCTGGCTGGTCAGGTGACAGGTGAATGCAATCACAGAGCATAACAGGCAAGGTCATTCCACTAAGAAGATGGAAATACTAAAGCCACCATGCTTGGGGAAGCCTTGTCTGGGACAGCTGACAACTTTCCACTTCCATCTCAGAAAAGACTAAATCAGAGCAGGTCCAGAGAACAGCTGTAGGAATATACTACTAGAGGAACATGGACCCTCATGTGAAGAGAAGATTCAAAGAGAGGCAACGTAGCTGTTGCTTATACCGTTGAGGTAAATGTCCATGAGAGAGAAGACCTATTCCATCTAAAGAAGAATATCACCACAAGAACAGAGGGATGTACTCTGGGCCATGTAGAAATTTAGCCTGGAAAGATGAAAAAAGAAGTTTTTAAGTGTGAGAGAAATGAAGCTCTGAAACTCATTGTGGGATTTACCAGTGGGAATACGAAATGGAAGTAGTTTTAAGAGAACACGACATATTTCTGACCTCTATGTAACAGTGCCTGAAGATACGGGATTTTTTTCTGGAGTGAAGACATACACAAAGGCTGCTTAATATCCATTTTAACATAACTTAATTTTAAGTTGTTGATTACTTGAGGGAATGTATTTTCTAAGAAAGATGCTGGATTGGTATTTGTAGAAACTAAGGTTCACAGAGCAGCTGGAGCATGGCTGGGTGCAGCACTCTATTGCATCCTCCCTGTCCTCTACCCCGTACCATCCGTGTTCATTGCCCGATTACTGTTCTGGATACCAACTCTGCTCCAATAGGAACCAATGGTGGGTTTTATTTCCTTTTTACATTTGCTGTTAAGGTAATGGAAGACAAAAACTATGTGTGTCAAAACGGTGTTTTTTTTCAGAAGTTGGGACAAACATCAGTCTGATTTTTGCATGATCCATAAGCCTCTACAAGAAAGAAACCTACCATCTCATTTCTTCGTCTCTTCAGAACATAGACTTAGCTTTGTCCAAGCAGCTGTTATGAGAAAACAAATCTCTAGTGCCTGTGGCTGGAAGCAGCCCTTTTTCAGTTTCATACTTTTATATGTACTTGTGTCCTCAATTTAAAATAAAGGAACAAACCCCAAAGCTTCAGGAACCAGAGTCTTAGTGAAGTGCAGGCTAGAGGTACCCTACCTCTTGCTTTGCTAGGAAGAAAGTAACATGTTAAAGAAGCACACAATATAAGCTGTAAAAATGGAACTAAAATGAAGATTTTTATTAAAACAATATCCAAAAGTTTTGCATAGCCTGCCTCTTCTTATTTACAATGAATACATTGTCCAAGCATGTATTCAAAGCTTTCTCTTTAAAAAATCATAGAAACAAAGTAATTTTACGATCTTGTGTAAGTATATTAGTTCAAAGCTTATTTAGCCTGCTATAGTGTTGAGGCTATGCCGAAATCTAACGGAAAAAGAATGACAGAAGTCCTGAAAATTAGTTTATAAGGTTCAGAGCACTATTCTAGTGGAAAGGAAAGACATTTATATGGAAAAAACATACAGCATGAAGCTTCTGAAGAAGGAAGAAGTAGTGGAACCTAAACCAACAGAAGATGTAACGAGGAGGGTGTAAGTCACAATTTTAAAGTGCAAACAAAATATAATTACTATTATACATTGACCAGATGAAAAAACATCAGCCAAAAGAGAGTCCAGCGCTTGAGGAGCAGCTGAGACTCAAGTATCTCCACTTCAGCAGTCCAGGTTCTCTCTGTTACGCTGCAGCTGAACCAAAGAACTAATATTCCTATTAAAGCACCTATACATCTAGAATGCAATTAACACTCCAGCGTGTAAGAGGTGTGACTGTCTGCACTCTCAGGCATATTGAGACATTGACCTGTTACAAGTCAGAAGATGGAAAGGTTTGGGTAAAAATACTACTCTCGGTTACAGAGCTGTAAGACAGAGTTACTCTGCAGCTATTCTGAATGGTGCAGTGGGAGTAGAATTTGGCCTGGTGTTTTCAAAGGTTAGTTAAACAAAATATGACCTTTTTCAGGCTAGGGGAACAAAAGAGGTCAGCTCATTCTCCAGAGCTACAAAAGGTCTTTCAAGGGTACCAAAGAAATAAAAATAAAAGCCGTGATCACACTTCCTAGATGCACACATAGAAACAACACTTGTATGTTAAGGTATCACCCAGTGGGAAAAACCCTGGGAGCTTCCCAATCAATGGGAGTCCTGCCAGTAATTCATCCGCTATGGGAAAGGTGTAGAGATTCAAACAATCAATTTTGTCCACGGTCCCAGAGCGAGATAGCTGCAGAACTGGGATTTGACCCAACGTCTCCTATCTTTTGGAATCTTGCAGAATTGCGGAGTCTGACTGCACTTTAACAACTCCTTGGGCAAAGCAAGCCTGATGCAGGTTCCCCATTCCTTTGTGGGTAAGAGTTTATACAGGTTATCCTCTCGCTCACAAGGACATCCTGGTACAAGCTGTCCATGGTGTGCAAACAAATCAGTTACCCAAACTTAACAGATTTCATTCTCTGCTGCACGCTGGAATTGTTACTCTAGTCTCTTCGAGGAGAGAAAACTACTCCAATGGCTTAACCAAGCTGCAACAAGATTTACAAATCAGATCACAAAGTGCCTTTGAATCATGTGTGCAATCCTTTCCTCTTCTGCTTTTTCACAAATGCATCAAGAAACTGTAGCATTCACATAGTGGTGGGATAATGCACAGATTTTCACTCTGTTCTGTCAAGCCCGATGCTTAGGGTGAGACTGCCAGCAGCCAAAAATGAACTCAAAGAGGGAACTAGATGCTGAAGAGAGGCAATTCCTTTCCAATCTCTCTCTTGCTTTGAAAGGAAAGTAAGTTTCTCTTCAGGTTGCAAATTACACCATTCTTTCATGCTTTATCACAGAGGTTGGAGCTGTTATTTGTTCTTTACCTTCCTCGAGGACCTCATACTCTAGGAATGTAACATATTCCACTATAAGTACTTTTGACACACTTTAAACAACTTCTCAGAACGAGAGCATCTATTTTTTCATGATGTTAGACCAATTATGGATCATGCCTCACACCGACAGACAAAAAAATATTTCCTTGCAAAAAGAAAAGATGTTATTTTAAAATGTTCAGAAGGAAAGGAAATTGTCATATCTGAAAGAGACGGGTGCTAGAAATCTCTCTTTGCTTATACACAATGGGAATGAACATGTTAGCATACCCAAATATTAATGAACGGTTAAGTGTTCAGAGGAAATCTCAGTTGTTCATTTTTTGATGATTTTAAATAAAAGACATCCTTCCCTGTTCTCTTTAGATCAACATTTGTCACAGTAATTAATGAGGAAGTAATTATAATGTAATTTGTCAGAATAATCTGACAGGCAAAGAATTATGTTCTCAATCCTAAAGGAATACATAGTTCCAGTTTTCCGACAGATTGGGTACATGTGGGTGGCATAGCAGAGGGTATTTGCCTTTAAGCAGGATAAAAAACCTTTGGCACTTTCCATTCTCAAGCTAAAATGGACAGAGGCATTGTTTAATTCTCTAAAATATGTTACATGAAGGCATTTTATCTTAACAACAGATTAGTAAGCTTGATTTTTAACGCTTTCTTCAAATAAAGGCTTCTTACTATGGTGACTTTGAGATTTGCAGTTCAGTTGCAGTAGTGAAGCAATCACTCGCTGTTTCTTTAAGATCCTGAGTAAACATCTTAGGAATTCAGTCACATTTACCGAAAGAAAAATAACTGTCCTCCAAACAAATATAAACTATGAGGTGAGGCATCAAAGGACAGAAAAACAAAGAAACAAGGAAAAATAAAGACATTAAATTAGAATCCCTACTGACGTTCAGGGAGTTATGATTGTTCATTCCAATAGCACCTAGAAAAGCCCCATATTTGTCATTGGCTTTCTTGTTTGTTTTGTGGGGTTTTTTTAGGATAGAAGTCCACTACAGCTTTACCCAACTAACAACATCTGTATCTCGAACAGACGCAGCAGAGAATTCAGCCCACAGTATTCCCCAATACTTGTTTTCAGCATTTCCAACAGATACTCTTCTTAAAAGCTATCTTTTGAAGAAAGGTCTGCTATCGTACCTTTGCCATTTTAAGAATGTCTTAAAAACCTAGAACTTGCTGTTCCATTTGTATGCTTACATGACTTTGTTATATGTTTGTTTTTAGTGGACTTTATACTTTCATACTTGCAGCATAGAAACCCCCTATCAATTTCAAGGCTACATCAAGCTCACATAAAAAGAAAAACGGAGACTTTTGTGTGTTTCTGTTTAATTTATGTGATTATAGAAAAAAAAAGGAGCAAGGATTCTGCTATATTAGACTCTCGTATTGATGGGAAGGGAAGAAACAAGCGACCATACATATTTCTTATGTTAGACGAATCCTACTGAAGACAAGAAAAAAACCCCAATGTCATGTCTAAAAGCATCCTGGCTGTAGGTTATGTGGAACACAAGTAGATCTTGAAGTCAAGCATATCACAAATTCTTTTTGGATTAGGTGATTCTGCCTTCAATAACGTGTTGTTATGTGGTCCTTGAAAGAGCAGGAGTATCCAGCTGCACCCGTCCAGCGTCAACAGACTTGGAACTACACGGACCCTATTCTTCATCTTGTTATATGTTAAGGAAATTCTGAAAAGGGAGTATCTGCTTTTCTCTTTCCATGAGATCTATGCTTTCTGTACTTTATTTATGGCTTATAGAGTCTCTTTCAGAAATACTATTTTCTACAGAAAATGGTTGTACAGAGATTTTACAAAATAATCAGTTGATCAACAAGAAACAACCCAATGAAACTGGTCAGAGAAATGAATGCAATCCTGTGGCTCCAACAGGAAGTTCTGCTGTGTTATTTGTAGCTACCTACCCGTTCCTGACTTTGCCTTTCCACATTTCTGCAATACCGTAACTAAAATCTCATCTTTAGGTTTTGTTTTGTGTTATTTAGTTTTGTTGAAACTCAAGGCGTGGTGGTGACTGATACCATTAGCAGGAATGTTTACATTATCAGTAGCACTTTAGCCAGGCTTGTCAAGAGCAATGGGGCATTTAAGCAAGACAGAGGAGCCAGCCCAGAGATGAGAGGCTCTGTGGCATGGGGCAGAAAAAGCAAAGCACATCCTGGGGTGAGTATCCGTGGAGGTTTGCTACAGCTCTGTAGCTTCGCTAAACTCCCTCCGTGGCGTCAGTAAATGTAAGTTATAGTCTACTATTTCTATCTTCCTGTCTCTGGCTTCTCTACCCTCCTATCCTCCCCCGCTTGCCCTCTTTCCTTGCTATCGCCACCCATCCTTGCGCTCCTTTCTTACTACCTCTCTTCTCTTAATTAATCAGGAAAAAAAACAGAGAAGCTATTCCTGCCAGCTTTGCTTTGCTGTCAAGTGGTGGTAGGAGTTCAAAGAACAAGGTTACTCCTGCACCTGCTGCTTGCTCTTTGATGCCCTGTTGCTTGAAACAGTTTCCTTCAGAAGTCCAACAACGTGCTAATTAACAAAGGAGAGGACAGGGAGAAACAAGCCAAAGAGTGTGGGAGGAATGAGGCAAGTGGCAATGGAGAAGATGTTAGAGGGAAGCAGAGGAAAGAAGCAATGACAAAAGGGGAACTGGGAAAGAAACGCACAGAGAAAGGAGAGGGACAAAGGATAAAGGAGAAGAAAATAAATAAAGCAGGTGACGAAAGAGAGGGAACTGTAATGAAGAGCTATAGAAAAAGAAATGTGACAATGATTTAGAGTCCCCTTTAGATTACAGTACGCCGCCCTTACAGAGCAACTCTGAGGACAGTGAGTACCTTGGTGCATTGGGTTTGCGCGGCCAGGTTTTGGTAGCCAGGGGGCTACAGGGGTGGCTTCTGTCAGAGGCTGCTAGGAGCTTCCCCCATGTCTGATCGAGTTGATGCCATTCAGCTCCAAGATGGACCCGCTGCTGACCAAGGCTGAGCCCATCATGGTGGTAGCACCTCCGGGATAATGCAGTTAAGAAAGGGGGAAAAAACCCTGCGCGGCAGCAGCCAGAAGAGAGGAGTGAGCATGTGTGAGAGGAACAACTCTGCAGACACCAAGGTCAGTGAAGAAGGTGGGGAGGAGGTGCTCCAGGCACCGGAGCAGAGGTTCCCCTGCAGCCCGTGGGTGGTGGGCCCCACGGTGGAGCAGATATCCACCTGCAGCCTATGGAGGACCCCATGCTGGAGCAGGTGGATATACCCAAAGAGGGCTGTGACTCCACGGAGAGCCCTGCTGGAGCAGGCTCCTGGCAAGACCTGTGGCCCTGTGGAGAGAGCAGCCCACGCTGGATCAGGTTTGCTGGCAGGACTTGTGACCCCATGGGGGACCCATGCTGCAGCATTCTGTTCCTGAAGGACTGCACCCCATGGAAGGACTCACATCAGAGAAGTTTGTGGAGAACTGTCTCCTGTGGGAGGGACCCTCCGCTGGAGCAGGGGAAGACTGTGAGGAGTTCTCCCCTTAAGGAGGAAGGACCAGCAGAGACAATGTGTGATGAACTGACCACAGCCTCCTTCCCCATCCCCCTGTGCAGGGCAGGAGGTAGAGCAATCGGGAGTAAAGTTAAGCCTGGGAAGAAGGGAGGGGTAGGGGGAAGATTTAGTTTTTATTTCTCATTACCCTACTCTGACTGGATTGATAATAAATTAATTTTCCCCAATTCAAGTCTGTTTTGCCTGTGACGGTAATTGCTGAGTGATCTCCCTGTCCTTAACTTGTCCCATGAGCCTTTCGTTACATTTTCTGTCCCCTGTCCAGCTGAGGAGGGAAGTGACAGAGTGGCTTTTGTGGGCACCTGGCATCCAGCCAGGGTCAACCCACCACACTCGGTCAGAGTTGTGCGCAGCACCAGTTCTCCCCCACCGAACTGTTAGGTGGAGCAAACAAATTCACTGGGGAGGGCACTCCTACCTGCAACAACAGCACAGTTATCTTCAAGCTGGACTTTAGGTCTACTCGCTTTTATTTAGATATAAAGAGAGTAAGTGCCTTAAAAAACCAATCAGTACAAGCCTGGCATTACTCTTGCTGTTCCCAGAGAAAGGATGAGGCACTGTGAACAGGAGAGGTGTCTCACCCTTTTGGGTCCAAGTACACACCACAACAGTCACAAGCAAATGCTGTGATGTGAAGGCATGGACTGGGGAGTGCGTGGCTGGTGGTGGGTCTGGCGCATGACAGTGAGGTGACAGCAGTGGAGAAGGAGTGACTACTCACGTCATACTCCTGAAACCGAAGAGAGAGGCCCATGGTAAGACCTTCTTCAGTGTGTGGTAGGATGCCAATGGCACAAAACAAGGAGTTTACTTACTGCCTCTAAAGGTGCTCCAGTACTGCTGAGACCAGTACTGAAGGTGTTGGTAAATGAGGCAGAGACACAGCAATCTCAAGATTAAGGCAGTTAATTTCTGCCTAAACCCCAAGATTCTAGCAGTGCCCATGTGAGATGATGAAAATGTTACTTAAACTGAATTTTTCATGGGTGGCTGCTAGCTGTGTGTACTTTGGTTTTAGTGCCTGTCCCAGAAGTCTGGTACACCAAAGCACCTTGCACTCACCACCCCAGTCAGCCACAGTGCTTTGAGCACACCAGGTGCTACAGAACACAGGCTTCATGTAGCCTGTGTCATGGTCACGGGCATCTCATCCTAGAAATGTAGCACTTCAGCTTAGTATCTGCCACAGCTCTTCATCTGTTAAAGGTTACCATGCACTGAACAATGGAAACAGCAGACCACAGAACAGATATTTGTTAAGCAAATAATGTACGCCTGATGCAATGAACTTATCAAGGGTCCTGGGACTTTCTTTCTCCTTGTCAAAGCTCAAACCCACCAAGTGAGCAAATGAAGCTTGTCACGCCATGCAGCACAGGGATCTCGGATCTCAAAGAGGAGAGCTGGCCCTGCAGCATGGCTACAAGGACTCAAGCGTGATGTAGGCGAGTCCACCCCTTCAACATCATTCCCAAGATTTCCAGCATGGTGCTGCACAGCACTGACTCCGATAACCTGGCTGCTACTGTGAAACAGTCATCTGCAGACAAACAGGTTGCCAACTTCATCTGTAGAGCGAGCTAGTACAAGGAGGCATAGCTTCGCTGAAACCAGTGGGTTTCCTCTTGCCTTTGCCAGCACTAAATTTGGTCCCTTTTCTCAATTTCAGGACTGTTAGACAGAAGCAATGAGTCATCAGTCCTGCCAAATGTAATTTCTGTGTGAGACATGCTAGAACAGTAACTAGGTAAAAAAACGACACGTAAGCATACTTAGTATGAAAGCAAACTATTACTCAGGGGAATTCTGTGTTATTCTGTATAATTCTGTTCTTTGGGAAATGAAACCTGTTACAAGTAGCTCTTGACACAGAAATACTTAGTTTTCCAATGTGCCAGTAAAAGACACTGTCTTTTTCCTTTACAGCAAAGATAGTGTCATGGACTATCACGTAACTACACAGCTTCTACCCTGGTTTTACATAGAGCAGTAAGCACCCTCACATCTTTTGTGTTGATTTTATTTCTGAGAAACACACCATGATGGTCTTTATGAGTAATGGAGATTAAGTGGCAACCTAGTCTTTCAGAAATAAGCTGATCAGTATATATACTGTAACTAGACGGGAAAGAAGAACTGCAGGTTTCAGAATTAAAATGATCTAGCAGTGAAGACTTTTAGTGTGAGAAAGGCGCTATTGTAATTAAGATATACAGAGTAAAGTACTGAGGAAAGGGGAATGTAGATTTCTCTTCACATTCATGAAAAGCAGGTTCAGTTCCAGTTTCTTGAGAAGTCTTCCATGTCACTCTAACTGGTGTATTTGTAAATACCACTATGAGTACATGATCCACCAGTTCACTCTCTAAAATAGAAAGGATCGGCTCTCCCTTTTCAAAATGTCACCCTGCTGCTGCTAAATCCCACGTCAACACCGCCTTCCCGTTGTCACAACAGCCGATGGCCTACCTGTTGCTATGGCCATTATGCTCGCACCGGCATTTTCCAGCCTTTGCTTTAGGTTTTGGTTATGACAAATACCACAACTGCAGAGAGAGAACGAGAGTCCCATTGATTTTTAGGGTTTTCTGGTTAGCTTTCATAGCTATAGTTGTAAAAAGGGCAATTCCTCTGCAATTTCTCCATGTTTGTCTGCTCCGTGCTCCATACAAACAACAGTCTTGATGTGCTGCTCTCCATGGAGGGCTGAAAGGCTACCAGCGGTACGGCAGACCCGGACACCGACAGCACCGAGGGACACGCGAACATTTGGCACCCGCCCTCATCTGAACGGGCCCGCCTTGGCTCTGGGCCGCTTCCCTCACGCCCCCCTCAACTAAGCCGGGGGGCCCAAGGGGCAACCCCTCAGCTAAGGGCAGGCCCCCAAACCCCTGGGTTGTTTTCACGGATGCCCAAAAAGGGGCTAAAAAGAGAGGAAAGAAAACACCCGCCCCGAACGAACAACCAAACACCCCTCGCAAAGCACCGCTAAGGCCGCGGCCCACCCAGGCCCCTCCGGAGGCCGACGCTCGCCCCCGCCGCCTCACGCTGAGGCGGCCGCGCGCCCCGCCCCGCCCGCGCCGCGCGCGGCGGGTGGGCGGGGCGGAGGGCGGGGCGGTGCCGGCGGCCGGATGTTGTTGTTGTTGTTCCTGCCCCGCCCCTCGCCCCCTCCCTCCGCGGAGGGTGACGGGCGCTTCCTCGCCCGGAGCCGCCGCCGCTGCTGCCGCCTCAGCTGCCGCGGCCGCCGCAGCCGCCTCGCCGCGGCTCCGCCGCCGCCCGCCCCGGCACCAGGGTGTCCCCGCCGGCCCCCCTCCCGCCGGTCTCCGCGACCGGTCCCGTCGCGTCGCCCCGGCTCGTTTTTCTCTCCGCGGACGCCCGGGCCCGGCCATGGCGGACTTTGACGAGATCTACGAGGAGGAGGAGGACGAGGAGCGGGCGCTGGAGGAGCAGCTCCTCAAGTACTCCCCCGACCCGGTGGTGGTGCGCGGCTCCGGCCATGTCACCGTGTAAGGGCCGCGCCGGGGCCTGCGCGGCCGGGGCGGGCGGTGGAGGCCCGGGCGGCGGGCCGGGGGCGGCTGCGGCCGGGGGCGGCCCAGCCGGCGGGTCGCAGCTTGGGGCGAGCCGGTGAGGTGGGCGAGGGGAGCAGCGAGCCGGTGCTGCTCCCCCTCCCTTCCCCCGGGGAGGGGGCTCTCCTGGGCCCCGCCGGGAAGCTGGGTGCTGCATGGGACTCGCCAGCGGGTGCAAACCTCTAAGGAGGCGGTGGGGAAACCAGGCTGACTTGGGCTGTGACTGGCAGAGGAATGTGAAGTATTTGTCCAAAGGGATGAGCTGTCAGGAAGTAAGGTGCCTGGTTCCTGTGTATAACAGTATGTGCCAACACATGACCGGCTGGACTGTTGCTGAGGGTTGTTTATGTATCTGATGCCCACGTCCATTTAACACGCGGTCGCAAATATAGCTCTGAGGACTTTTAAGAAAGAAAAGGCGTCCGTGAGTCAGATAGGTACATCTATAATCATGTTAAGTTGTGATTGATATGAATAGTTCCACTGTGTTTAACATGGGAGTGACGGTGAGTTTGTTTTGTGAATGTTTGCTATCTCTGACAATCTAGCAGTGAGCGACTGTGATTTAGTGTAGTACTTCTCAATAACGTAGCAGATGAGGGTATCTTTCCTTCAGTCAGTGCTGTCAGGCTCACTCTGCTGAAGTGTAGTGGTTGGTAGTTATGATGTACAGTTTCAGAGGCTGCAGACAAAATGCAGTAGGGCAAACTTTTTTTTTTTTAGTATTCACTGTTCAGCAGGACTAGGCTTGCAATAGAAACATAAAAGTTGATGGTATTGTGGTCTTTTGCTCCTCTTGCTTTGGCGGGAGGGTTGGACTAGGTGATCTCTGAAGGTTCCTTCCAACCCCTACCATTCTGTGAATCCCATGAACTTTACTGATTTTGAGATACTGACCTGTCCAGAAATCCAGGGCTAAATTTAGAGTAGTTTTGTGGTGCTTTGGTACATTACTGCTTTAAGATTTTGTTGACATTAAGTAACACTAACAACCAGGCAGTGCAGTTTGCTGTCTGGTTAAAAACAGGAAGTAAGACGTGACAGATTGAGAGGGTTGGAAGGACGTGGATGGGCAGGAGGCTGAGGAGGCCTTGTAAAGGAACAGAAGTGTCTAGCTGAAATGTTCAGCATATGACTCTGTTTATCATCAACAAAAGTTGTTACCATGTAATGACTTCTCTGAAAATAAACTGGTAGCCTTAGCCTGTTTCTGGTAAGCAGATCAAAACCACAATTAGGTAGTTTTCACATCGGCAAATGCAAAAGTATTAAGAACTGAAATGGAGGCAAACACTTGTTTCTTCTCCAATACTGGAAGGTAAGTTGTGCAAGACAAGATCAAGGCCCGTTAGTGGAATCATGAGGAAGCTTGCATAGTGTGTCTGTGACTAGTAAGGGCATTGTGGTTGAAAAAGCATGGTTGCCTCAGTAATTGTTCATTAATAGTCACTAGCTCATTATTACTTTCAGATCTTCCTTAAAATATTTGTTCTTTAGGTTTTGGCTGAGCAGTGAAATATGAACATGTACCTCCAAAATTAGGCAACTGATCTTCATCTGCTTTCTTTATTGCAGCAGGTGTGAACAGTTCACTAAATAGCATCAGCCACTTTTACCTCTGTGCAGCCTATAACTCTTTTTATCATTGATCAAGAAGCTTATTAATAAAATTTAGATCACTGTCAGAATATTCACTTGGTGGATTTAAGGAATACGTCAAGTCCTATGTATGTAATTAATTACTCTTGCCTGGTGTAATGGCATGTATGCATTTTGAAGGTCTGACAAAAATTATTAGCAGTTAAGCAAATACTGGATTGAACTGTCCCTGGCTGTGCCGTTTAAAGAGTTGCTGACTGCTTCTGCCCTGTGTATATTTAAACAGAAGCTCTCTTTTCATAATGCATTGTCATATCCTCTCTGATCTTACATAGGTGTCATAACGTTGAGTTGGAAATATGTCATTTCCATGACTACAGATTAATGTCAGAAAGGCATTTATTATTACTTGATTTCATCCAACAGACAGTGGAAGTGTTTGAGAGCCCTTTCTAAGGGGTTAGTTAAAAGTGCTTAAAGGAAAGCAGGTAAATATTACCTGCCTTTCCAGGGTGTGAGGCTTTCGTTTAGCACTAGGAGTTATCTTCTTAAACTCACTGTTTGGAACATGCTGCACACAATTCTAAAACTCCTTTTTTTTTAAACTTTTTAAAAAATATTCCATTAAACTGTTTTCACACCAGCAGAGTTTGGTAGTCAGGAATAATATTTGACCTAGTCTCTGATTACTTGAGGTGATCTCTTCTAATGGCAAGAAACTTGAAAACTGAGAAAATATAGAGCTTACAACTGAATTGAAAATCCAGCGTCTTTCATATCCATTTCTAAAATCATATTAGGGCAGAAACAGAGATACATGGTGAGTTTGAAATAGTGAAGAGAATATTTGTGGTAGGTTATTTGATTGTGTTTTTCAGTTACTGTTTTTCTGGGCCTTCCTATTCCTTGACCAGTTGAGACATATGTGCCTTATATATATTTCAAACTGTATTAGCTAGTAGTACTGGATTTATTAGTCTTTTGCAGTGCTTGGATGATGGAGAGCTGTTGTGATGTGCCAGTGAATTTCTTTGTGGCGTTTGTCATCTTAGTGCATCCTGTGTTGATGCAAGATAACTGTTTGGAGGGGAAAAAAAGCCTGACAAAATATAGTTTCGCCCAGTTCAGTTTTTTTAAAATATTAACTTCAGTCTGCTTATGTGGTTTTGAACCTTACTCTGAATCAGGGACATAGGAGTGAAAACAGGGCTATGTAAGAATTACGTATGGAGAGTGTTAAGTTTTGTGGAATATATATTTATTTTGTAAGGGTTGTGAACATAAACAGTCCATGTGAGGGCAATGAAAAAATGGTTTACTGTCCCCATAAGAGAGGACAAAGAGGAAGAGGATAGTGTGTGTCAGTTTTATGTTTTGGGAAGATCTGAGCTGCAGACTGAGAGAAGGTTGCAGGTTGGCTGTGTCCTATACTGTAAACGTGTATACTATGAAGTTTTCCACCTCTCACCATTTCTTTCTTCCTTGTACACGAGGGCAGGAACTCAGCTGAAGCTTTCAAGCAGAGTCATGTTCAAGAAACACTTTTTCAGGTTGCAGGCAGGTGAAAGAAAGTACTCATGTATGGGATAAGCATGGATCTGTTGAAGACATGATGTAGAATGGGAAAGGCATAGAGCAAGCAGAGAAGAGTATGTATCACTGAAGATGGAGTATTGTACAAAAGAAATCTTAGTGCTATATGAGGACAGCTGTCTGAGGAAATGCATCTCCAAAATATTGATTTTCAGTGTTTGATTTTTAAGACAGCTTTTGCTGCTTTTTTGTCAGAGCAGTTGTGTCTTTACGGTGGACATGTAGTAGTGTTCTGTGGAGTTTCTAATCTTTTAATTTCCAAATTGCAGCATGCAGTCAAGGGTGATAATACTGAGATCACGTAATTGCTTATCAAAGCTTTTAATGTATGAAGTCACCCTTTTTACTAGCTGTGTATGCTGACAAAACTGTAATATGGAAAGCTCAGAATGATGTTGTAGCTGGTTGAGTTAGCTTTGATGTTTGTTTTGCTAGCCCACCATGTATTAAACATTGCCACAAGCCTTGAGTACAGAGTCTCGGTCTCATTTGCTTATAACTTCACCAAAGTGTAACTGTATTGGTCAGAAGTTTCTGTGCCTCACTCTGCCTCAGTGTGTTTGTAAATTCAGATAACCTCTAGAGCTTTGCCGGTGGAGTTGTCTTTGTCAGGCATGGCTTTTGCGATCTCCATGAATATTTGCTTGTGTTTGATGAAGCTGTCAACATTTGAATACTTTTGGATCATGCATTCACAAAAAAAGCCTTGTTTCTGTCCTGCCAATTTCCCAGCCAACCTTCAGCATGAGACTGAGCATTAGATCTTTTTGTGACTTAACTGAGAGCAGAGAGACTACCTTCTGCCTTTGCCTTACCTGCTCATGCCTCAGAGTAAAGGACGTCGTAGTATTCTGGGTAGAGGGACAGCTGAAATTCTGTCTCGTCTCTTGGTCTGGGGCTCAGCTTCATTTTAGTTCATGCAACAAGAGCTGCTTTGGACTGAATTATCCTTGTAGTTGGCCACTCACTTATTACTCAAATTTATATTTAATTACATTATTCATAGTAAATATCTCTGGATGTTGAAGCATCAAGTACATGAAGATCATTCTTTGAAGAGATATTTCTTGGACATCTGTCTCTGGTGTTGATTTGATGAATTAATTATATAGTAAAGTGGTGTTACCTTTTATTTTTGAGACTTCTGATAGCAGCTGTGTATCTTGAGCTTGGAGCCCTTCTTCAGGCTTGGCTGCTTATGAAATGTATACAGATCCAAGGGATTTTTTCAGGCTTTGGTTCCCACTTTATCCTACTGGCAGTTTTAAGTAGCTTAACTGACAGGGCATGACACTTCTTTCTGACATTTATGTAACTTTTGTCTCAGCACTTGGTTTCACTCAGGATTTTGGGGGAAAGGTGGATGGTCCTCCTGTCATGCAGTATTCAACAGGCTTTTCAATGGTAAAAATATGTTTGCAATAAGTATGGGTTTTCTTTGTTCTGTGTTGAACTGGTAAACTTGCCATATATTTCTCTGGTTAACAGTTTTAATTTGTTACTTCACAAGTTTTGAGGGATTTGTAGGAGTTGCAGAGCTACTATTCTAATTACAAATACTCAAATATGCTAGGTAACTTATGTGTGAGTAAGATCTGTGGGGAGACCTTGGTAAGGTGTCCCTGGAGCCTTCTCTTCTCCAGGCTGAACAAACCCAACTCTCTCAGCCTGTCCTCATAGCAGAGGTGCTCCAGCCCTCTGATCATCTTTGTGGCCCTCCTCTGGACCCACTCCAACAGGTCCATGTCTTTCCTGTGCTGAGGGCTCCAGAGCTGGACGCAGTATTCCAGGTAGGGTCTCAAAAGAGTGGAGTAGAGGGGCAGAATCACCTCCCTCGACCTGCTGGCCACACTGCTTTTGATGCAGCTCAGGATGCAGTAGGCCTTTAGGGCTGCGAGCGCACATTGTTGGTTCGTGTCCAGCTTTTCATCCACCAATATGCCCAAGTCCTTCTCAGCAGGGCTTAACCCCTTCATCCCACAAGCCTGTATTGATACTGGGGGTTGCCCCGACCCAAGTGGAGGACCCTGCATTTGGCCTTGTTGAACCTCATGAGGTTCACACAGGCCTACTTCTCAAGCTTGTCCAGGTCCCTCTGGATAGCGTCCTGTCCCTCAGGCATGTCAACTGGACCACTCAGCTTGGTGTTGTCCACAAACTTGCTGAGGGTGCACTCCGTTCCACTGTTTATGTCATTGATGAAGACACTGAACAGTACTGGTCCCAATACAGACCCCTGAGGGATGCCACTTGTCACCGATCTCCATCTGGACATTAAGCTGTTGACCACTACCCTCTGGATGCGACCATCCAACCAATTCCTCATCCACAAAACAGTCCACCCATCAAATCCATATCTCTCCAATTTAGTGAGAAGTATGTTGTGGGGCACCATGTCAAAGGCCTTACAGAAGTCCAGATAGATGACATCCATAGTTCTTCCCTTGTCCATTGATGTAGTCACTCCATTGTAGAACGCCACGAGGTTGGTCAGGTAGGACTTGCCCTTGGTAAAGCCATGCTGGCTGTCTCTAATCACCTTCTGTTCTCCATGTGCCTTAGCATAGCTTCAAGGAGGATCTGTTTCATGATCTGTCCAGACACAGAGGTGAGACTGACAGTTTGGTAGTTCCCAGGGTCCTCCTTTCTACCCTTTTTAAAAATGGGTGCAATGTTGCTTCAAATCTGTTGGCACAGTCTGTGTCACTGACCTCAAGTGGAAACAAACCCAGAAGTTTGTTACTTGCAGCTTAAAGAATCACTTTCTTTTATCTTTTTTAAACAAATCTCCTACTAGTTTCAGTGAGTACCCTCTGTCGTGGGCTTTGGTGATTAGCAGTTAATCATTCACCTTATCCATTGCCTTCCTCAATCTTTGCACTTTGATCATATACATATACCCTTCTCAGCCACCTTTTCCAAGTTAGTGTCAGCCTTGTTAGTTTCCTAAGGCAGCTGCTTTAGTCCCTTAGTTATATTAGTCTTCCTTCTCTCTGCTTTCTCTGAACTCAACCAAGTCCTCCATGAAATGTGGATGCCAGAACTGCACCCAGTACTCAGTAAGTGGGTATGTGAGGGTTTTACAGAGAATGAAAATTATGCCCTCTGTCTTTGTTCTTAATCGCCTTCCTCATGGTGTCCAGTGTTTTATTGCTATTTCTGGTAGCTGCTGCTTGCGTTGACATGTTTTAGAGAATCATGAGTGGTGATAAAAGATCTCTCTTGTGAGCTGTAGCTGCCAAACTGTAGTTGAGTATCACATAAGCATAGTTTAGCTTTCCCAAGATTCAGCACCTTTTATTTATCTACACAGAAGCTCATCTGCCACCTTTTGTCCACTGGGTTTTGTGAGGTCTTTCCACAGTAGCTCACCATTGGTACACTTAACTGCCCATTTGATTACTTGGACAAAGTTCTCTATTGGCACGCAGATCATTGAGTTCGGTAAGGAAGAATGAACCAACCCTGAGAAATGCTTAGCTGCTCAATAAACATACTGCCAAAGCAAACTATGTCTTTAAATTCTTCAACTATCAAGGCTCAGGTAAGCTTTTCTGGACACAACTGAGCTGTGTGTGATAGATCTTGCTGCCAATATTCAAGTCTTGAGCAGATTAATTTCTGATTTGTGTTGTTTGTAGTATCTGATAGTAAGACTGTTTTGGTTTATATTCATAAGGTTGTTAATAACAAATGAAATTTTAAACTGACTGTTGTTTACTAAATTAATAGCCAGTCATTATTAATGGCTTTGTTAGACTGTATAGTCCCTATTAGAAGTTATTGCCCAGACTGGATGCCAGAAAATATTAAAATTTTCTTTGAGGTTCACCCATTCCTGAACATGGACAGCCAACTCTAAGATAGAAGCCAAATTTTTTTTTATAGACAAGACTCATCTTTAGATCTTCTGAAACCCAGAATCATCAGTAACTCCAGCCCATCTCAAACTCCTTCATAGCTTTACATTTGCAATTGGTATGTTTCTTTCAAATCAGGTAGCATTTAAATCATGTTTTGTTAGGTAGCGTTTTGTGTTCTGAACTTACTAGTGTACTTTTTTCTGAATAAACAAGCTGGTATTGATTATGCTTAGAACAGCTATTTAGCATGGCTTGAGTGGAGTAGCACTGCATGAGCTTTTCTGCAAGACAGATCTGTACTGGCGAAGGAAGGGGGTGATGGTAATTCAAACTGTGGCATTAACTTAATTCCTCTCTCCCCTTAAATACACCTCTTCACTTTTCACACTTGCCACTATTGCTTATAAAGGTTTTGCTGAGTTTGGGGAAGAGTCAATAGTATCAACAGAAATCTAAGAAGAGCCAGAAGCAGGGTGGGTTTCAAACTGTGTACAGTGATGTACTTTTGTCTATTAGGATAATTTTAGGTATTACTTTTAATAGCAACTATTTTTTCCTGAAATTAATGCCTTTCTGGTATGAACCCTGAGCGTGTTATGAGGTGCTTGTAAGTTGTGGCATGGATTTGGATTATTTATAATTTTGGTATCATTCTGTTCCTGCAGGTTTGGACTAAGCAACAAATTTGAAGCAGAATTTCCTTCCTCATTAACTGGAAAGGTGAGTATCTGCATATAGGAATTTGGAATTAGAGTTAAGTTTTTATTACAAAAACAAGAGATTCAGGTGTAGTCCATTGTAAGAGTAATAAATCGCACTGCTGTGGTACTAGTTTGTTTTGGACTTTTTTTTCCCCTTGTAGGTTGCGCCCGAAGAATTTAAAGCCAGCATCAGTAGAGTTAACAGTTGTCTTAAGAAGAACCTTCCAGTTAATGTACGATGGCTACTATGTGGATGCCTTTGCTGCTGCTGCACTTTAGGTTGTAGTATGTGGCCAGTTATCTGCCTCAGTAAAAGAGTAAGTTGAACTCTTCATATAATTTTTGATAGTTAAGAATTGTACTGGGTTTGTTCTCTCTTTTTTTTTTTCTCCCCCACCTTTAAAAACTATGTGCTAGAATTTACTTAAATCAGTTTGATTTCATGCATTTTGATACCGTTGTCTGTCATACTAGTTAAAGTTACAACAGACACCAGTCAGAACTTTGAGCTTTTAACTGAATGAGTAGTAGTATAGCTGAATGTCTCTGCTAGAACCATGTGCTGTACAGGACTTAATATTATTGAAGTAACTTTCTACATACTTGTTAAATAGCTGCATCTTCTCTGTGATACACTGTTTGGGATTAACAGAATTTGGCAGTGACCGAGTGGCAGTTTGTTTTGAGGAGCTTCTGATTACACCGAAGCCCAAATAGCCATATGTTTTTGTTTAGAAAGGCAGTTTTTAAAAAGATTTTAATTGATTTTGCTTTTTGGATTTTACTTCCAAGCTGTAGATAAGTAAAATTTTTTTTTTTCTACATTAAGAACTAGAAAATAGTGTTTTGTCTGTGTAAACTTTACACTTAAGTGTATTGTTCACAACAGAAGCTCATTGCACGTACATGTTGTTCACTTCCCTTCTCTCAGTGCAGTTAATTAGGCTACCCTCCCATCTCTTCTGTTTTCATGTGCGTAAAAATTGTCTTTGGCTAGTCCTGTTTCACTACTTTGCAAGAGGTCTCTGTGCCTTTCCATCCTTTCCTCACTTTTAGTACTATTCATCTTTCCATTTCATGGCTAGGCTTATTCTGTCTTGTGTAATACCTCTTAGTGCTACAAATTGTGTACAATTCAGTATACTGAACATCATCATGATTTTCTTTTTCAAAGTTCTCATTTTACAGGTTCAGTAGGTTAAGGCATCCTAAACAAAAATATTTATAGGATGAACACTGACCATAATAAAACCTGTATGTGTTTTTGTATCATCTAACTTTCTGTGTTAAGATCTTAATGCTTAGTCCCTTTGAGAAATTACTTAAGGCTAGTTTTAATTGTATACAGAATAAGGTAGAAAAGTCTCCTGGTAACGTTGGGGTCTGTGGAGAAAAATAAAATGTTGGTGTCTGTGAATTATATTAAACCCTAGGTTTCCTGTCTTTCAGCTGTCACAAACTAGTAAGTGTCCTGTAGCAAGATCGCATACCCATATCCTGAAAGTCTGTTAGAAGAAACTATAATTTGCTGATTGCTTCAACAGATAAGTTGGTGATTTAACTAGCTTGCAGAGAAGACTACCTTTACCATTTTAGGCCTAGCTCTGTTCATTACAAACACAAGGAAAACGTGCATTGCCAATATCCATGTTTAACTTCTAAAGGAGAAAGCTTATGGTGCTCTTTAGTTCGACCCATTTTTTTCTCATATAATGTGCTGTTGTAGCAGGAAATGATAGCAGGATGTAACATGGTAGGGGCTGATGCTGCTAGTGCCACAGTTTTGCTGATACAAGGCAGACTAATGTATTCGGTGTGAAGTAATCACTTACATTTGAGCTCTTTTACTGCTTGTCTCTGACTTTACTGTGTCTTGGAAGAGGGTTGTGTTGCTCAAATGATCTTCCATGCTTTGACTTCTTCAGATCTCCTTTCACTGGCCAGACTCCAGCCGTAGGTATGGTCACAACAGCCAGGATTCAATTCTTGAGGGAAGAGAGATTCAGGATGACACATGCCTGTTTCTTCCCTTCAACTTTTAGATACAACGTATTCTTTCACTCACAGTGTAAAACAACTATAACAAATGAAAAAGAAATAAAAGGTTACGTATTTTACAGTACCTGCACTTGCCTGAGAAGTGTTGCCCAGAGAGCTCTGCTAATTCAGCTCTCTCCTAAGTGATTCCTAGTGAAAGGACAGTTAGTTGGAACTGGCCTGTGTACATCCTTTGCTGCAGTGATCACAAAAGACTCCCAAGACCATGTAGTTAGAGAGTTTGATTTCTGAAAGCAGGACGGGAGTGCTCCCGTGTAGAACTGAAATTTGTGTAGAACAAGTTTTAATCGCACAATAAAAATATACCAGCCTTCATCTTTGCCCTTTTCTACTGAAACAGAAGACTAACAAATTTGTGTTGTTGAATGGCACGTATAGTGAGCTAACAAGTGGGAGTGTTGCTCAAGTTAAGGATTTTATTAAATGAAACAGCAGTTTCAACTATACAGTTGCTTGTTTTTAATACAGAAGAGTAATTTTTCTCAGAATGACCAGTTAAGAAATAACTGTTTTAATGAGGCTGGATCAATCTATCGTGCTCTTAGATTGCTGGTATACTTAGCAGTTCTTTTTCAGAGAAATGTTTTTTAAGGTTCATATAGACAAAATGAAAGCCACAGCTTCAGAGTTTGTGAAGTTACGATAGTTCTCTTAATCTCTGTATTCTGTATTTTTACTGCTTTTCATTGACTTTAATTTTAACAGAATGTTATCACAAATGTAAATATGATTTTTGAAATTACAGACAACTGTTGAAAGTTTGTGTACAATGGGAATATATGCTTATTTTGTGCAGTGAAAAATAAGTTATGGATTTGTCTCCTTAAATCAGCAGGTGCTTCAAACTAGGAGTTTATTAAGTCACAGACATTTGTAAGCTTAATTGTTAATTATATCACTTTAATGCATTTCCATGCAATGAAAGCTTTCCCTTCTCTGTATTTTTCTTTTCAGTGCTTTGTTCAGTGCTATTTTTGGAAGTCTTTATACAGTATTGTTTCCTTTCTTTTGCATTGAGGTATTTGAGAAAAAGCCTGCTACTCTTCACCAGTAGAATAAATGTTTAATTTGATTCAATATCTTATTGCCTCTCTCCTTTTATGTGGTCTTGATTCGATTTTAATGAATAAAAGCTGCAAGAAAATTACAGGAAATACAGTCCCTCGTTTGCAGATCTAGATTGTCAGTGATCTTCAGCAGTTTTAGTCATAGATTGTACCATAATTTCTGGGACAAGTTCCAGATTGTACAAATGAACATTAAGTCTTTAAGTTATTGTTCTTTAAATAAAAAGAATGACATAGTGAATTATAATTCAAAAAGCACTACAGGCTGAGGTGCCCATTTGAAGCCACTTTTTCAAATGAATTGACACTCATTTTCAGTATTAACTAACTGCTGTCGTTCCCGATGTGTAAATAAGATAAATAATTTCAACAGAAGCGGTAACAATGAAAGCTATGATAGAATTGCAGTACCGCTAGATTTCTTAAAAGCTGGTATTGTACATGTAAATTGCATGTTTCAGAAGGTTCATGGGCAATCTCTAAAAATGAATAGAATGCATTATTTAAGAGCAATCTGTACTTAATACTTTCAAGAGCTACTTGTTTGTTTGTGAATTCACACAAAGCTGATGAATGCTGCTTAAGCCTTTTCATTAGTTGTCACTAATGTAGCAGTTTACATCTTCAGAGTGCTGTATAAACAGAAGCTAATTACAACTTCCAAAGTATTGATTAAATTAAATATGTGATGGAGGAGCTGGAATACGGTAGTCTTGCTTGTCAGTGGATGATACTGATGTTAAAATACACTAGCTCGGTTTACGGAAGCTATGAATACATTACACTTATTTTCAAAACTGAAGGAAATATGTATTTTTCTCCTCTGCCTATCTGCCAGGAACTTGGCACTGGAGATACTCTAATGACATAGTCCTTTTCCAAGCAGTTCCTCAAGGCACTGACTGAAGGTGCCTTGTTTTTGAAGTCTCTGTTGTGACAGTTTACATGGTAATTCAGTTTGGAAGAATCTTTAAAGTTGTAACAGATATATTATGTTTATCCTAACCAGAACACATGTGATCTCTGTATTGGCTCTAGTCAGCTTAGTAAAACTTTTTTAAAGTAGAGCTGCTGTGTACCAAATGTACATTCTTGACCATTGTCTTCAAATATATTCAGAGGTCTTTAATAACATCTCTTCTTTTAGTATTAGCTATGAAGCGAATACTTTAAAAGAATGGGAAGATTCAGACCTGGTATATTTTTTTTCTTTAAAAATTGTTCGCTATACTTTTGGTCAGAAAAGTCACCAAGTCCTCCACGTACTGAACTTAAAGTGGCAAAGCTTGTAGAATACTGTAAATGTGAAATCCTCATGTGTATAGCTCTGTGATTATTATTTTTTTCCTATTTCTGAAATCAGATTTTCTTTCCTTCAGAGCACCCTCTAAAGGTTCATCAGGTTTTCATGTGCTTTCCTAAAGGGTAGAGTAGTGAGGTAGTGCACAGCGAGGTGTGGGAGCAGATAGTTCTGCTGTGTCTTGGTTTGCAAACCTACTTGGGGTGGGCAGGGCAATAAGATGAGCATGAAGAATACTTACAAATATAAGTAAATCACAAAATATTAGTTTGTTTCTTTATAGGTCAAATGCAAATCCTTTAGTATTTCAAAAATATGTAATCTAAAGTTAAATTTGTAATTTCATGTATTCTTAATAATAGGTTTTATATTAATCTTAAATGCAGCATATGTTTGGTTTCTGTAGTGAATATTCTAAATGCTGTTTAAAATTTAATTGCATTTGTAATGAGAATATCTGAACATTCTGATATTAATCAAAATAATACATGTAGGATTAACATTTCTGTATTATAGTGCCTTTTACATTGTGATGGCTAAGATATATAGGAGGACCCGTAGATGGTGTAATGGTTTTGGTTTAATATTGCTTTTTGTATTGCTTTTCATGTCCTATTTGACATGTTTCTGAAGAAACAAATGTGAGCTAGTTGAAATTTGCATAGAGCTGTTTTGAAAGAGCATGCTAAACATGGACTAGCTAGCTGTCAGATTTGGAAATTGGGTCATTTTTAGGATTCAGTCTTTAGCAACTTGTAGATGATGCCAAATAGGGAGCATATGCAAACACTGAGGAAAAAATCAGAATGCAAAATTATTTGAAATTCATATGATAAAATAAGTAGAAAGCACTTCACTGAACAACAACTTGCCAGACTCTGTTACTGTAAAACAAACATAAAACTAGAATGGGCTGCTGGCAAGTGTGAGGTAGTGACGCTTCTGTGCCTCTTCTCTTGCTTTTTTTCAAGGTAGTCTTGCTCTGGAATGGATTCACTTTCTTGCTTTATTAAACAAACCAGGGTAAAACGTTATTTTCTGTGTAAGCGGAGCACTCTCAGTAACTCAAGCACTGTATGTGAATAAAGTAACTTATTTAACAAAAAAAAAAAGTAGTTCAAGAAACATGACTGCTGACAAAGCAGTTGGGAGGATGAGGGGGACAGCTCTTCTGCAAAAGAGAAGACTGAAGGAGTTGATAAGCCTTCTACCATGCCAGGTATACATATGAAGTGGAAAGTGACTGGTTACTTTTCATTTTGTTCCCCAGAAAAATTATTTTTACTGAATTTGGAATACATTGCTGAATTTGGAACAATAATGATGATGGTGATGGAAAATAGATTTTTTTTTTTTTTTAAGTAGACAGATTTATATTTTCTAAATTGGTTAACTAGCTACAGGATCAACCTACTTGGGATTCTGTAATTTTCTCATTCAATCCTAGGCGGGCAAGGCACTGCAGAGGCTGTCCCTTTCAGAGGGAACATTCTCTTCAGCATGCACACTAGTGAAGTGTTGGATTTTACAGGGCCTTCTAGAGTTATTTTGTTAAGCTGTGCTGCCTTTCAGACTTTCTGGCCATGTAGCTCCTCTTCCATTCTTGGCCCCTGCCCATAGACACTCCTAACAGCAGGAGTCAAAGGCTTCCTACATTCTAATAAATTAAACCTGGGAGTGCTCCTAGGAACTGGCTCTTTATAATTTGTACTTTTAGAGAGGTCCGTGGCAGGCTCTGGGTCTGTATTGTGTAACAATTCCTAGGCATTATCAGAATGCTCCAGGCAGTATGAGTGGTTCGGAGTTTATGAAAATTTACTGATATAGATGTAGTTGTTCCCTGCCAGCTGGCTTCAAGTGAATGGGAATGTTTCTGGGCACAGTTTCATTTCTTAATAGAGATGTAATCTGAGATTCTTTAGTTTCTCCACCTGCGCCGGCCTTGAACTATGTTCCATAGCATACTACTGGATATTTTGGAAATAAATGACAGAGACCCAAATTAACATCTCTATAACCTTAAAAGAGAAGATGGAGGTGAAATTTTCACCCACGTTCAGTTTATATTTTCCCACAGTGGATGACACCAGATGAGTTATTTGGTGGAGTTTCAGTCCTATTTTCATCCCTGTTACGGTCAATTCCATTTTACGTGTTCATTTTCTGTGGCCCTTTCTGTGAGAATGTCTTTCAGCAGGAGGTGGATGCTTTAGATTGTCATGGTCAGATTTGAATAATTTGTTTGGAGGAAACCAAACTTAATGGGTTTTGTTTCCTTGTAATGACAGAGAATCAGAGCTAGAAATTAATCCTAGAACAAAACAGTTAAAAATCTTCATTTACAAATTCAAGTAACAACATTAGTTATAATCCTGATGCTTCATGGATCACGTTCAACATCTGTCTGCCTATGAAGTGTGTTTTCCCACGTATCTATTAGGCCTCCTCAAGGGAAGTGTGTTAATTTTATCAAGGTCAAGACCATTTCTTCTACAAGTCTTCTCTGTAGTATGAAGTTCCCACAATGGTTGGCTCTAGTCACTGTCATCTCATCACAGAAATTAGCTAGCTACGTTTATTTGGGGACTTAGCTCTTAGAGGACAGCTAAAATATCCAGTGGCCTTAGCATCTTGAGTCTTTTGGATTGTCTATATTTGAGGGGAAACTTATATAAGACTTTTGTTATCAACTTTTATGAACTTTCCTTGATGATTTCTCTCTGCTGCATGTTTCTGTCAGTTAATACGTTGATGATAATACTACAAGATGTTCTCCATTGTACTCCTGTATAACGTACATGGGGTGTATTTTTCTGTACACCTTCTCCATTCTCCACAGATTTACATGCAGTGATGTCAAATAATGTTGCTCTTCTCTTTACATCAGCAGACAATGAGGTGGAAGAGACCTTTGCAGACAGTCGTTGATCTGATTAGATTCATTAAGCTTTAAATTCATCTCTCTGGGATGTACTAACCCAGGGTTGAGACCTGTACAAATTAGGTCAGTTTATTGAATATGTGCGGATATGTCTTTTAGAACACGAAGCTTCCTAAGGTCAACTTGATGTTGTCAGTTCTCCTGCTCCAGAATTCTGCTGCTTATATTACTCTTTACCTGATCAGGAGCTTTGATCTATGCTTTGGTCTGGGCTCACTTTCTGCCCAGAATCATCTGTAAGGTAAGACAAGATGCAGCAATAGTAATCCTGTTGGACAAGGCAGTTATTTCAAGATCGTATGAAAAGCACCAGAATGCTGCATTTATTTCCAGATATTCTTCAATCCCTGTAGTATGGATTTCACTTACTTTCTTGCATGGATGCTGCAGTGGCTTCTGGGATGAGCACCCTTACCATAGTCTCTAGTAAGAAATATCCTAGGTACCAATAGGAAAGATGATGCAAGATAGGCCTATGTGGTTGAACAGACCCCTTTTCAAACTACTGTACATGCTGAAGCAGGTGTTCCAGGATGTCAGCATCTCAGGTTTCACCTCGTTCATCTTTGGCTCTCACAAATAAAGAATTCCTCAGTAAGATGGGAATCTTGCCAATCTACAATTTCTAAAGGGTTTATTTGTGATACAGTCTTCAAGGTGGGGGCTTCCTCAGCACAGATAAAGATACCTGTAATACAGTTATGCATGTTCTGAGTACAGCTTTGGCGTTTTCCTGCCACCAATATGGGCTTCAAAATTGGCTTGGGGGATGTTCTGGCATGTTGAAAGTGAGCATGCGGTTGTGTGACTCCATTATCTTCCAACTTTATATTTCATTGTTTGTGCTGATAACTAAATTGCTTGGATATAAATTTTTTAGTTAGGTATATCTTTGTTTGGAGAATGAACAGAAATTCCTGCTTTCATCATTTCTCTCTTTGAGTGAGATGGTGTAGTTCAGACCTCTGACAGGATCCTTCGCCTTTCTTCCATGTCTGGCCATACAAGAGTCAACAAAAATCTGCTGAAATTGGTCTCCTTGTATTTTGAAATTTGAGCATAAAGTGCATTTTTTGGGGGCAATATTCAAAATTATTAATACTTGATTGTGATAAAGTTTTATGTGAAGTAATTTGAAAATCTCCACATGCTACTTATTGGACTAATGTTGCACTACATTTACATGAGTTTTGGAGTTTTCAGATGAGAAGTCAAAGACCAAATGCCTATAGTGGGAGATTCTTCCTGTCGTTCCCAGAGAGCTACAAATAAAATTGATAGTTGTGGATGGTGTTGTTACTGTCCCTGTTGTTTCCCCGCTTAAATAAAGACACAGGGAGGTACTCAAATTAGCACCATTTTGGGAGTCATGTAAGATCCTTTTGTTCAGTATTGTACCAGTCATTCACTGATGTACAGCAGGAGTTGAGGGGGCTTTGGCCCATTCCCTAGTACGGTTTAGTGTAGTGTGTGTGTTCCAGGTCGTGCACTGCAAGAGGGGGCCCTGTGGCTGCACAGCTTCCCGGTCCAGATCTGGAATTGTAAGCTAACTTCACTAGATGCTGCAAAGACGTAACAGAAAGGTCTTGCAGTTGGTAATTCAGGTATTAACACACTACTTTTATTCAATACTGCCTTGTTTCTGGATGAAAAGTTCATGCTTAGTTTTCCTTTTTTTTTTTTTTTCTTTCTTGTTTAAGGGCAAAACTTTATTTTGCTTAATTGGGAGCAATAAGCATTGGTGAAAGTGTAGAGTTGGGCTTTTTTGGTAGTCTGATTTTTCAAAGACACTGTCATACATGAATATATTTAAAGAATCGGTTATTTTACAGGAACATTTTATTAAACATTGCATCTAGATAGTTGATTGAAGAGGTCTATATCAAAATTCTGTGGATGACATTAAAGACTGCTTTTTTCACGAAGTAGGTTACAAAGCATACTTATCATCGGTATGCTAAAAAGTGTACTTGAATTGCAGTTTTAGCTTTGCTCAAATATTGGATTGGGTTTTTTTAAGAAAAAAATTTTAAAAGCTGGATAGTATTAAATCTTCCTAATAAGCAAGTCTCTCTTCCACTTAATTTGTGCTTTTGTTGTGGCTAACAAATAATTTGCTGTATGGGTTTTTCTGTACACCATTGATAGAATATATAAGCTTGTCATCCTAGTGTGCTGGAAATGCTACACTCAAATCAAGTGTTCCTTTCTGGTTTTGTATATCCTCACCTGCTCCTCACTGTAAATCATTGAGATGTCAAGAGCAGTGATTAATTAAGCTGCACGTGCAAGTGCTTTTTTTCACCTGTCAAGTAGGAAGAAAACTTACTATAGTGAATGGTGCGATGCCGTTTAATTCATTTCTTTTTATTCCAAGCTCTGAGGTTTGCAGAAATATTTTACAGTCTTATTTTCATTAACATTTCTGTATTACTAACGTGGCGTGATTTGGGAGCTATGACTATCCCGAAGCACACTACAGGAAGGATTGTATTTAAGGCTCAGGGAACATAAATAATCACGGTCTCGAGGCTGCATGTGTGTTTATCTCACGCTAGTCAAATGACTTTATACTGGCTTCTTATTTAAATAAATCAATTAATAGTACATAACTACCTATCAATTTCTTATTTATGTGTATGTATTGTAATATAGATGTAATTTTATTGGAATTTGAAAAGCTTGGATGTTTTTCACACTCTTCGGGGCAAACAATGAAATTAAATTGTATGGTGATCTTAATCTATTATTAAAAGGTCCTGGAAAGGAAGATTACAAGGTAGATTCAGGTTTTGAATCGGTTTTGCCATTGGTTTAGCAGCGGGTGGGCAGGCAGATGCCTGCTCAGAGTAGAACCTATTGCCATTTTTCACCATTGATAGAGTAGCCTTTCAGAGTCAATGAGCTCTGTCAATGTGAGCTTGTCAAGGCTACAACTTCATAGACCTGAGAGGCGGTTTGAGAGGTCAGCCCTTTTCAGGTTTGCTGTGATGCAAATGAACTTTAATGCTTAAACAACTATTGGAATTTTTATGTCTGCTCCTTGTTCTTTTTTCTTCACAAAGTCATTGACGAGACATTCAGTGCTTTTTAAATTGGAAGTTGCATTGTGCTAAAGACCTAGTACAGATTTACGGAGGGCTGAAAGCAGTTAGATCATGTTCTTTTCATGGTGCGATTAGAATCAAATCGATTTCCCTACAGCCTTCAGCATTCAGATGGCAATTTTAACAAAGCTTGGGGGCTAGACAAGGGACAAAACGACTGAACTGAATGTTAATTACACTCTGCAGCCTTATTTTCTTTTGATTTGGAGCTGACTGGCAACTAAATTAACAAAAGTGTGACCATAACTGCTGCCCTATTTTCATTTAAAAGGAGAGCAGACTCTAAAAGGCTATCTTTACAAAGAAACAAGTGAGGTCTACTGATTATTGTTAAAGGGCACTGTCTTTAAAAACGTAATAATAACAATAACCCCAAAAATACTCAGTTCCCAATTGATGTGATAAATTAGTCACTGGTACCTCCACCTTCTGATAATTCTTTGACTTGTGCTTTTTAAAAGAAAATGTAATAAAAATTCGCTGTAATGATTACTCATAGATAGCAGTGATCTAATTTTAATCATGTGACCACAGTACATGCTTAGATGTGTTTCCCCACAACTGCTTCGGTATTAAAGTAGAGAGAAACCGACGTTTGAAAACGGAGATGTTAATATTTGGTGGGAAAGGAATGATTTGTTGTCGAATTTTTATTTTATTCAGACATTCTTGTCCTCATGACAGCATTTAGTTTGATTTGTTAAGGTTCATTTACAGTACTTGTATTTTGTAGTAATAACAGCAAGATGCTTTCTCATCCCTTCCCCTCACCCCTCTCTGCCTTGTAAGGAAGCTGCAGCTGCACTAAGTTGTATTTGATCCTTGTCATTGCTCCGTCCTTTTGCACCTGCAGCTCTGTTGGTCTCATCTTAACACCTGGCACCATGAATTATCCTCTTTTTATTCATAGTCAGTAGCAAATCCCATTTAGAGCTAAGCAGTATATATTCTGGCAGTCAAATGACCATAAATGTCAGAATGTATTTCTCAAATGTAAATATAACTGAATAATTACATTCAAAATGCTGTGAAACTTTACAGCACAGAATGTCCTTTAATACTAGCATGCATAATCTTAAAAAGCTGTGCAGAACAGCTTTCAGGATTCTCTGTCTGAAGTATCAAGTGTGGACAACGTAGGCAGTAAAACTGCTTTAGAATGCTAAGTATTGGGTTTGCTCTTTATACAAATCACAGATTTAGTAACATTCATTTGTGGAGTTTACTGTAACTTCCTGCATTTGCTTTTCAGTCTTTAAAATCTGGATAGAAAAGTAACAAAAATTTCTCTTTTGTTTAGCGTATTGTGTGTTTGTACTTGACCTACAGCGTTGCAAAATAGTTCGCAAAATTTAGATGTTTAGATGCCCAAAAATTTTAGAGTTTAGATGCCGACCTTCGTAGAAGCACTGCATTTAGACCACTGATACCGGGAGAGCAGTGTTCCTGCTTTTATACTTAAATAGCTTCAAAATTTCTGGGGTTTTAAAGTTGTAACTGCTCTAAGAACGGGAAGGCACGTATATGAGCAGTTTTTGTTCCAAAATGCTTGAAGATAAGTTATTTGGGTGTCATAAAAAGCTGTTTCTGTTCTAGTTACTATTTAATACCAGAGAAGTTTTGGTAGTACTGCAGACCACCCTGTACTCAGTCACTGTCCTGTACCTCTCTCCTTTTCACACAAAAGCAGCTGCAAAACAAAGTTTTTCTAAAACCAGTCAAGAGTAAAATTCTTTCTCATTTGTCTTCCAGACACGAAGATCGATTGAGAAGTTATTAGAATGGGAAAACAATAGGTTATACCACAAGGTGAGTGCCGCAGGGAGCAGCTTCGTACTGTTGGAGTTTGAATTGCACAGTATGGAAACAGATGCTTTTGTTGAACGAAAAATATGAAAGGTGGACAAATGGGCTAGTCTGTGTGCTGCAATAAAATACAGCTCATTTTTCTTCTTTTTCTTTCCTCCTTGTCTAGCTGTGCTTGCATTGGAGACTAAGCAAAAGGAAATGTGAAACGAATAACATGATGGAATATGTAAGTTAAAGGGCTGTTTTGTGAGTTTCTCTATTAAATGATCATTTATTTTGCTTCTGATCTTATTCTTTTCATGATTATTAATCAGTAAAGGTGTCAGGAGCTTAATCGCCTGAGTGCAAGGATTTTCTACGGTTCACAGATGCATGGTTTCATGCGCAGGACTGATTTATAAAGTTATGAATGACTTGAAAACAAGGCTTCACTGTGTTCTGAAAAATAATAAATTAATTGCCAAGATAAAATAGCTTGAACATGTGCTGATGGAGTGTGAAATTTTAGATGCTGTATAAAGAATAACCACAACTTTGGTTACGCAGCAAGTCAGATATGGCTGTTTTATATAATGCTAATCAAGTCTAAAAGTATGGAAGAAGACCTTTCAACTAAGCTGTTGGAGCTTAAGAAACCTTTAGCCTTTTTAGATTTTAGCTGCCCCTTACCTCAACTGTCTTGAAAGTATCTTTATCTCCAAGTGGTGTCACTAAAATATTTTTAAGTCAGTCTCTGGAGTTTTAACTTACTTCAATCTTTGGCTGAGATTCCATAAGCCCTTCTTGGCAATATATGGTGAGAAGTTATATGCGGTTTAAAATGAATGATGTCCAATGTGGGATTTCAGTTTATTTAGCTTGCAACCTCCTTGCTCTTTTTTGGTGCGGTTTTAATTTTCATTTTCAAAATATCTTGGAGGCACATAGAATGGGATGAAATTAAGCTCCTAAAATGTAAGAAACAGTAGAATTTACGTAATTCCTTTTAATGTTCTAGGAAGTAGGTGATAGGAGGCGTTAACTTTTTAAAAATAAAGATTAGCCTTTGAGAAACATCTACTGTATTAGTTCTAACTTATCTGTGAGCTTCCATTACATGGTACTTAGGCTGTTCTTTGAAACAGCAAAGCTATCATGTATATAAAAAATTTTAAAAGTGATGAAATAGTTGGAAATTATATTAAAAGACTTTTTCTTTTAGTCTTCCCCTTTTCTTCTGTTTCTCCATTAGATCTTGTTTCTAGCCTGAAACGTAAGATCTTTTAAAATGCGTTTTTTACAGAACGGCTGTATTCAGTTCACTGAATAAGTAGACTTCTTGTAACATTTATTCTACAAAATTTTTTGGTTTAGATATATGGGATGTGACTGAAAATGGAATAAAGCAAATTTCAGAAAGTAGATTTGAGCTTTACCTAAATGAAGGGCGTTTTATTTCAGTGAAAACTCTGTTTTTCTACAGGAAAACATGGTCAGGTCAAATGTTTTGCAGATTCAATTGGAAAACCCACATACAATGCTAGTCTGTAAATACTATGGACCAGCAACATTTA
Organism: Burhinus oedicnemus; assembly: GCA_008921705.1. NCBI lineage: Eukaryota > Metazoa > Chordata > Aves > Charadriiformes > Burhinidae > Burhinus > Burhinus oedicnemus. The sequence goes on from VFFE01006134.1 coordinate 267,486, forward strand.
CAGTTGAACATTCATTCTACTAAATACAATTTAAAATTGGTTGACCTGTTTACATTAATGTTATGTAGGCATGGGCATATAGTTTTATAGGATAAAGACTGAAGATTTTATTTGCAATTTGTGAAACGTCTAATATATTATGTCTGGATATATTTAATGACAAAATTTTTACACAACTTCTCTGTACCATTTTCTCATTTTCAGTGAATTAATTTTCTAGTCTCTTGAAAGCTACCCTTAATGTTGTTTTCATGATTTAATTTTAAATAATAAACAATTATCCTCAATTTTTTCGAAACAGGTGATTTAAATAAGATTCTTGTACCCAAAACTTGGTGCTTTGCCAGCTTGAGGTTCTAAATCCACTGTTGTAAATGCTAAATTAAATAAATAATTAAATAAATTACATAAAGGCAAGATAGTCTTAAACCTTTGGCATAAACACAGCGTTTCAGCTTTACTACTTGCTCCCTTTTTGAAACCTTGCCTGAGTATCAGAAACCCTGGTGTCTGAAGCATCCAGTGGTTGAGTCATGTCAGTGATCAATGGATTTTGAGCAGTTTGCATCACTTCTGAAAATAAGTTACTTCTGAATGTCTCTAAAAATAAACTTATACACCTGATTTTGATATTCATTATTTCAAGTATTTGTCTTAAAAATAGAATCAGAGATGTACTTATTTTCTGTTGTTCAGCGTGCTATCAGAGATAGAAGTGTTTAAGCAGCCAAGCTGTGTTCTCCTTTACAATCAAAAACATTTAGAAACTTTTTTAACTTCTTAGAAAGGCAAGCTCCCCTTACAAGTAAAATCTTAGTTATGTTACCAGATGCATTTATTTGTTTATGAATACAATCATGCTGCTATATTATGACTGTCTCTCTGAAGAAAGAAAATGCACAAGTGAACATTTTCTTTAAGTTTTCTCTTTAAAGTAGGATAAATACTTGGATTGTATTCTGGAGTGTACCCTACCATGTGTACACAGCTCAGAAACACGTGGTTTATATTTGAATCGGGACCGTAAGAATAATCATGCAAAAGCATTAGTCAACTTTTGTTGACCGAGACAAATCTGTTGACAACAGATTTGTTAGGTATGGGAACTTTGCAAAGGTTGATACACCTTTCTATACAAGTTTTGAACTATAAACATGATTTGGAATCCTATATTAACTGGAAACGATTTTGAAGTAAAGGGAATTGCATGTGTAATTGAAAATTAACTTTGCGTAGATTGTGCCTTCTGTTTTCTTTTTTTAAATGAATACATTTATCTCTCATTTTTTCCCCAATAAATGAATTATGTTAAAGAATAATTATGTAGTAGCTTATTTTATTTTGTTTAGATGTGTTAGGTATTGGTAGGCAAACTTTTCAAATTGAATTTGATTCTTGAAGAGTTTTGGTTTTCTACCCTAAAACAATTACATCAAATATGACTTTTGTAATGATCTTCTGCCTAAGGAAAGCACTGTGATCTTTGATCGTCATCACAACTTGATGTACTTAACAAAAAAAAAAAAGAAAAATTATCATTGTGATAGACAATAGGATTGCTGCCATCTTCCATTTAATATATATTTGTTTTCTTTTTATACAGGTCATCCTTATAGAATTTTTACCAAAGACACCGATTTTTCGACCAGATTAGCATTTGATTTATTTATAGAGACTTATTCAAGTATGTTGTCTTTCCAATGGTGCCTTGCTTGGTGCTCTCCTGGTGGTGACATAGAATTGGTTCTACAGAATCTTGTGGTGTTTTCATTCTTTTTTTTGTTTTTTTGGTTGTTTTGTTGGTTGTCTTTTTTTTTTTTTAAATAAGAGCATGTTCTAAGTGCATTTGGTCAAACTCTGCAAAGTGATTTCACGCAAATGTTAACTACTACTTAAGTTATTGTTACTTTTACTACTTCTGTTTATTAATGTATCTTGATTTTTCAAAGAGTCTTTTATATGTGTGCGCGCGTGTGTGTACATATATATATATTACTATAAATACACAGCTGAAAATGGTATACAAGTGAGCAGGTATTTTTTTATCCCAAAATGACACAACTCATTGACTGTATGTTGTGTAAGTCCTTTTAGTCATTCATTTACATGCTGAAGTACCTTCTAAGATCTTCCTAAACTTTTGTCAGTGACTAGTCAATTGTAAATATTTTTGTTTCTTTTGGGATATTGGCTAGCCTCTTCCAACAAAAGAAGGAGATAAAGTTCTTTTTGAAACTGTGCTTTTTGGAAACCAAATGTCATTGCATTAGTAGAAATCTCTGTGCTTTTCATGAAGAAGTCCTGTCAGCTGGTTCTGAAAAAGTTCTAATTTAAAGGAGGAAAAAAAAAAAAGCAGCAAAATAGAATTATTTTACTCAGACTAGAAGAATTGCTGAGAGAATTGCATGCATCTGGTTAGTAGAACTCAAGATCACAAAAATATATTAGTATTGCAGTTTATAATGTAGCTGGTTTAATTCAGGCTAATGCCATCTGTCGGCTTTATTCCTACTGTTTACCAGATCCTGTACACAGGGGTGCAGAAGGACTTGTTTTACTAAAACTTACTGTCCAAGAGGACCTTTCAGGATTGGTTTCTTTTGGCTTTTTTTGTTTTGTTTTAAAGCCACATAAGCAGAAAAAAAGTTATTGAAGAAACTTTTAACAGTACAGTTCCAGATGCAGATGCCATGTATTAAAAATAGTTAAAGCAGGGTACACTGGCCAACAGTGTAAGTTTAAATGTGTTAGATAATTATTTATTGCACCCTTGCTTCTGCTCATTTTGGTTTACAAAGCTTATTTTCTGCACAAGTACAAGACTTTTTTTTAACTGGATCTATGATACATGCTTGGGTCAGGCCAGTTGTATTTTGTTTCTTCTACTTACACCTTAGTTGTACATATTTTCACACATAGTTTTTTTTTTTATTATTATTTGCAATTCAATCATATTATTAAATTTGCTTTAGGTATCTAAAATTACTGTACATGAACATCAATGTAAGTTAAGAATATGTTCCTTGTACAGTTGTGGTAGCAAGCAATAATGTGAATATATGAAAAAACAGATATACTCTGCTTAATATTTGTATGAATGAAAAGTTGATACCACTACAAGAATAATCTTCTCTTTCTAATCTTTTAAATACAAGTTTTATTTCAAGGTAATATATTACAAGTACCTTGATGCTGTGAACTATTTTTCTATGTCTTCAAAATATTTATTCTCTGTAAAATATTCTCTAGTGAGTATCATACTCCTAAATTGTTGATAGTGGGAATGGTCTAGAAAATTTTAAGTTTTCTTAAATCTAAGCCTTCTGTATCTGTTCCCAAAACTCATCCTTTGCTCAGCTTTTGTCTGTGGATTCCTGCTGTTTACTTTTAAAATAGGTCAACTATGCTTTTCATATAAGCCTACAAGTGTGTTTCTTTGACTTGACAGAGTATGACTTTTCATTAACAAATACCAGTTTTGTGCTGCCTCAGTCTTCTGGGTCCCACAACGGTTTCTCTCCAAAGTAACTGGTTATAATTAAAAAAAAAAAAAATCAATTTCAGCCTCTTTTCTAGCACAGATTTTGGCTTGCAGCACTCCTCCTCTCACTCAGAAGTATTCGTTGTAATCTCGGACCAGTTTCAGCCTGCAAGGGGGGCCAGAAGCCTAACATTGACAGCAGCTGAGGTTGTGGAGGTTGGAGGTGCAGGGGAGAGGTTGGAATTGAACAGAATTGGTAACTAGTGATAAATGCTGATGACCAGAAATATATGTTGATTTCTTCAAGTGTCAGTTTACAATAAAATGAATATTGAATCATACAAGGCCTAGATTTTACTATCAAAATTCTCAGTTGACTGTATAGATAGGTTTGTGTCACGGATGCAGTTTTCCACTGGTAGTTCGTTAGTGTGGAGGGATAGATTGGATATGGCTTGTGGTAGGTTCTTAGCAGCACTGCATTCAGCGTGAGCCATCTGCCTTAGTTCACTACCCAAACTTCCCATACTACGTTCTGTGACACCACAACTACCGTGCCAGCAGCACCCAAAGCTACCTACAGTAAAGCTAATTTGAGTGCGATGTGTGCTAAAACCAGAGCAGTGAATAGAGTGTGGCTTACAGCGTTAGAAATAATATCTCGTTAGTAAAGCTTCCACATAAGCGGTAGTGCTGGTTAAGATCTTGTCTACTTCTAGATGCATCTGCAGTCATCTACTTGGTTAGCAGGCATTTGTATATTTTAACTATGATATTCTCTCTAAGAATTCTAGTATAGGGGTCCAAAGTAGAGCTCGGAGCAAATACAAAGTTAAATCCCTTAGTAAGGAGGCAAGACTAATTGCCTCTTAAAGCATTTCTGGTATTTTATTAAGCAATGTGTCTGACTTAAAATGCAACCAGGAGACTTGAGAAACTGCTTTTATATATAGATGAGTTTCGCTCAAGAGTGTTAACTCTCCCGATAGTAGTACACTCACCTAGTAAGAATGTTACAAAACACTTTCATACAATCCCTTTCAATTCATTAATTGCAATGATAGAAATTCAACATGGCAGGAACTTTGATCAGCTATTTAATGCCTGCAGCAGTCATCAGGATTTCTCTTTGATGTTGTTTCTAAAATACTGAATCTATTTATTTTGTATGCTAGTGAGAAGACATGTATGTTACCTTTTTTTTGCCCAATTGACAAAGGATGAAGTCGCAACAGTTTGAGCAGGCCAGAAGCTATAGGAGGACTTCAGGACATAGCTTACTCTTTACTAAAGAAATATTACATTGTACTAATCTGCTCAGCTTCTTGCAACTCAGCAATTCCTACAGTTAATCTTATCTATTTCCAATTTACTTGAATAGTAAGAGTTAGGTACCCACTTGATGGTCATCATGTAACAAATGATGCTAATTATGTCTGTTTCACCTTTAGCCTGAAAAACTAATGGTAAAGGCATCAATGACTCCCTGTGAAGGCTAATTAATATTTTTAGGTATAGTGGCCTTTAACTGGCCAATAAAGACTTCTTTCTTACTGTAATATAATCAAAATTAATTGGTTTTAATCTTTTTAGTGATAGGTAGAAGTAAGTCCTGAGGGGGAAAAAGGCTTTCTCTCTGACCCTACATGAAGCATTCTGTAGAGCTCATCTGTTGTTAAATAGCTATGATTCGAAGTTTATGCTGGGATTGGCAAACTTCAGCAGAAATTAAAATGTTTGTGGAGATAGGTTACCCGAAGTCAGTAAATTTTACAGCTCAGTAAGAGTAATTTTAATAAACTATGTATGCAAATCAAAAAATATCCATGGCAAATCTAAAACTTTCCCATGATACTCAAAACCAAGTAGAGTAGACTGTAAAAACTTTTTACAGTACTTTGATTCAGATACTGTTAAGTTACATCTATTTGTTAAATGATACTTTTTTGTAAATCTCAAGACCATGGTGTTTAAATGTAATACTCTATCTCTGAGATACGTGCTTACTTAGAAGTCAGTTTTCATTTTTTTTTCCTAAAAGTCATTATTTAGCCCTGAAGGTTGTAGGGAAGAACTTTAAAATGCAATCTGTAACTACTCAGAAGCCAGAAGGCAAAGAAAAAGAACTTGTCTTTATTCCCTTCCCTCCACCCCCACCCCAAAGTCTTAATTTTAAATCGGTCCCCTTGTTTTGGGAGCCCTAGCTTATGGGTTTTGAGCAGCTGGCAATAATGCAAATTGTCCACCAAAAAAACCCCATTTGAATTCTGAACGATTTAAAGAGATCACTTTAATTGAAGAGGCAAAAGACTTGTTAAGCAAAGAAAATCCCTGGTTCTTTTAAGTTCTCCCAGCACTGCTGTTGAGTAATTAAAAGAAGGATCATGATGACCCTACATTAGGTCAAAATCCAGATGATTTTGTGTAAAGGAAATGCTCAATTAGAGAGGTCTCAGAGGCCCAAATGTCTTGGATTCATAGTAGTGACTTATTAAGCGTAAGTGGTGCTGGCTAGTTTTGTATCCGTGACTAAAATCATTTATGTTGCTCTTCAGCAATGTTGCTTATGAAAAGAAAGCATTTTAGAAATAAGATCTGTATTCATCACCGCTAATTTGCTGTAATTTCTGTGCTGCTTCTCCCTAAAGCCACGTTGCATTTCCATCACAAACAGCTAAGTGTATGATCGTTATAATGCCTTTAATAGCCATATTGTAGGTAGAAATATTAACTTCTCAGGGACTAATAGGAAATAGGAAAATGGAGTTAATGAGCTGAATGCCTATCTGCATGAAGGCTTACTTTGCAAACGGCACCCTAGAAAACTTCTGATTGTAATATGCATGACCACGATGAATGTTGTCAATATACAGCTATGAGAGCTCCCTTTAACCTGTATTATTAGGCTGCTGAATGTCGAAGTATGTTGGATAATGATAAAGGAAGTTTTTTGCTGATTTGGATAGAGTGATTATTTCTAATGGTGCTACCTTCTTAATTCCTGTGTTTATTCTTTGTAGAGTTCTCTCTGTAGGCTGGGTGACTCAGGGGATACTGGTGTAATGAGAAACAGTGTCTGTCTTCTTCTTAAGGAAGTGGAAAAGTCTCAAGGAGAGAAGTGCTCTAAAAGCAAAAACTTCCACTGCTGAAAACATCATGCATTTATTCTTCATTGGTTACAGATATCATTTGGGTTGTTTTGTTGGTAAGAGTATTTTACAGTTCATTGATTTTTGAATTTCATCTTTTTGCACACTGATGTTTCAGGCAGCATGGGCTGAATTAGAGACTATTTTTGAAAATTTAAAATAAATGAGTCCTTGCATGAAACATCGTGTGTTGACAGTTGTTGTGCTGACGTGTGTATCTCCACCACATGACACTTGGCTAATACATTTTTTTATAAACTAAGTTTAATTGTTTTTGTGGAAGATAGCATTTTTAAAAATTCCTCTACTTCATTTAACACATTAAGATTTCATTAAGATTTATTTTCTTGAAAAAAGATTCATAAATGCTTGACTCCTCAGAATACAACAGACCATTGGGAAAGATTTAGTGAGGCAAAGGATGAAACATAGGAATTAGGAGAAGCAACACCCAAAAGATTGAACTTGAGGATTAGGGTTGGAATTGTCTAAGTGTGACGGAAAATAGTTTTGAACTGTATGAAACAGTATTGGGTAATTAAAGTTAAGTAAAAGCTAGCAGTCCATTTCAGTAATTATATAGACTGTCTTAATTTCTATTACATTTTTATTTTAACAAGTGTGTTATTAATTTATTTTGGTTATGCCCTAATTAATAGACAATTCTGCTATTGTGCAGATTTTGAGGTAAGCTTCCTTCTAAACTCAGACCTCTTAGTTTAAAATATCCAGACCAAAGCGGAATCACTGATGAGAGCTCCGCAGCGAGTACGGAACAGTCTTTTCCTAAGCTGGAGCCTGTAATGCATGGCTAATTGTTTCCAAAGAAAATTCTTGACTTGTCCAGGCAGCTCCTGTCATGTGACAGTATATCTAAGGCCCAGGAGTAGGAGCCAGTTAAGATAATTTAAGTTCAGGTAAGTAAGACAGACTTTTGTAGTTAGTTGTAGCTTTTATGGAGAAGGGAACCATTGACAAATGCTCACTTTTGGAGGGCAGATCGTAGACTTTATAATGTTTAGTGAAACATGCGCTTCCTTCCCCCCCTGCCTTGTTTTTAACTTCATCATTGAAAGTCACTTTGCTTCGTGTTGAAAACTAGACTTGGTAGTTAGCTGAAGATATTTTTCTGTTACAGTGTTTTAGGTCTGTGAATCAATTTTTTAAATCACATTTAGAAATTTTTCAAGAAGTCAGATACACTGATGCAATATAACTGATATTATTAGTGGCTCTATGTTTAAACTGTTTTCATTGTACCAATATAAATATCTCACTCGTCCACTTTAAATGGTTATCTCTGATCCTTCTGTGCTTGCAACAGACTTTCTAACTTGTTAGGATATGCAGTGTGCACACTTGTTAATACTGTCAATGAGCAGTTTGGTTCAGTGAGATAATAAGGAATGTAGAGTAGTTCCCGATTCGAACAGCGTAGCTCGGATTCTTGTTTCCATAGGAGACTGAATATGGCAATCAGAATATGAAACTAATCCCAAACGTAAATTTTAAATAGAACAGTAAACTACAAAACAGTGCCTAAACGTTTTGTGCTAAATTAGCCCTGTGTAATTCATGTTGCTTTAAAAGGATTTGCAGAGAATTGCATCGGATTGTATGTGCTTAGGAAAAAGCTGTTAAACGTACAAAGCAGTAATGGTAAATAAGTCACTGAAGGGACATTATCTTTCAAGAAGACAACTTTAAAAACAATATTTTGGACTATGTTGTAAATCTATTTCAGGCAGAAAATGCGTAAGCAATAATTTAACCTAGAACTGGATATTAAGGAAGCTGCTATTTATAGAGAGACTTGATGGTAATTTTGCCTGTTGGGCATCTCCTCTCATACAGTGTTTAGAAGATAGGGTTGCTGTGATTTCTACTATTGTAACATTCCTCTTCAAATATTTTAAGTCCGGGTGAGAGACTGAAAGCTTAGAGGCCAGTACTGTGTTCACAGGACGCACGGCTTTGGGAGGAGAAGATAGGAAGAAAAGGACTTTTTTTAAGGCTGCACAATTGTATATATGCATATTTAAGAGTATTTAACCATGTCTGCTAAATTACTGAAGTTAATCTATTGTTGAGTTATAGAATATTATTTAATACATCAGCATTGTTTTTTCCTGACCTGACCCAGAATTGGAATGGACTCCAATATAATTTTTTTTTAAAGCATTTCTTAAGTTGTATGTATTATAAACTAATAAAATAATTGTTAACCTGTCTACTCAGCCTTACCGTTTTTCATCTATCCAGTGTGGTGGGGTGGGTGTGTGGTATGGAGAGGAAGAAAAAGAAAGAAAAAAAAACTCCAGAAACTTCTGCCTTACCATACCACAATCTCTTCTAATTTCCAGTTGATACTTTTTCTCTAAATGAAGAAGGGGGAAAAAAAAAAAAGGGGCAGGGGGGATGGGGGAAGAGAGAGAGAAAATAGTTTTGGGTAATTTAGGTGACTAGGACTAGAGTTACCAAATTTAGAGGCATTGCCTGCCTTAAGTGTTTCAAACTGCCTTTTCATTAAGTCTGCATTTGGAATTCTTTAAGCTTTTCAAGCCCTAATGGTAGTAGGATTTATTATATGTATTACCATTAGGGTTGAATAGTAACGTTGAAGCTGTTTGTATGGGGGTTTTTTATACACTGGGGCTCTCAAACAAGATATACTTCCCATCTAGTTAAGGCAGACACCATTTATTCGGAACGGAATCGTTCCCATCTGTGTGATTCACGTGTTTTTAAGGCGGTGGGATACGAAACGCTGGCTAACCTGAACCTTGGGAACACGGCGCTCCGAGAACGGTCTCGATTCCCATCAGCCAGCTGCGTGTCGCGGCGTGAAACACTTTACAGCTCTGTGGTTACTCTGGAATGGAAATCTTAACAGCCTCTTTCATAACGTGCGCGTGTGCAATTCCTAGGTGCGTGTGCGTGTTACACACGCGGGTGTGCAGGGGGTGTGTGCCTGGGCGGGGAGGGGGCTCCTGCGGGGGGCTGTGAAGCATCCCGGCTGTTGTAATTTGGGCTTGCAAAGCGGTATGATACAATGTTGCTGAGCAGAAAAGCGCACGATAGATTTAATGTAGCCAATTGTGGACTTTTGAAAAAAAGAGTAACTGTTCAGTGTGAGTTAATTTTGGATTTTTTCAGCATCTCTCTTTTAGGCTTTGTGCTGCATTCTTCTAGACAAATGCGTATTCCATGTGGGCCACTGTTCTGCTAAATGCTCTCAGTTCTCCTTTTGCAATCAAGATTATGTTGCTAAGGAGATTTTGCTTTTATTGGTGCCATTGATTTGTGTTAATACGTTTTGAATACCTCTCGGTATTCTTCCGTAGACAAGGCCAAAAGAAAAACTTCCCTGAGTTTCCCGATTTACATTACAAATGGAGCGGTGGTGTAATGAAGCCGATATAAAGTGGGCAGTTGAAAGGGAACTAAAGAAGGGCACTCAAGTGAGAAATGAAGAAATGTGCCGAGAGCGGTCTGCGGGCCGCCTTCGGCCCAGCTGCGGGAGCGGGCCCGGGCCGGCGTGGGGACAGCGGGGACAGCCCGCGCCTCCGTCCGCCCAGACCACCCACTCGCTGCGTCCCGGCTCCCCGGATTACCCCTTTCAGCCCAGGGGAAGCGGAGGGAAAGCTCTGCCGACCTGCGTGAAACGTGGCCTCAGCCTCCACAGCGACGACCTGGGCGCCTGTGCCACCTCCGGGGCTCACCGCCGGCCGTCCCCGTGCCTGCGGGCAGGAACCCCTTCCACAGCACCCCGGGGTGTAACGCAGGGTGGTGTTCTATCGCTGCGCCGTGGTGGCCAGGCTGTGCCCAGAGCCCCGCGCTCAGCAGCTCCAGCTTCATGGTGCCCTTGATGGAGGGGGTGGTGGGGCTGCCCGGGCACTGCCTGGTCCCCCCAAGTCTGCCTGTGCTATAAAAACAAGCAAACAACCACCACCCCCTACCCCCACCAAATAAAAAAGAAAATAACAACACTTTGAAATAAAAAGGTAATTAAAAAACACCCTGAGCCTTTTAACCTTGTGTTCATAAACAAGCCCCAGGAGGACATCAGGCCTCCTGCCCTCATGTACCTGGGCAAGGACCTCCCTTAGCTGCTCTCCCTCTTCCAGGTTACATGGACGAGCTCCTGAAGGACTCAAAGACCTCGTAGTTTTTTTATATGAAAATATTATTCAAAGAGCATTCACACCAAAGAGCATTCCCATCTTCCAGGATCTGCCGCCACAGAAATCCTTTGCTTGTGGTGAAGCAAACCCCTGCACCTGCTTGGCATTGGGAGGGCACGGAGAAGGCCTGCGTCTACATCTGCAAACGAGGTAAAGAGGCCTTTGCCGAGCGCTGTCTGTGCTCGCAAAGCTCCTTGGTGGTTGCAGTGCAGATATGGAGAGATGAGGACTGCTGTTACACAGCCCCCGTGTCACAGGGGAGCGGGCTGAGCCCCGTGCCACTGACTGAGCTGGGACAGTATCTGGCTTCAGGCACCTCGTCTGGGTTTCGGCTTTCCTCTGACATGGGGAGGTGACCCAAAGTCACGCTGTCGTCTGACTTCTGATCCGAAGGGGCAAATGCATTTTGAAATAGAAAGGGTTGCTCTACCTTTTGCATGGAGACCAGCAGTCTGCTTTATGTTGTGTATTCTTTCTGCGAAAACGTCCCATTGCATTTAGGTAGGCTTGGCTTGCTTATTCGCATTGCTCAAGCCAGAGGTCTCCATTCTTACGCTGTTGATCACGTTATGTACACCGTAAACTTTCCTTCTTGCACTCTCAGTCCCTGCAGTGTTAAGTCCCTGCCAGCAGGACGGGAACTCAGGCTTGCTGAATAGATGGGAGGAGTAGAAAAGCTCAGCCCCTTTACTCGTTCTCTACGTGACCTTTTGAGGACTCCAGGTATTGTCTTATTCCTGTTTGTGTGCCTTTGAAGGTCAGGGTCTCGAGCAGTTACTTAATAAAATAACAGAGAAATGTGTAAGGATAGCTCTTCTACCCACATTATGCGAAGCTCATTTTAGCAGCGGGTCTTACTCAGGATTTTGTGCTATTCTGTATTAACTTCACAGTTCCAAGCAAAACCCTTCATCGTGTTTCAAGAGCGTGTGCCCAAACACATTATCTTTAATATGCTTTTTCATACCATTTCCAACACGCTCTACGGAAGGGGCCTGTTTTTATATGAGATAATGAGTTTTGAGGTTAATGAGGATAGGGCCCAGAATTCCTACTGTATTGTGTGCCATTGAGTATACAGTAGAAATCAATTAAGAGAGGCAGACAGTGTTTTAAAATCCTCTTTCATTTAGGCATTTTGTTTAGCATTCAGAACACAGCCACATTACATGATTAGCTGATTTTAATGAGTGTCCTCTAATCAGTTAAATGAAAGTGTGTGGAAAACCTAAAAAAGATTACTTTATATTTGCGGAGACAGTCTGTTTACATTGTTATACCTCAGCTAAGAGGATACTTGGCATGTACGATGCATCTAAGAGAAAAATGTGGAAGGCCAAAGAAGCCTTGAAGACAATTGGATCCAGCCCATTCTCCTGCTCCCCACAATGCAAGCTCTGATGACTTAGTATTTTAATTAATGTCAACCCTTACCATCAGCGCTCATGGGAACAATCATTAAACCAACACAAAAACATTTTAAATGGCTGGCAATCTACCAGATACTGAGCTAAGCATTCCCATGGTAGAGTGGACGGTTTCATAGCCAACTCTGCGCTGGATTAAATACGTTCTCTAATAGCACTGGCTGGAAAGGCTATTATTTTCATACTAAACAATCCAGTATGGTTTCTAAGTTCTTCTATTTTAAAATGTTTTTATATTTACTTCCCAACACTAGTATCAATGTTATTTGTATGGATGTGGTTGAATTTTACTCTTTGCTGTTACTAAAACTTGTTTTTCTTTTTCCTGCTTTTCCCCGCTTTTTTGGTTTCCTTGCTGCTAAACCAAAACCGTATTTATTTTTTTTGTCTCGGATAATTCACATGATCAGACACAGCCTGAAACCAACAACCGGTTTCCTACATAGGTCTAAAAATTGCTGGCTGAGTGAATTTTAAAATTGGACAACACATATATTTTTGGTTTTGCATGATGTTACTTTTGCACAGTAGGAGCTGGGTCACATCTCTGACTACCTAGTAGGTACTCTGCTGTCCTCGCCGCTGCGATATTTGCTTGCCAAGTGTACTAAGTAGCCTGATCTTTCTTATTCCTCGAAGGCCTTTTCTTTTTCCCTCCTCCCATCTTCTGTGTTTGCTGTTTGCTCAAATTGTTTAAACATGGAGCTCAATGACAGGCTATTAGCGCTGACTGGAGCCACACATAATGTGGCCACATGTTGTGTAAGCTTCACAACTTGTCTGCTAATTCGCCTCAGGCCTGACCTGAAATACCCTTGCTGTTCTAGCTCTTAGCCCTTCCCCAGCAGAGGCAGACACTCCTGCTCACTCGTATGACAGATCGGTGAGGTCTGTGATTTGGGGCCGAATCCTGCCTCGCTTTCTGCCGGAGGTAGTGCCACGGCAGTCGGTGGATGTGCCTGAGGAGGAGAAGAGGACCGAGCCAGCCGTGTTGTACGGATGGGGATGAGGGCGAGAGCTCTTCCCTCCTCTGGTGTGACCCGTCGGGAGTGAGAGCCGGTGGTTGCAGTGCATCTGGCAGGCAGCACGAGAGGCGCTGCTCGCCTCTGCCCGCGGCTCCGCGAATCCCACTGGTGGCTCCCTAGGGAAAATATGATTTCCGTAGAAAGTCCACAAGTTACGAGGAAGGAAGATGGCAGGGGAAGCCCAGGCTGGCAAGCGGGGAGAACATTCTCCGTTTCATTCTTGTCATCGGGATCTCTGATACCACTGTGATGGGTGTGGTAAAGAGGGAGATTTTGGTCAAGTAAGCAAAAAAAAAAAAAGGGCAACCCATTTAGGAAGATGATGAGGATAATGAAATACATAGTGAGGAGCTCCAAGAATTTACTCATTAGAAGAGGTGCGTATTGAACAGAAAATAAATGAACCTGGAAGGATCAGAGCGGTGGAAAGCCAGAAGATCAATGCAGATGTGTAGCACTGGTATCCAAAATAGAAATTAGTTGGAGAAATGGATTTCAGATGATGAGGTAGATCGATTAGGAAGAAGGGTGCATGGTTGATTAGGCCATAGGATTGATGGGTTGATACATCTGATCAGAGAATGTGGGAATAGAGGAAACCTTAAAAAGGCCATGGAAACCCCAGCAACAGTGTATAAACAGTGTTAAAAACATCTGTAAAGCCAAGAACAAACTAGAAAAGGGGAACAAGAAAGTTTTGGGAGGGTAGAATTTAGGAGAACATGGAAAAGTAAAGTGAAAAAAGTGAAAATTAGCGAATTATGAGCAAGGGAAGACAAACGGCACAGAAAGAAAGAAAAAGAGGAAATTCTGAAGACCAGGAGGGAAAGGATTTACAGGTGAAAAGGCGAGTGTTATGTGAATTTAAACCATGGGTGGAAAAAAGTGAGGTGGTCACAGAGAAAAGGGGGAAAAAAAAGGAGCAGGAGGAGTACACATAAAATGTACAGTGTGTGCACAGTCTCTTTAGGAATACCTTTAAACCTCCTAAAATGCGGACAGCTTTGGAAACAGCAAACCCCGTGGTCACCAGCTCTGTTTCAGTGTATCCATCTTCACCCTATAGGGTGAAAAATTGAGAAGCTCCTTACTGTTCCCATTTCGTGAAGTACTTTCACACTCATGTGGTTTTTAAGTTACAGGAAGAACTCTTGCCCCATTTTATTCTTCTTTCTGCATCCTGTCACCCTGAAACTTCCCCAGTATTCAGTCCCCCATCCATCTCAGAGATCGAGACCCACAACATGCTCTTCAGCTGTGTTTTCAGATCGTTGTCGTGCTTTTCTTCCTTCACAAGCTGAATTCCCTGACACAGGGAGATACGAGTAGCAGGAGAGGCTGCGTTTTACCCTTAATAAGCTCCTGCAAACATCTTTCCCCATTAAACTGTGATTTTTTTTTTTTTTCCGGATGATGAAGGGTTGTTTTCAAAAGCACTGTAATGATCTAAGGTTTTTTTCCCTTCAATTCGGTTTATGACCCATATTACAAATGTAGGCTGTAAAGCCTTCAGTTGCTACAATGTCCAGAAAGTCTCTGGCAAAGTCATCATCTGTTTCATAAAGGTGAAATTTGCTGCAGACAGATGAATAGAGTTTCTCTAGCTGAGGCATATAATTAGACCAACAGAATTTTCATGCAAATTCCTCCCCTAGGAATAATGAACAAATATACAGAATTTAGCGTGCCATGCCAGACCACGGGCTAAGGACAGATGTTCAAAGGGCCTATAAAAAATTGAAGCCAGGCAGCTAAAAACAAATTAAACTTGATGTAACCAAGTCTGTGACAAAGATCGTGTCTTTTCTTGGAATGGATGTACGAAGTGTGCGGTGCTCTGATTTACATAGCAAATAGGTGTTACTTATATAGTAAAGCTTAAAAGTTCAAATTAGGATAGTAAGCTTGTTTTGCTTTGTGCTGTATAAATATGTGTCTTAGAGATGGAGCTTGTTTCAAGGAACGTGCAAGTAGTTAAACAAGAGAGGCCAACAGAAAAGCCAAATGCAAGCAAAGTATCTTGTTAGTTCCCTAAGAAATAACGGTGCTTCTTCATCATTTCCCCCTACTCATTTCAGCCGTGCCAAAGCTAGTCCTGCCCGTCACTGCTGATGCATACCAAGCATCCTCTGTCACCCCCCCAGCAAGGATTTGGGGGGGGGGGGAGGTATGTGTTGATTAACAGGATTCTTCTTGTGGTTTGTCGGGGGTTTTTTGGGGTTGTTTTTTTTTTTTCCCCCTCCTTCTGAGAAGGGATTGTCTTTCTCAGGTCCGGTATGAATAAAAAGAAAGAGTAAAACCAGCATAGCTGACACAAAAACCTCAAGACACTTTGGTTTTCTTCCCAAAATACAAGGCATCTCACCCCTGAAAAGTTTTGCTTCTGTCTAGCAGCGTATAGATGTCTTGCTTTTCCCCATTCAGGTTAGCTGAATGTTAAAACTGATTTTCAAAGATTCTTTTTCTTTCACCCTAGCCAGCAGAGAACTGACTCAGCATCCCAACAACAATGCATTTAGAGCAGGCATTAGTTTTGAAAATGTTATTTCAACTCTGTGAGAGACCATGGCAACAAAGATAGGATGAAGACCTTTGAAGAAACCTTTGAATACTGTTTAGAAGAAGGAGAATGGATAGGAAAACAGAGGGAAAGAGAGTAGGATTCATTTGCTTCTTAGTGATGCTACCATTTTAAGGGGCAGTACTAATGCCTATAATAGATTTCACTCCTGGGCAAAGAATGCTACCGAAAAGCCCCGAATGAGTGCCACTTCCCATTGAGATAATGTCTAGGGTTGTACAGAGGCGTTTTTTCCCCCGTGTTTGTTTTGACAAGTAGATTCTTTTGCTTTATCTCTCTTAAACAAGAGAAGTTTTAAGGCTTAAAGATTTGAGCCCTCTGAGAAATCAAAACTTCAGTCTTTGAGATTGCGCTAAGTATATTTACTCAAGGTTTATGACAAATCCCACAGAAGTAAGGAGAATGCTTAATACAATTCAAATAGGCTGGAACTTACCATCTAAATAAGGACTAATCTACTGCCTGCCTGTGCTTCCCTAGGAAGAGACACCACCACTCCCAATGTAAAACAAAAGAGGACTTTAGGGAAATAGAAAGTCTGAAAATCCTCATAGTCTATTCATGGGTTGTCTCCTTTTAACTGACATTTCAAAAGTTATGCCCGCTCATGACAAATGCACTTTTCAGGTTTTGCAAGTTTCATTCTTTTTATGATTTTCAGTCCGTGCTAAGAAAATCCTATAATACTTTATCTTGCCCTAGCTATAAACATGGAAGAATTTTGATCAAAGGAGACTATTTTAACAGCTGTCTTTCAAGGCAACATGTGCAGCTCTCTTGGCAGCTTCAGCTAGTAAGGTTTGAAGAAAACAGAAGCCTTTGCAAAGTCTTTGCGTGTTTGAGGTGTCAAAAATATTGAATATATTGCCTTTGCTTAGTACTTTCTGGGATCTGAAAGCCGTGGTCGGGCAATAAAAATGCCCTGCAGCAGGAACCCTTAATTTAGTTCAAAGAGATCGGAATGATTGCTTTTGTGTTTGGGTTTTTTTTTTTTTTTAGTATTTATAATCTGCCTTATCCAGCTATTTGTCAGAAATAGAATTTTATTTTCTTGGATAAATATGGTCTGGGATTAGTTACAGGAGAAAAGGAGGGACTGTTGCTCTTTTTGCCAAAGCAGAGAAGAGGGACTCCCCTCCCATTACCTTTTCACAGCCAGGGAAGTGAACACTTCCATTATGCTGGACAATGAGGAGCAGAAGTAGCAGGTGGTGGCTGCTACTAATCAGGAAGTTAAGTAATAGCCGTACTTGAGCACTTTCTAAAGGATTACTGTTTATGGGAAGATTTGTCGCCTATCTGGGCACCATTGGAAAGAAAATAGAGTGAGAAAGATGAAAAGGTGCCTATTAGTTACAGATTTTCTGTCACCTCCCTAGCTCCACGCACTGCCTGCTGCCCTCCTTTTACTGCCCCAACCTGTTCAAATGACTTCAGCAGACAAGTGGTAAACCCATAAGAATAGATCCTTTACTTAATCCCATCCCTGCTCCTACTTTCCTGCTTAGAAAAAGGCCGGTCTTTGCCTCAGCACACCGGCTGGTGCCACTGCGAGCTGTTGCTTGGCTGACCAAAAGGAACATTGATTCTTCTGGGGTAGGCTTATAAATGTTAAGTTCTCTACCTATAACAGCATTTCTGGGCAGGGAAAGGAAAGGAAGCTATTATTGCTGGTTTTACTCTGGGAATTACTTATATGTTATCTGATAGATGCCAATAAAGAGGCCTAGTTTGCTGAAGAGATGTAACCGCGTATCCCAAACCCTTCTTCGTAAGGTACCACAATGTTAATTCTCCAGCATGAAAAGAATCACAGAACCATAGAATGGTTTGGATTGGAAGGGACCTCCAAAGAGCCTCTAGTCCAGCCCCTCCTGCCATGGGTGGAGACATCTTCCACTAGACCAGGTTCCTCAAAGTCCTGTCCAACCTGACCTTGAATGTTGCCAGGGATGGGGCATCCACAACTTCTCTGGGCAATCTGTTCCAGTGTCTCATCACCCTCATCGTAAAAAATTTCTTCCTTTTATGTAGTCTAAATCTGCCCTCTTTCAGGTTAGTCCCACTGATTATCGAATCTTGGTGACTTCATTGTTGAAGGCAGGAGTAGTTTTCCAAATCCTCAGGTAGGTCACAGTTTGAGTGACGCTGTTACAAACCAGTTTTTCTGTTTCTCACTTTTCTCTGACCTTGAGTCAACAAAAAATGACATGTCACCCAGACACACAGATGCAAAAGTAGATCAAATCTGATATTCAAATCCAAGTCCCAGAACCGCAGAAGTCATGAGCCTCATCAGACTCCTAACATCCCACAGTGCCCTGGGGACCCGGGGGGGCATTAGGAGCCCTGGTACTTTGCTGAGCCAGGCCCCGGCAGCGATCCTGTTACGTGCACTGGTTCTTCTGCAGGGAGGAGAGTCCGTGGTAGACACAAAGTGATAGATACACCACTGCCCCACATCTTGCCAAGGAGAGGCTGGCTTGCATATATTTCGTATGCCTTCTTGAATTTATCCATGGGTCAAAGGTACCTCAACAGTGTTTTGTAGGCTGCTTTGTTTGTTTGGGGGTAGCTACATGGGTATGCTACATGGGGCTGACATTTTTTAGTTCTTGGATCAATATGGGGCATGTCATTCCTTCATGCCATGAACTGCAGTTTTTCAGGTCACCCTTCTGGACTCATGCAATTAACACAAATTAGGTATGACTCCCTGCACCTCGCTATACTGCCAACATGTCCTGGAGGCATAAAAGGATATCTTAAAGATCACCCAAGTACAGAGCCCTTTGAATTTGCAACAACTCCTCCAGGACAAAACCTTCTTTTAAATACCATTTGCTCCAGCCATTTCAGTACCACTGTTTGCTTTCTTATCTGTTGACATGGTGGCTTAGCTTCCTCAGAACATTTTTGTCTGAAAGATCATTATTTTCTTTTCCAAGCGTCCCATGAACAGACCGATTGTACTTCATCAATTTTAAATTTTGACCGTCTGCCAATTGCTTTCAAATCTAAAGCCAATCAAAATTTAAGGAGATTCAGAGAACGGTGAAAGAGGAGCACATCCACTTCAAAAAGGTTACCCAACTGTTTGTTGTTGTTGTTTCATTTTGTCTCAGGCTTTATAATGATGGCTTTCAGCATCTTGGCTCTGTTTATGTGTCCTTGTTTAAACGTCAGGGCTGTGCCCGCCCTTCCCCAGGGCTCAGGCACACAAGCGGGCTGCTGTGCGGTTCGTCATTCGCATTCGAGCCTCTGCTGACTCCAGAGTCCGGCCTGAGGAGCATTTGCCAAGAAAGAGGCCTTCTGCATTTATGCGGAGGGACTTCACTTTCACAGCTGCTGATTATCATGAATAATGCGGCTTGGAAACACCATATAATGTCTGAGGGTTTTTATGGACATCTAATTTTGCTTGTTTTAACAGACTACAGATAAGCCCGATAGCTGGTTACAGATATTTTATGAGTAAGACTCTAACCTAGCTGTATGTCAGGGAACTAATAAATGCCATTAGTACCTACAATAACTAAGGCCCAATGCTACTTAACTTCTCAGGATGGAAATAATTCATGTTATAACGCTTCTGACATCAATATGATCCCAGAAGGATGAATTTGCTGAAGTCTGCTTCTAAAAATTGGGAACTTCAACAGAAATCATAAAAAATGATGTAAAAGCCTACTGCTGTTTTGCAGATTTTCAGGCTGTACTGCTTTACTGACCACGGGGTCTGTATCTTCCGAGGCCATCGCCTGCATGAGCAGACCTGGCGACCTCCATGGTCATCAGGAAACCTTGTACCGGTAGGAGGTGGGGGCAGATGGCTTCCCGCTTTATGGTGACACCCCGATTTCTCTGCTCTCCCATACTGACATCCTACCGAGAACTTGAAAAATGAGCACTTCACTGCAATGACTTGTGGTTGGTTTTCATTATCCAGACTAAGACAAAAGCGTTTCATACGGATAGCTTTGATTTTTTCAAAGCTGCTAGTCGTTGTACTTGTGATTGCTTTGTTATATACCAAGCATTTCAGTGCTATTCACTTGAGACTGAAAACTTCAGAAAAATACTGGGTTTTGAAGATTTAAAGAGTTACCTCCCTCCTCCTGTCAACAACTGGAACAGTTTGGAAGGTATTTTGTCTGTAGAGGCAAAAAACCCCAGTAAAACAGAGTTGCTGCTTATGTAAATGTAAGACAGGCTTTTGCCATATTCTTCATGCTAAATAAAAGAGTTTGGCAACAGACAAAAGATGGACATTACTAGCAGGTTACTAATGAACGGTACTGATAACGAATGCTGCCGTTACTACAGTAGTTGAAGGTGGCAACACACACTTGGGGAGTTCCTTTTTGGGGCCATAGGAAATAAAAAGTAGCTGAGGCAAATGGGTTCACTCTGTGCTCCATGTGCTTGGGTAGTGGCAAGGGAAAAGGAGTGCTAGGAGACAGTCTCACCTCTGATCAGTCAGGTTTTGTACACAGAAGGCGGGCATGCATGCTGAGAGGGTGGAATCAAAGTGGAAAACTACTTTTCAGAAATCAGCTTAAGTCATAAGACTGCATCTGTGTCCTTTGGGGGAGGAAAGGAGAGCCGCATCCCACTGCTTTTCTTCTGCCAAACTTGAAATGAGAAATGTTGCCCAGGTGCCAGTGTCTAGAGGAGGATTTCCACGCTGTGAATCCCAGCCTCAGAAAGAGGAGACGAACTCAAACTGCAGGGAAGAGCCTGTGTCTCAGAGAGGGCTGAATTGCAGCCATACTTCCCTCTCTGGTCTTCCCAGGGTGGTGTCTTCAGCTTCTCTCCAGTCAGCGTGCTGGCGGTTGCAAGTCCCATTCAGGTACTCTTAACTCTCCCTTTACAACGTGTTACATTACTTTCTGCAGAAACTATGGTGTCTAACTCAGGAATTTAACTCTGGAAAACATAAGCTGGAAGTTATGAGTGGCAGTGAAGAATATAATAACCCTTGTGGTTCAGGCTGTAAGCCAAGGTAGATCTGCTGTGACTGTACATGGTTCGTTTTCCTAGGACATCAGTCTAACTCTCCTTATATTTTCTTAGTGTTGACAAAGTTTAAAAGAGAAATAGTGGTAGAGTACAAAATACCTAGCAAAGTGAAGGGCATATGATTTTAGTTATAGTTTAATTTTTAGTATAATAAATGAAATATGAATGATTGCAAAGTATCTCCTAATTAAGTGTTTCTGTATTTAAACTGATAGTTTGTGGATGCCGTTTTGAAGTGCTAAGATGAAAAGATGACTAAAGTTGTGAAGTGTTGAAGATAGTGATTTATATAGGTCTAAAAAACACCCAGAAAGAAACAATTTTTTTCATAGAATTCATGGACCTCTACTGGGGGTAAAGAAGGCTTTCTTTCTCTTCGTGGAGCTTTGTGTGATGTGAACAGATTTTGAATAGACAGGGCAGATTGCTGGAGGAATAGAAAGTTTGGGTTTGTTTTCTGTGGAAGTGTCAGTTTTAGCCTGCCTCCGACAGAAAACAACCGGATGTTTGGGCTCTTGTTCACTTATTTCACTGCCGGGGTTCTGTGCTCTTGCCCTCCCGGGAGAGCTCTTGCGTTCCCTTCCCTGTTGCTGTCTCTCAGGCTGTTGACAGCATCATTAAGCACAATAACACAGCTTAGAAAAAATAGCGGTGAAGTACCAATTGCAGCAAAAATCAGAGATGAATCTGCAATGTTCCAGGTAGTGCAGGGTTCTTGGCTAACTGCCTTGCCAAGCTAACCAATAAGATACAGCTTTTACGTTTAAAATGCAGGGCTACTTTTAATCAATATTCAGTATATCCTTGTTAAATGATGTTTTGCAATACTGTCTGGGGAAGTGTCTACCCCCTAAAGTAACTTTATAAACATGTTAATAGTAACTATGTGAGAAATCTGAGCATGCTTTTACTTTTGGGTGAAGTACAAAATATACGTTTAGATGTGGTTGTGAGTTATGCGTATGGCATATCCGATGGCGATGTACAGTGAGGCAAGCTCTCATGGGTATCCACACATTAAGAAAAAAAATGTGTGAATCCTACACCTACAACCTTAATTGAAGTTAAAGGTTGCTAGCCTGCGTGGACCACCAGTATCATCTAAAGAAGAAAAAAGAAACAAATGTTTAAGCCATTGAGCATCCCACCCACGCTTCCACGCATTAGTTCCACTCAGTCTGTACTAACACTGCAGTTGTGCACCAGTAGTGCGCTGCGACCATCTGGCTAACCCCAGAAAGACATGTGGGCAGCTTATCTTCAAAGATGAATACCGGCTTTTAGCAACAGCACTAACAGCTGTATCAAGCCAAAGAATGGAAAATAGATCTCCTAAGTTCATCTTCTTCCATAAAGGACCAAGTGACCTGGGTTTGACAGTACCGTTTCAAATGAAGACACTTGGTCTGATTTGCATGTACTTCCCTGTCTCTTTGTAAAATGTGCTATACAGCTGATAAAGAGCATCAATTATGGCATGATTCCATAGGATATATTACCAGATGGATATTCTTTCCTTGCCTAGTGGAAATGAGGAATACTCTATGGAGATTAGGGATGGGAAAGTTACCCATAACGGTTCATATGATCTTTAGCTTTCTCTTCCTAGTAAGCACTACATAATTACTGTGAGCTGTTTGACACTCTTGCTGGAGATATCTCCTTTAACTCTTGCAAGTGTACATCTACAACGTTTTAGAAATCAGTTTTGGACAGAGATGTAGGAAATTTTTATTTCAAATCAGGGCCACGTGTCCCATCCAGCAATGAGAAGTGTTGCATTTCTTCCTGGATTATTCAGTGTCTTCACTTCCTGTGTACCTGTTGTGAAACTAATGTGTTCCAGAAAGAATGGAGTTACTCGAGCATCTGAATTCCTACAGGGAGCATGAGGGTGAAGTACTTTTTAATCGTTTTGACTCTACAAATGATGCAAAACCAAGTACATGGAGGAAAGACTTACATATCGGGAAGTGTACAGCTCCATTCATCACCCTAAGAAAGAATCATGACTCACATACAAACTGAGATTTGATTCTTTCTGTCTCTTGGCCATGGTGTTATTTTATCCCCATTCATTTTATGTGAGACAGGAAATGACTTGTCTTCTCCCTTAAGAGAGCACCTTCATGTAATCTGCTTTGTTAAATGATTCTGTAAGATTAATTCTCCCTATTGAAAGTGTCGCCACAATAAAGATGCTGAATGCATACTTACCACTAGCAAAGAATAAGGGTCATGCAGAATAGTCCACAAAATAAAAGGAAAAATGCTTCTTACTTTTTGAAGGGTAATCCTGCTGTTATCTGCGTGTATATGACTGCGGTATCATATGGTCCCGAATAGATCGTAGTGCCGTGAGCTTGCAGTGGTTTTGCAATTACCTGGTCAGCCACCCTACAGAAGTATACATGTATAAGTGTTCTTTGTACAAACGATATTTCCAGTGACAAACTTGCAAATAGATCATTACACAGGCAAGGTCACTCCCTGCACATAAGCAAGAAACAGAAAAAGAAGATGATGAACATTCATAATACTTTGCTAAGCGATTCTTTTCATCTCAACCCATTCCCTTTCTTCTAAGCTCCGTTATTAGCTGTACACATGGCAACTACAGATATACGACTCTGTGCTGGGAAGATAAAGGGCAGGTAGAAAAAAATTCCTCTGATCTTTTCTTATCACCCCCATCTGCAGGGTGCCCTGGAAGAAGCAGATGGAATAAACAAAATACACAGCTCCACCTCCAGACTGGCTTTCCACTGTCATGACTATCACCAGGCTCTCGTTCGTGTTTCCCAAAGAAACCATGCCTAGCTCACACACCCAATTCAGTATCTTCTGCTGTGATAACACACCTTTTTATTTTTTTTACTGAGGAGGCTCTGCCCTGACCCCTCAGTTAGACAGTTTGTACAACTATCACACTGACAGCCTTTTAACTCTACACCTTCCTCCAGCATCACTTGTTCTCCCCCCAACCCCACTTCACTATATAAACCCTAGGACCCTCCTTCTTGTTTGCTTTGTAAAGATGAATCGGGAGCTGAACCCAGCTGCTTCTTGTTTCTGAGGTAATTGCCAGCATTTCTCCAGCTGCTTCAGGGATGGGCCGAGGTTTTAAATGGCTGGTGGTAGGCTTGGTTTTGCTTTCTCCCCTGCGCTTGGTTTCTGGTCCCGTGCACTGATACCCCCTGGCAAAGCCATGGGCGTCTCACTGACCTTGACGATGTGAAAATACCTTGGTCCTAAGCACCGCTTCTTTTTCAGAAAGCAGGAAGGGGTTCGTCGCATCTGCAGCAGCAAAGGTACAGGTTAAGGTCTGGGTTTTACTGTGAGGTGTGTATGTTAACTTGTAATCAGACACACATGGCACGTTCGTTTAGGAGGTTAACTCGCAAACGTTTTTATTACTTGAACTTGCTTTAGCAAGATTTGGTCACAATTGAACTCCATCTGAATAAAACTGGAAGAGTTGCTGCCTATCAATATATTTTATGTGGTTTAAGTTGTGTAAAATGTGAGTTGAAAGAGCTACATTAAAACTGCAGAGCCAAGCAGTCAGAAGATTGACTCAAAATTGCCTGTATGGCCGTAATTTATCTTGTAAGTGCATACTCGCTGTGGCGCTCTCTAGTGATTTATGATTGCGTACTGTTCATTTCCTACTTCATCCTTGCTCAGAATACTTTTAAAAAAATACTTTAAGCTGTTGAGCGTGAAATCTTGTTTCATGTCAGGACTTTAGAGTAGTGTTGCCAGCAGCATTCAGTAGCTTTGACTATAAGACTGTCTTTGCTCTTGCACTTCTCCCACGACAGCAGCTTTTAGCATGGGGTTCTGCCGCACTGCTGGAAAGTGCATCCCATGCACTGGAGGGAGCCCAGGATCCTGTGGATTAAAAACCAAGTCTGTAAATACAGGTTGAATGCAGCGGGCACGTTAAAGCTTCTGAATGATTCTGTATGAGAAATGGCTTGTGCTCTGCTTGTTTAGAATATGGATGAATCTGTTGTATGGCTCTGTATCCTCGCTCGCTGGAAATCTTGGCCAGGACACGGGATGCTGCAGAGCTGGTAATGTGAAGAATCTTTACTTATGCAGAACTACACGTACAGCTGCAACGGCTGTCTTTGTTCAGCTTTGTAAAAATAAAGATAGGTTAACGGTCATCTGTAGACAGGCTCCCCAACTCTCCCTGAGCCTTTCAGTCAGAAGGGTGCGTTAAAGACCTGGTTGCCTCCTTTCGTGTGTTAACCAAAAGGCGTTTGATACAGTCAGCTTTTATGGCATTGACATAAAAGTCTGGAGGCGGCCATGGGTTCAAATACCACAACAGGGTCAGCTGACTGCTAATTCCACCAGTGTGAAAAATTAACCCTGAAAGTGAAGTGCAGCAAGTTTATTGAGAAATTCGGATAACGGAAGAAGGATTTTTTTTTTTTCTTTTAAAATACCTGTCTCTTGTCTTGTGGTCTTTTTTTTTTTTTTTCCCCCCCTCTTAATACCTCTGTGTATTCATGTGTCTACTTTGGAAAAGAGAAGGACAAAATGCGTGTTTGTACGGGAAGTCACAAGGTAGCTTACAAGTATTTTATCTTAAATACTGAATAATAAGAAATACTTCTGCTGACTCCAAGTGATTACTGCCAGTTTTCTATGCATGGGCTTATGTGGCCTTAGAAAGGAATATATTCTGCAGATCCCTTGATTCTCAGTGGCTTTTGACCGTGTAATTTTGTCTTCTGTTCTTTACACAATAGAACACAAAATTGGTATTGAACTCTTGACATTTGTTGCACTGACTTATTGATACCTTTTCGTTCTAGAAGCTTTTCCGGGAGCAGAACTTGTGTAAGCTGAAGCATTTCTGGAAATGATAGCAACTATCTGATTTTGTATGTTGGTCCAGAAATGGAGTATGTACTGACTGGTTTTAGGATGGCATCTTTTTAACTTTCGCATTCCTGAGAGCATGTTTTACTTTTCCCCAATAATTGTGAATGTACTCTGGCAGCATCTTTAGTCGCTGTCTGTGAACTTACTGCTTTGTGATACTTTAAAAGATAAAGGAAAAAGGATTCTTCAGTAGGTAGATGGGTGTTTTCTATGAAGTAAATCTATGAAAGAAACACTTTCAATTCTGGATCATTTAAAGCTAACTTGGTCATTTATGTATTTAAGTTGGTGCAAACCAATGGAAATTTCACTGCAGTATATATATGTAACTAGGTCACAATGTAATTTAGCACTCATGTTTCTCTTCTAGTTGATTATCTTTAAAGACTCTGGCTAGTTTAAGGTCCTAAAACTTACTTTTCAAAGTATGTTTTAATGGTCTTGTTTTACACTGTTTGAAACTTTACTCAATGCGTGTCAATACTGCAAAAAGCAGTGATTACATATTAGTCTTACCTATAAGCACGGGGTAAAGTAATCCATAGGGATATCTAGTGCAACTTGTCACCTACTGTCCATGCATTTGTGTGAATCGCATTGTTTGAAGTAAAAGGTTTCCTTTCTCCAGATGTATGTCTCTGTATACGTTGAGCAAATTCACCACTGGGGAGAAAAGGGAATTGATCTCCAGTATCAAAACATGAGTAGTTGTGCTCTCAAGCACAGTGTGCATCTGACAAGTGAGTAATTCTTAGGTAAACGCCTACTTGGGAATATTAGCAGAAGAAGGCCCTTCAAAAAAAACCCCAAACAGTGCAAATGTACTCAGATTCTCCTGTTTTTGAAATAAATTACTTCCATGTGTGTTAAGACAACCATTTCTAGGTGGACCTCCTGAAGTTATTCCAGTATAATTCACTTCCAACTTATATAATACATTAAAAATATCTCATCTGCTATTATATGTCCAAACTGACCCAGGATTGCACATTCAGGGCCACTTTATAAGGAAAACTTGATTGAGCGAAGAGAAACAGATGTTTCCTGCCTAGTAGCATGAAGTGAGTTAGTGTGTTGGAAAGCCATCTGAAGTTAGTGGAAGGACATCCAGGATTGCAGTTGCCATGATATTCTCCCTAAACAGCTCCAGGACTAAAGATTTTCATTTTTAGCAACTTTAGAAGGGGACCAGCATCCACTATAGATGCAATTACAAAAGCAGAATGAGAGAGGGGAGACAAGGATTACCAGATCAGGAATCGGCAACAAGTGACTCCAAGTAGACGAAGGTTTTGGTCTCGGTTAGTGCCAGTCCTTGGGGGTGCCCGCCACACCAGATGGTGGCATGGGCTGTAGGAGGGCACTGCAGGTTCAAGCACAGTGGATCAGGTACTGGTGCCATCAGGATGCTGTGTTGTGGTGGCTTGTCAGCTCCCAGTACCTCAGCTTACTTCAGGCTGCCTTGTGTGCCTCTCCCTGACCGGGGATGTACCAAGAGTCCTTGAAAACCCAGACTGAAGAGTTTTGTGGCCACAGAAACAATATAAGAAACTAAGAGGAGGGGAAAAAAAAAAAAGTGAAATGCCACCTGTTTCTCAAAAATGCAAGGCAGCTGTGGCCTCTCCTGTGGCTACATGTTTTCTTCTGCATAATGTGCCCCTTTATAGGCTACTCATTTTCCCAAGGCCACTTCTGCTGCTGCTGGACTGCTGTTAATATCCCATCTGTAGGATTGCACCAAGGGAGGTTTGGATTGGATATTAGGAAAAATTTCTTCACTGAAAGGGTCATCAAACATTGGAACAGGCTGCCCAGGGAAGTGGTGGAATCACCATCCCTGGAGGTACTTAAAAGACGGGTAGACGTGGTGCTGAGGGACGTGGTTTAGTGGTGGTTTGGGCAGTGTTGGGTTTATGGTTGGACTCAGTCTTAAAGGTCTCATGCAGCCTAGGTGATTCTATGATTCTGTGCTCTAATAGCATCACCACGTCTTTCCAATTTCATTTGATAAGCTAGATTAAGTGTGTGGAAACAGAGGTTCAACCCCCTTATGTATAGCACAGGTTGAAATCTGCGTATCCCACTTGCACAGAGCATGCCACAGTTGGCTGTTTATAAGCCACCCCTATATATAGTGAATATATATTCACTCTCTAACATCTCAGAATGCACAGAAGAATATTCAGAGTTCCTCAGGCAATACAGGAAACAATCATGATGCAACAAGACGTGGAGCCGTGTATTGGTCCTGGAATGGCAAAAGGCTTGTGTTTCCTGCCTACTTTTACGACTGTTTCTGTATTTAATTGCATGAATAATTTCAGAAAGATGATCCTTTATTTACCATCAAACTTACTGCTTAACTTCAAGAATCCTATGCAGCTTTTGGTTTTTTTTTTCCAGAGGGAGCTTTTACTCCAGATTATTTCTGTGACAGAAGAGTGTGGAGGAGTGATGGGTTCAGAAAAGGTAAATCTGGGCTTCATCAGTGCTGTATGCAAACAGAGTGACTGGTGCAGTCTGGAGCTCTTTCCTGAAGGCATCATGCAGGAGGCTGGTTGCTGGAAATGGAAAAATGAATAGAAAGACAGTGGGCAGATCGGCACCCTATAATCACTGCTTGAGCTGATCTCTAATGAGTTTGGGATTTCTGTCAATCTTCTGTTCCCACAAGGCTTCCTGAGAGAGACTTTACAAAGCGAAACCAAGGAAGAGGGCGGGAGGGGGGGAAGTTACTGACAGCCTACGTGTGTGAGGGCTTTTATCAATGATTGATGGTATGGCTGGCGATTATACTTTGAAAATGGTGAAAAGAAAAACTGATACAGTGGTTTTATTGTACAATCTCTATTCAGAATGAAGCGTAATCTACTTCGACTTTTCTGTATTATTTTATTGGAAAAAAACTCTTTATAAAGCATTCAAGCAACTATTACTTTCATTGATTTGTGGTCGTTCCTGGTTTTAAGAGCTGAGCAATAGGTACATGGGGAAAATTGTAGACTAACTAAGTTACGTTGAAACTAAGTCTGCCTTAGGAATAAAAATACAGGGTTTTTTGTTTGTTTTATCTGTGAACACTGGAGTGCACTTGCTTTAGTCATGCTACACTGCATAAGGAAGAAGAGGTTACAGTTGGGAAATTGCTTAGTAGGATTAAGAGACTGGGAAACAGTTATTTTTAGACTCAACTTTTCTGTTTTTTCAATATTTTGTCTGGGCAAGAAAACTGGAAACAAATTGAACACTAGGGATTCATGAAGAGAGGAGGCTGCTTGTAACATCCTCATGGGACTGATGAAGTTTTGTGAATTGCTACCACTCGTCTTACTTGTCTGCGTTTCCAGGCAAGGCCGATAGATGTGAATGCAGTTTTAATGGGCTGCAGCCTTCCACTGCTGTTACCCCCTATGTGCGCATGACCTCAAGGTCTCCCACCCCCATAGCAGGGAGATAGTTGCCTCTGATTTAGCTGATCCACGCAACTCCAGAACTGTGCTCTCTGGAAGATTTCTCTTTTCAACTATCATATAAAATAGGTGGGAGCGGATGGGGCATCGGTCAGGTTATGGGGGGTGGATGGGAGGGCAGATAGCATGATAGGAAAATACACACCTTTATTTCTGACCCTGGCTTCTCGGTAGTGCAGTGAGAAACTGGATCCCAGTAGAGAGCAGTTCTTAATTTATGTCAACAATAGTAAGCTTGAAAGGATGCAAATATAATAAGACTTCCTTAAGGCTAACTAATACTTAAAGAAAAACAGAGTAGAGGAAAGAGCATTGTCTGTTAACTTCCATTTCTAAACCTTGAGCTATTGCTGGGATTGCACAGGCACTTTTCGCTCCCAGAACAATGCTGTGGACTGTTACAGTAGATCCATCACAGTGTTTTCTGCTTCTGATTTTCTTTGAGTGAATGACTAAAGACATTGGTGTTTTCTGGAGTTCCTCTGATGTATAATCTTTGTATTGATGATATAGATGCTACCTTGACAGGTTGGCGGTGGCTCCGTTTTGAAAGCCACCCTTTCTCCATCCACAGTCAGGGTGACTCTGGTGTTCTCTCCAGCCCTTCTCTCCTCCTGTCTCCTAGGGTGTGACAGCTCTCCTTCAGTAACTTCGGAGCTTATTTCTGTCTTTTGATTCCTGAAACTTCTTAAAACATTTGTTACTTCTGCACATATGTCTGCTGAGAAGGTATTCCTAAAATACAGACAGAATTAATTTATCAAATATTCCAGTGACTTTTTTACTAACTTGTTTGCCTTGGCATAAGTACATGCATAACTAGAAGGAAAA
Organism: Burhinus oedicnemus; assembly: GCA_008921705.1. NCBI lineage: Eukaryota > Metazoa > Chordata > Aves > Charadriiformes > Burhinidae > Burhinus > Burhinus oedicnemus. The sequence continues at coordinate 297,558 of VFFE01006134.1, forward strand.
AGTCCCCAGCTGAACTCTCCTGGACTGGCTAACCCCCAGTGCACACTGAGGTTTATCCATTACTTCTCAGTGGGCTGCGCGGCAGCTTTGTTAGAAGTTCATTGCTAGTGGGTGGGATATGTATCATCCATCCTGATGACAGAAAAGAAACCTGTATTGGGTCTGGCTGAGTTAATTTTCCCCGTAGCAGCCCTCGTAGTGCTGTGCTTTGTATTGGTAGCTAGAAAGGTGTTGATAACGCACCAGTGTTTTGGCTGCTGCTGAGCAGTGCTCGCACGGCATCAAGGCTGTCTCTCCAACATTCCCCCCTGCCCTTCACCAGCTGGCGGGGGGTGGGCAAAATCTTGGGAGGGGATGTGGCCAGGACAGCTGACCCAAACTGACCAAAGGGATATTCCATACCATATGATGTTTACTCAGCAATAAAAGCTAAGGGAAAGGAAAAAGGAAAGGAAAAAGGAAAGGAAAAAGGAAAGGAAAAAGGAAAGGAAAAAGGAAAGGAAGCATTTGTTATTTATGATGCTTGTCTTCCAGAGCAACCACTACATGTACTGAAGCCCTACTTCCCAGGAAGTGGCTGGACATCACCTGCCGATGGGAAGCAGGGAATAAATCTCTTGTTTTCCTTTGCTTCCATGCTCAGCCTTCACTTTTGCTTTATTAAACAGCTTTTATCTTGACCCACAAGGGTTTTTTTTCCATCATGTTTTCTTCCTCCCCCCATCCTGCTGAGGAGGGGTGTAGTAGAGCAGCTTGGTGGGCACCTGGTGTCCGGCCAAGGTCAACCCACCACAAAACCTGAGGCTGTCAATATTGCTGCTGGTGTTTTTATGTGGAGGTAGGGATACAAACCTGATTCCACTTAAAACTGGTGACACTGGGCACAGGGGGTCCATGGGAATGGGGTGAGGGAGTTGCCTGGAGCATGGCTTAGCTGTGCAGCGGCTCCTGTCCCGTCCTCCTCTCCGTGCAGTGGGGCAGAAGAGGGTGGCATCAGGCATCATCCCAGCACATACTGATCCAGGAGCGGAGAAACTCTTCCAGCAGCTCGTGAGAGCATGCCCGTGAAGCACAAACGCGGTGGTGAGAGGAGGAAAGGGCTATCTAGCAAAAACTTTGCTTTTAGAAAGGTATCAGTGAAGGAAATTTATATTTTATATTACACAGGGCACATGAAATCATAAGTTCTGTGCACCATCTGCATTGTACATACCTAGAGCCATCAGGGTTCTGGTCACCTAATGTGGTGTCGATCCTGCATTATTTAGGAACAGTTTAAACATGCAGTGGAGAGCATTACATTTATGACAGTTATACAAGTCCTTCAACAGATTACTGCAATTAAATGAAAACTACTGCCACTTAATCTAGTCACAAAACTGCAAAATTATTCCAATACTTCTCATAATTATGATGACATTAAGTCATTTCTGTTTGGTTTTGTTTCTTTGTAAATGAGTTTTATGTATCGTACCCTACAAAGATGGCACATCTAGCTGCATGACTCCCAGGTGCATGAATTCTGTTTGTCTGCTAATCCCTCGCTGGCTCTGGGCTCTTTGGCAGCTAAGCGTTTCCTGGGGTGCACTGTAATAACAGGCAGCTGTCCTGTCAGCTCCACTGAAGAAGGAGATAATATGGCAGACAACGTTCGCTTTCTCCTAGAGCTGCTTCTTACAGTTCTACGAATTGATTCAAGTAACTGCTCTTCGCAGATGATGTTATTTGTATAGAACCAGGATGGATTTTTAGGGAACAAACTTGCAAATGATCTGCCGCAAAGGAGGCAGCGTGCGGTACTCTGCAGTCAAAACGCTTGTAAGGAGTCGATGCGTCTGTATGGAAGAAAGGCAGTTAAACTGGGGGAGATGGGCTGTTTGTTTTGATACAGCTGAATTTTCCCACCAACTTTTATCTGCGAGAAGGCTCTGTGCAATGACGAACAGGCCCTTCTGGATTCTGGCTTTTCATCTCTGCCCCAGTCATCCTGTCACCCTGGGGACTGAAGATGAAGAGGGGTTGAGTTTTCTGGATATCACTTGGCTTAGTGTCTTGCTGGAGTCTTTGATATCTCCTCTGAGGGTTGAACACCCTCAGCAACCCCTGAGAGAACCCAGCTTTTTGTGCGTAATGGGATTTAGCATTAATGTCCACGGTGGCACAGAATGCTCTGTGCTGGGACATACTTCACCTGCCATCATTCTGGCTTGAACTCTCCTCTCCTCTCGCCACCAGTGCGAAGTAGGAGGTGCCCAAGGTTAATTAGAGCAGTTTAATGCTTTGATATGTCTAGATGTTAGGTGCTATGAGGAGATATTATTTCAAAAAGCTATATATGCTGAAATTAGCCATCTTGGACTTGATGTTGCATGGAATCAGTCCTTTGATTTATGGATCCTAAATAGCTAATCTTGATTACAAAATCTCTTCCAGAATAAATCCTTTCATTAAAAAAGCAGTCACTATATCTCTGTTTTCATCCACAGACACAAACAAAAGTCTCGTAAATGAAGGAAGTGTGATTTATCTGCAAAACATGTGTTTCCACATCCCAATCCATCTAGCTTTTATCTCTCTCTCTCTAAATTTAAATATATTCTTTTGCACTGGTAGTGTTGCATTTTTCCCTGGGCTGTAGCTGGTGACTTTTGCAAAGTTATGTCCAAGTCCAGCTCATCTCCAGGGCTTCAGTGTAACAACTAACTTCTTAGGATTGCACGTGGCTAAACTACTGCTTTAAGTACCCTTGGAACACCGGGATGGAAACTGATCTGATGAACTGTTACTCAGAGTTCATCCTTTTATCAGCTCTTTTGGTGCTTGCACTTTTACCAATTTGCTGCTTTTCCCTAAGTGTAATGTGTAGGATGGTGTTCACTATGGCTGTAAGCTATAGTTGTGCAATACCTGAAGTCTGTAAAGCCATGCTGTGAGCCCTGTAGCTATTCAGTAGCAAAGCAGTTCTCTCCTTTGGAAGTGAAGTCCTACCTTCATGTGGAATTAACTTGTCTTTCCCTAACGTGGACTTGATTTTGTCCTGAAAAGTTAAGAAAAAAATGAAACAATGTGGGATTTCTTCATCCAAATGTTTAGGACTACTCCTTTCTTTACTTCATTTCTTCCAACATTAATTAACTAGCACTCAAGGTTTATAAGATAGACACCTCGTAGGCATACCTGTGGGCAGGATACAATTCATAAGGAGGAGAGAGTGGGATTTCAGCCAGATCTGACAAACTGGTGGACAAGGGAAGCACAGCTGACTTGCCAGCTACTGAAGTTCTTGAAGTTGATTTAATCCTGATGTCAGGCACTTTTTTCCCAATGTGGGCAAACAGCCCATAATGTAAACTCTGGGGATGAAACTGAAATTGGTGGTCACTTGCATGTCTTGCGGCTTGAAAGCAAACTTGTGGTTAAAGCATCTGTCAAGGGATTAGGAAGGTCTAAAGTTGAAAGCAATGATCTTCTAGGAAAAAATAACAAGCATGCTCTTAGTAGAAAACATGTATGGCTGCTCTGCTAAACACTGGCAGTGCGTGTAATCACCTTGTAATGAGTGGGTCAGACCCTTGGGTGGTGTAACGTGGCTCTCCTGGCTTCCACGCAGCAATACGAGTTGACACCACCTGAAGGCGCAGTCCTTTGCACGCTGGGAGATGTGGGTCTGGCGTGGGCTGGGGGCAGCTTTCGTCTGTCTAACAGCACTGCAGCAGGCTACCCTCCCTGAAGGCATCCTGTCTGATCAGAGACCACAAGGCAACCTAGTTCCTTTTTGGATAGGGAAGATGCCTGATAGTAGCTCGCTGGTTCCCAAGGAGCGCGGTGATGGGATAGTGAAAGCTTCTCACCCCTGAAGCCTGGGGCATATCCCTTCCTTTCGTCACACGGACAGCCTTTGAACTCTGCTTCTGTCTCTGCTCATGGCTCAAATGGGAAGTTGAAGCTCACTTTTTTGAGAGTTTGTTTCCGTTTTGTTTTGTCAAGCTCCTGGAGGAGCTGCAAAACCACTTAGGAAAAAAATATACCTGAAGCTGCCTGGACTTTGATCTCAGTATGAAATGAGGCCAAGGAGAGCCTAGGTACCTCAAGCTTGCACGCTTATCTTGGATCTGTATAAAACCTGCTTAACAACATGGACTGAAACCCCTCTGTATTTCAATCTTGCTCTTGTGTGAAATGGAGGTTCTGGTCCTCAGTTCTGCATTTAAAGTTCATGGAGACCTCACACTGAAATTTGTGATGCTGCTGTTACCGTCTCCAGTGCTTTGGGGGACAAGCAAGGAGCAGCTCAGATGGACTTCTCAAGAGTTTCTCCTCAGCAGAGGAGCTGACAGCTGTGGTGACGGTGGGTTTGAGACAAAAGTAGAATGAGGATTTCCTTGCCTTTTAATTTCTTTAATTTCACATTGGTCAAAATCCACCTTGGGCTTTTAGCATCCTCTCCAACTACCCAGCGAGACCACATACACCTGTTAATTTGTTCATACCGTGTTCTTATGAAATAGCAAACGTATTTCAGCTTGTTTGCATGACTTCCAATGGAAAGGTTAGATCCAAAGAAACTCTAATGCACTGAAGCGCGTGGATCTTGTTTCTAATATCCTAGCCAAGCTTCATTAGAAGCAATCTACCTTCTAGCCATTGCTTTTTCCAGACTATCCCTTTAAAACATGTGTAACGCTGTGTTTCCTCAGTGTGTTTTCCCCAGATGAAATTCAAATGTTTTGACATCAGCTGAGTCTCACAGCTGTAAGAGAAGACTGAGATAAAAATAAATGACTGCACCTACTGTGAAGGTTTCTTATAGAAGAGAGCTTTCTGTAATGTATCAGAATATTGCGTGAATGTTGTGAGCAGTTGTGATACTGCTAACATAAAATTTCCCCTTCCAAATCATACTCTCGAAGCTGAAATTCAGCCAGAACAGGATCTAGCCCAGTGCCCTAATGACCGGTGTGCCACAGCCTCCGGCAATCAAAGGGTTAAGCTTCAGTCCAAGGGCAGCACCTTCGATGGCAGTGTCATCTGCCATTGCGCTGGGTGACAGCTGGTCAAAGGGAAGAATGCTTATCTAGGGAAATTGCTGTGGTTAGCAGTGCCCATAAGCCTCCGGGGGATGTTTTATCCAGCAGCACCCTGTTTAGTTTGCGGGTGCTGAGATCATTACATCAACAATGCTGGAATTCTGGCGGGCAGCACTTGCTGGTGGTCTCTCTTGAACTGGCTCGTCTGCGTGTTTCCAGCTGTTGACTGCATTAGAGACAATTGAAAATTTATGGACTCCTTCCAAATGTTACTTATCCATGTAAGACACTGGTCTGGTTGCCAAAAAGATGTACTGGGATTGGGAACAGAGACATGGTCTGTGCAAATGGGATGGGAGATTTCCACAAACCAGGTGTTTTTATTAAGATATTATCTACACACTATAAAATGTTAGAGAATACCCATATTATAACATAAAAAGGGATATTAATGGACTGTATTGCAGGGGTGCTGGTAGGTACTGTGCGGAGTTGTTTGGCTGGCCATTGGTGTTGGGTGTTATTGGTTCTTGTTTGTTTTTTATGATCTACTTTGTGGACTAACCAGTTACAAGGATATTCTTTAGACATCAGAACTGCTTAAAAGCCTTGTTGACCAAAAATGATACTTCTGTCAATGTTTTCCCTAATATACAAAGCATTTTGCCTTCTAACAATAAACAAAAGAGCATTTGTATTTTTCTGTTTTACGGACTTTTGCAAAGCCTGAAGGCTTCAACACATGCTGGAAGTTGCAAAATGCTCCTGTGCTTTGATTCAAGCCCACTTTAAAAAAACCAAACAAATAAAAATTTGTTCCTTGCAGGTTCTGAGGAGGATGCAGACCTCCCTCTTTCTGTCTAACAGGTTTGGGGGTCCCTTATCCCAGGCTTTAGATTTCTGCTTATTAGGTATCTGAGTTTGGGAGAAGGCTTTTTGACATGTTGGTTCTGGTGTGAGTACTCTACAGTTCTTAGGAGGGTGGCCTCAGTCATTTCAAGTACTCTATCTAAATTGCCACTTGCCAGTTGATGGAAGCCAGAAATAACACTTTACTGGGTGAAGTTGCTGGAGAGATGTTTCACAGAAGTAACTGCCCGATTTCAGTTCTCCTGCTATTCCTCTCCGATTAGCTGGTTTCAGCATCAAAAGCAGCGTGAAACTGTTAAGCCAAACTTATCTGCCCGTGAGGCTCCAAATACATATAGTTGTCTGGTATCTGGCCCTGGGACCTCTAGGCCAGCAGCAGTTTAAAAATGACAGTAACAAAAAGAGTATGTCACGAGAGAATGGTGGACCTTCTAGCCGACTTCTAGTCCTTCAGCCCTGCCCCTTTCAACAAGGATAAATGAACGCAGCATAAGAAAAAGTGGGGAATGAAGCTTTGCGCAGGATGGGATGTTTCCCCGGATCACTTAGCAGTTAACTCTCCAAATGCAGACCTACATGGGTTATACCGATTTAAGGTAATAAGAGGTGTATTCCCTCTCTTACATCACTGAACGAAGAAATGACAAGCTAGATCTATGTAATACCACCTCTGATACTGGCAAATGTTCAAAATGGTTAAAGTAGGTTTTGCGCAAACCCAAGGCGCTTTAAAGCAAGCTAACTGCACTATTTCATCTAGGCTTCCCTGCTCAGATAAGGCCTATGATCTCTCCCCGCAGCTTCTGAAAGCCAACTGTGTTCAAACGCACGCACTGCAATCCGTTTGGACTCATCTCGGGCTCTGGCTGATGTTGATGGAGCTCTGTGTGGAGAGCTGATAAGATATGTCAGTCTCCCATCTCTCTGCTTTACATCTGCAAGCATGTGGTGCAGATTGCTTGTAAGGCTATAGAGAGCATTTGATTTGCCCAGATGCTTCACAGCAAGAGAAGAAGGGAGTAGAGGTGTATCACATCTACCCAGCACCGCTGCTGAAGTAATAAGGCCCCCAAGAGTTCATAAATTTGCAAACTCACCTGACACGGGCCTGGACACAGCATTGACATAGGAGCCTTGTGAACTTCCACCTGGGTGGAAAAAACATCCAGTAAGTTTTTACAGGCTGGGACTAATGTTTGCTATGAGTGTTCTGCACAGCTGTAATATTGCTGTGCCCCACAATTACCTGAGATGACCAATGAGTCAATTGGGGAATATAAAAATCACATGTGTGGCTTGAGATTACATCACTCCACCAGCAGAGGAGAAGCTGAGATCTGCATCTGAACGTAGGAGCTGTTGTGTCTCTGTTGCTTTCATCATTGGGTTGGCCGAATTGCCACCTTTATTAACTCTATGCTATATACAGCGTGTGTGCATATATACGTCACTGAGGAGAAAGTGGAAAGAATGAACTGCATTTCCATCTCAATTAATTTTGCTGGTAGGGCTGATACAATCTCCTGAAATTCAGGATCTAAGAAACAGTGAAGATCGTATCAACATCTAGAGTAACAGGTAATTTTGCTGCTATAACAAAATCTGACTATTGGAATAGTCTCAAAACAGTACTGAACTATTTATTAAATAATATCTATCCCCTAATGATGAATTCATTTTCAGTTAATAACAAGTCTTTGTGAAGTATAATGAAAAATACAGTGCCATGCGTAGTAAACTGGCCTCTGTTTTCTTTGACAGCACGCCAGCTCCTCAGCTGCAGCACTGCTATACTATTCATCTCCATAAAGGGCTCTTTCGAAAGCATTATTAAACAGCAGGAAGGAATGGTGTATGACAGCTTCATTAGTCACTAGGAGCCAAACCTGGCCACTTTCTGCTGGGAATTATTAGCACATTCCAAAACATCTCTGTGTTGATGGCATCCAAAAAATTTTTTTTTCCAAATTTTTGGAGCGTGGCCAAATCTCAGTTTGAAAATCCTGGAATGGCAGTTGTACTATCAGGTCCTCTCTGGGTGAGGTTAGGCTCTATTTGCAAGGAAAACATGGACTTCTCAGTCTTAGGAGTCCAGAAATATTTGCAGTAGACCATTTGGTTTGAAATACACAGACATAGAAAGTTCTTCTCTGTAAGTGCAGAATGTGATCTTGCTGAAACTGCCAATGCCCCAGCGCCATCACTGCAGGCAAGCCCCTACGTACCAGATACAAAACTTCAGCATTTTTTTTCACGTTGCTGTGTGGCATTCACAAAAGGTGCATCCAGCAGGCAGGGTGCTCTGATCTGTTGAAGACGCTCACGGTCCCACTGAGACCAGAAAACGTGAGATTCTGAGCTAACATAGTGTTTCAAGCTCTATGTTGCGAGCCTGACATCAACTGTATTTAAAGCGAGGCATTTCTGAATCTTGCTTAAGAAGAGCCCAAGCTACGGGATAAACATGAGGTGCACGATCAAGCTCTTGCACAAACCTGTTGCGTGATTTATTGCTCTTTTGAAAATATCACAGGCTGTTTGTAAAGTGAATTAACTGTCAAAAAAAGTAAAATGAGCAAAACCTGTGAAAATCCTGCTGTTAGCATGAATGCTTTAGCTAGCTTTGATTCCAAGAAAACACCACCAAAAAGCCAGTCCTTTGGTACTGAGGCTTCGCTGAACAGTGAAGTCCAGGGAATTGATGGAACTCATATTAAAAACACTGTACACAAAGAACTATTTTACAGTCCAGCTGTTCTTCATTTCCTGTATATTTGTAAAAATAAAATTATCTCTTAATACATAGTTATTTATGCTTTTCTACCCACATGGACTCTTCTGTGAATATTTTACAGGTAACGCCATTCATAATTAACAGCAAGCCAATAAATGCCTGGCGCTTGAGGGATGACTTAATGTACGCTTGCAAGCTTAGCCAAGGCCCTGGTGTGACTAAGCCAAATGCAGGAGAGGACATTGTGCAAGAGCATGGCCTCCGTGTGCGATTGGAAAACCTGACCGTCGCTATCTGTCGGTGTGACCATCCCGCTCGGACTGCTCGGTGGGCTCGAGCCCAAGCAACAGGCTTGCCTCAGAGTCCCGGGAGGCTCCAGCTCTTGCTGAGCTCCCCTCGCAGCGTACACTGGGCCATTGTATTTGCGCAAGCGTGCAAGCTTCAGCTTTGGTATCTCCTGTTGCCAGGAGCAGCTGAGATCCTTCAACGCAGAGAAGATCACAGGAGACAATTCTCCTCCAACCTTTTTTCCATTTTTTTTTCTTCTTTTCAACATAGAGTACTTGGCGTGAGAGTCCGTTCTCATGATTCTTGGGGGCTCTTCCTCGTTCTTGCTATCACAGTGACAGCCTTGGAGTTAATGTGCGTTGGCCCACAAGCCTTGTAAGGGGTTTACTGGTAACAATAGCCGCAAAGCCGCAACTGAAAAGCTGTGTGCTTAATCTACAGGATTAACACAAACAAGATGTCCTTGAGCAGGATAGGTTTGCAGCAGTCTAGCAGGAGTCATTTTCTCCAAGAACAGAAAACAAAACATTTACAGCCCGTGCCCAGAGAGCTGGGAGCAGAGCAGACCCCCGGGGCGACTGTCAGCAATGGGCTACCGGCTCTCCCTGCTGCCAATCCAAACGAGCCACTCTCCGTTTTGGTAGCCTGCGTCTCTGTGTGTGTGATCCTACGATGAGGAATTGTTTCCAGGTCTCTGCAAGCTGGAGCCATTGCTGCAATGAGTTCTCAGTGCAGTTTGTTCTGGTGCTCTGTGGAGCCGGAGAGTAGATCTTGGGCATGGACTGCGAGATACCTCCCCCTACACGCTGAATTCACACACGTCCTTTCAGGCTTCCCTCAGCGCGTGAAAGCCAATCCCTGTTGAAGGTGGAAATAATGTTCTGCTACTGAGCACCAGAGGGTTGGAGAAGAGGGTGATGCCCACTTGCGAATGGCAGCCAGTTAACTCCATCTCTCTCCAGTTCTGCTCCAGCAATAACAACACATGTCTTCCCACACCTCATATTCGTTTCTCCCCATATGACTCTGCAGTTCATTTGTTCACTGGATTTTTGTTTGTGAATCTGTTTTCTTTGCCTCTCCCCATTTGTTCTTGCTGGTGGGCCTCACCAAAAGCCCTCTCTAAACATAATGGGGAGCCAAGGAAGGGAAAACGTTTGATATTTTTGTACTGTTTCCAAAGCTACCACTTAGAGTGAGCTCATCTAAAAACTGGTTTAAAATTCTTAGACCCTTTTCTAGTCCTCTCTGAAAAAGACCCTATCTCTTGTTGATATTGAATCTTTGCGGATTCAGAGAGTTGTCCTGATTTATACTTTCGAGTCTGTCTATGCATCCAAGAGGACTAAAAAATTGAAAGATTTCTTTTGAGATTAAAGGGAATCCCTGACATGCATGAAGTAAAAAAAAATAAAAAATTACCAAAATACCATAGAAAGCATTAATTATATAATTGTTCTTCACCAGTTGGAGGAAATACGCTTATTAGGAAAGGCAGTATTTACTGGAAAGCATGGGTTTACAGCAGCTTCCCCAGTAGCTGCTTTCTGCAAGAATACAAAGGGAAAAGTCTGTGTTCACGAAACATAATCCTACCCCAGAAGTCTTAGTGGACTCCGTGTCTACGTGCTGCAGCTTTGCAGGTGTGATGGCTAAATTAACTTTCACAGCACTCTCTTGGGACGGTGCCCAGGGAAAAAAATCTAGGCGTGGAGATTTGAAGCTAAATCCCTCTGAATAATTTTAAAAGCAGATTGGTGGCACTCTGGAGAATAGTGAAATGAAGCAGGGGAGGAAGGGAGGAGGAGCGTTGCAGGACTGAATCGGAGGGGTAAGGAGGGAATACCAGTAAAGAGGGGAAAGACACAGGAGTCTGAGTTAACAGGTGACTTGGGTGATGTTAGGGAAAAGATTATGTGCTTTGGTGATGCTAGGGAGAAGATTGATCATTTCCTAGTGCTGTGTGTAAGGGCAGATGAAGCAGTGGTGGGTGAAGAAGGCAAGTGTGGAGAGGCAGTGGGTTTCCTTTAAGTGTTTTACATCTTCCTATTTCAGAAACTGTCAAAGAGATCAGCAGAATCCATATGCTTTTTTGAAAATGCTTCCAGCCCTTGATACTTCAGACGTAACAACTGCTTTGTACAGTGAAATAGTACATTACAAAACCATTTTGGCTTCCCTCGTTGTGCATTATGTTCGCCTTTCACTTACAGCTCTCTGTGCAACACAGCAATTAGTATCCACCTCTACCAGTTGAGCCCCAAGCAACAGCAGCGTAAAACTCTGCTTATGAAGAATGTGGTGACCCTGCAGAGTCATCAGATCATTTCACTGGCGAGACCTCAATAGACGTAGGTGCAGTTCTCCTTAACTTGAGCAGAAAGACCATGTATTAGATCAATTTTAAGAAATAGAAAGAAATGTTAGAAATGCTGGTCAAGAAGGATCCCACTTCATTCCAGGTACGTGGCAATAAGACTTCTGAGCTGGGCTTTTAGAAGATGGAAGTACTAATTCTATCGATTCTGATTTCTCCCACAGTCTCTGAAAGTACCTAGTTTGAGTGTGGGACTCAGAATCATTTCTGATGAAGATTTTGTCTGTCTTGATTTATTAATATGTAATACAGTACCTGCCACACTGACCTATTAACCAGCCTTCTAGCTGAGATGCTGTAAACACCTCTATGCTGTCATATCACAATAGCTATGAACAATTTTGGAGCACGCTAATTGCTAAAATAAGTATGCGGAGTCTGAAAAACAGACCGCTTTGAAGATCTGTCACCCCCACGCTTTTTTTAAGAAACAGCCAGCGTTGGCACGTCTGTGAGTGTTTGATCCAGGTTGCAGGTTTAGTCTGCTGTACGTGGTTTGGACAAGTTGCCTCACAGCTAGTCCCAGGCGCTGTCACGTCTCCGTCTCACAGCTGAGAATGCTGGTGAGACATTGAAGTAGTTGTGCATGGGGTCAGCCCGTGTCCAGCATGACCAGCCCTGCATTTGGGCTCATAAGGTTGGTTGGACTAGGTAGTGCCCCGTGGAGTCACCTGACAGTTTAAGCCCCTTTCCGACACCCATATTACACAGATATCTTCCAGTATGTGGAGCAGAAAAGGCTCTGCTCTTCTGGATAATGTAGTTGATTATTTCTGAATGATTTCTTCTCCATCGGATGTAAAGTTAACCAAGTATGCAATGACATCTATTTATTTTGAGAAGGCTTAGGAGGAGACTGAGACCAGTACAGTAGCATTCAGTTAATAGCGTAGAAAATGAAGACTCAAGTGCAGTGCATCAAAGACTTTACTTCCATTAAGCTCTGCCAGTGCTTCACATGATCCTTCTGAGTGGAGAATGATGAATACGTAATTTGAAGTGTAGCCCCAGTATCTACATACAAGAATAAGCTCTCCAAGGCAGAAATGGCTTCTTAAGCCAAAATGACCTCTCAAACGAGACTGCAGGGCTACTGTGCAAAGGGGTGCCAGCCATCTGCTCTTCAGCTGGCAAATGCTGACTGTACTTCGGGAGCTGAATGTTCCTCCCATGTGGTTAATTTCTTCCCTGGCAAAAAATGCTGATGTACAGTTTGATTTTAAACAATGAGAAGAATAGTGGGAACTACAAAACAAATGGTCAGAGGAGCTCCGTTTCCCTCACTTGGCTCAGTTCCTAGCCTCAGACATTGCACTGCAAGAAAAAAAGCCATCCTGATAGAGTTCAGGAGATACCCCACCTGACACTTTTTCAAAGGCTGCCTGAGAGGTAGCTTGTGACTGCACCAAACCAGTGCTGCAGAGAGAGCATCTTTCCCTGAAACGGGAACAAGCTGCTCCGCTTATCAGAGCTTTCTTTCCTTTTGGCCTTGGAATTGCTGGTCAGGCGTTGCAGGGACGGGATGGTGAGGTCTGCACCATCAACTCTGGCTGGGGACTTGGGGCAGCCTTGTGCGACTCCAGGGTGACTGGAGATGCTATGCTTCCCACTGCAGCCTCGCCGGTCAGAGGGGCTTCCTGAACTCCACACTGCTCGCCCAACGTATCGAGTCACTAAAACACGCGTGATCTGTGTAAGTGCTTTTTAACCTTTTTAAACAGAGATACATACACCTTTGTCTCTATCTCCCTGTTCTTATATTTTGGATGTTTATCGTACAGTTTAAGTATTTGCTTTAAAGAAAATGTAATTCAATGTCTCCCCAAAGATTTGCTGTTCCCCACAAACATTGCCTAGAAACATCTGCTTCCCTCATATGGATCTCATAATTTGTGCTTTGGATTTCATCCAGTGCTCTGTGGAAAAGTGATGCCTTCCAGAGACAGAAACCTGATTATGAGAAACCTCATGGACAATAGTGAGTGCCTTTGTTGTAACTGATTTTGAAGACACAGAGAGAGAGAAACAGAGATGGGAGAAGCGGTTTTTATGAAATGTTTTTTGCGCAGACATGCCACACACCCTTTTAGTCTCTTCAGGCAGACGCAGAGTAGTCTCTGTCTGTCCGAGTCTCTGCCTCTCTGGGTTCTTGACCCTTCACCCACCTCCAACCACATCTGAGAGACAGGAGGGGGGTCTCGAAGATGGCCATGTTCTTGAAGTTTCACCAAAGCAGGTGAGTGGAAAAAGAAATGGGCCATTTTCTCTGAGCGCCTTGACTGTATCACTACATTGCTAGGTATCAGAAAATCCATGCAGCAGAGAGAACTTGCAAAGAATATGAGAATTCAACAAGCTTTAATCAGTCACAAAGTACAAGTCTGCAGGACACCAGAGTTTCAGTTCCAGCACTGATGGAAATAATGGGAAACAAAGCACCTACAGACTCCAGACATCTTGAAGAAGAACAGCCTGTGCTATATCCTGCACCGAGCAGGAGCTGTGCAGCCAGCAAGAGGTAGGACTGAGGCACTTCCTCTTCATCTCCCTCCACCCCTTCCGTGGCTGTGGGAGACGATCCCTTTGGCAGAGCCGTGGTCCAAGAAGCAGGTGGAAGAAGCCCTACTCTTTCACCTGCCTTCCCTTGCACCAACCGATGGTACATAGGGAGGATAATGTGTTCATTACCAGCCTATGTGCTTTTGGAGCACAGCATTTTTGACATTCCTTGGGCCTTGTCCTTGTGGTCAAGAATAACAGCTTAGGTTAAAATAAAACAGATGAAGAATAGGAAGTGGCAAAAAATGGTGAAGGGAGGAAGTTGCCAGAAAAGGCAGGAATATAAAGTTCCTTTTAGGTGTTCAGTGTATGCATCCCGTGCACCTACCCATTTGTCTTTGCAAACACAGTCTGAGGAGGAGATGATAGTCATTACATATGGATCTAAGGATTAGAGTGTTTGCCCAGGGATGCAGAGTTCAGACATGTCCTCAGCCTGACGTGCCTGTGATCCCTCACCTCCTGCTTCCCCCCCATCCCCAGGGCAGTGCCGTAAAGTGTTTGGGTCTGAGTGGAACCGTTTTGCGCTACTGTGATTAAAATCTGCATAACAAAAAATCAGTTGGGCCAAATTTGCAGTTACTCAGTTATTTTATTGGCTTCAGCTCTGCATTTAGCTTTGCTCCACGCTTGTCGTGGAGCTCTGGATAAATAACTGTTCTGTTCTCTATTGTATTGACCTCCTAAACATGTCGCAAGACTTAATGGTTCAGCCTGTGGGAGTGGGAACTTCACTTACGTTTCATGCAGTGCCAAATCCTTTGACAAACATTAAGAAATGGTCCAAGATTACCACCGTCTCTGTGCAGGAAAGGTTTTACCTCTGCTGAGAGAAGCGCTGTGGGTCCACCAGGCTGTACGTTCGCTTGTGACATCCTACACTTCTTGGCTTTTGGTAGCTGCCCACACCCTTCCCTTGTGTTTGTTGTAATCGGTTACATATGTCGGTTTGTTTTTGTACGCGTCCTGACCTCAAATAGGAGCAGGAAAATCTCTCTTTGGGAATAGCCGTGATGAGGTACATATCCTTTGTATCAGTGCTCACAATCCTCGCTTGTTTGGTTTGGGATCACCTCCTCGTATGCACATTTTGGTCTTGCCAGGCCTCTGGATTTTTCTTCCATTTTGCCCAAACCTACTCATAGGAAGAGGTTTGCTTTCCTGAGCAGTGCATTTGGGATGCTCCCACATGCTGCTATGTCCAAATAGCATTTCATAAAAACATCTACATGAATTGTCCACTTAAAATTGCTGGGGTTGAGGCCTTGGTACTGTGCAAACCTGGACCATGGCAAATGTAGTCATCGCATCTTGACTGAGTGAAAGAAACAGCTTTGCTCCTCCATTTACTTTTATTGTAGCGCCTTACTTCTAATTCTTCATCCTCTGGTGTCCTTACATCTGCTTTCTTGCCCCCCCCGCCACCCTCCAAGAACCCTAACGCAAAAGGGTCCATTGCTCTCAATGCTTTAATGCTAAATTAAGTGCTGCTCTCTCGCTCCATCTCTTGGTGCCTCCTGGATGCCCCAGAGGAATGTGCCTGGGCATGGCCACCGAGAGCCCCCAGCTGAACAGCGTAACCCTGCAAGCGCGAGCGGTAACGCCTTGCTCAGGGATCTCCTGGCTCCAACTTCGCTCCACGAGGAACGGAGCTGCCAAGTTCCAGTCAGAGAGTGGAGAGAGGTCTGTGTTTATGGGGTCTGAGTGTTATTTTATGTCACAAGGAAGAAAAATAGAGTAGATTGTGGTCACCAGTCCACTTCTGCTGCACAGACGCACAAGAAACATCATTAATGTTTTGAGTCCAGCGAAGATCTGGTTTGTTTACAGCGTAGCTCGCCATCTTTTTCATTTCTGGGGAATAGGTGTCTGCTGGTTTTTAGGCAAACATTCACCAAATGGTACACTTAGGAAAGGAAAAAAAAAAAAAGAAGCAAAACAGGAATAGGAGTACAGCCTACAGCCTGCCTCTTCAAAATGCAAGTTCTGCTGAGGTAAAGCGCTTCCCGGGACAGCAGCCATCTCTGGGTGGAGTTGTTTTGGAGGAGGGAGTTTAAGTAGGCACGGACATGGATGAGGCAACTGCTGCAGCTTTCCTGAAATCTGAATGATGTTTTTAAAATTCACATCCTCCCTCAGAGCTTGGGGTTGCCGCCTGTCTCTGTTAAGCAAACATGTCTCAGCTCAAAATCTAGCACGAAGTTCATGCCCGAATGGCCTGCTGGATGTCATGAACGTCAGCTAAATGCTTACTAATTTTGATGGATTTGAACCATGCATCTGTCTCTTCAAGAGCCTGATCCTTTCCTCACTGCAGTCCAGCCCGAACTCTGTTGCCGGGAGGGAGCGGGTTGTGGGTTTGCAGTCGGATGCTCTGCCGGTCAATAGCGATGTGGCTGGGCTTGGGAAAGCCCAGTGTGTGCTCCCTCACACCCTTCCCAGCACGCCTCTGCTTGCTCGCCAACCCTGCTCATCCCTCATTTGTTTGCTTTATTCTTTATTATAATTATTTTTCCCAGAACTGAAGAGGCACCGGGTGGGAAATGTGGGGCATCGCTGCTCCCGGGCTGCCCTCTCTTGGGTAGCAGCGGTGGTGTTGCACCTTCCCGAAGTCAACCAGCGGCAGACACTTGCCAGGAGAAGTTTTCTCACCAAGGTCTGGCATGCCAGCGACGCTGAGCATCGCCTGAGCTCATCCCGTCCCCGCTGGGATGCTGCCAGGGGCTGGAATCTGAGCCTTGGTCCTGGCCGGGCATCCAGGAAGGGGACAGACTGATGCGGCTCGTTTGTGGTATATAGAGCAGCTGAGTCCCAGGCAACTGGACCGCTAAAGCACCACAGCTTCAGCAGGTCGAGCTGCCCAGTTCTTGCAACTTGATCTTTATTGGTGTAACGTACCCGCTGCTCCGAGCCCAGGGAAGGTAAAAATTGGGGAATGCCGTCAAACAGTAATGCAACGGAGCAGAAACCTATTTACCTTTTAGTTGGGTGATCCAAGGGTGATTGGGGAAAAGCAGAGCCCTGTATGTGTCCTCATTTTTGGTAATAAAACCTTATAAAAGATTATTTTTTGCCAGCCTCCACACTTTAGAAAGAGGGGGGGAAACCCCCTCCAGCTCGGTATGAAAAGGTGACTTTTAAAGACTCGTTTGTTTGGAAGAGAAGGCAAATCGAGCTTGTTTGCTTGCTTTTGTTTTGTTTTTTTGGTAACAGCGTTGCTCAATATCTAATCTTCTGCAGAACACAAAACTTCTGTTTCCTGTGTTATGAAATCCTGGAAACAGCCCGGAGTTGTAAGGAAACCAAGCGCTCTTCTGCAGAGAAGATGCAGCAAAAGAGCTCCCTCTCTTGTCCATTGTATGGTTTGGCCGGTTTGCTGCAATGTAACAGGATCAGGTTAAAACCAGAGTGAATCTGGCATTAAATTACATTGGACTGAGGGTTTATCTGGAGTATTCTGCTTTATGTCAGTTTAATTCAAATGTTTGGAAAAAGATGAGTAGCAAGCATTGGCATTCAACACCCAGCTGAAAAAAAAAATCCAACTGTTTTCGATAAAGTACTAAAATATTACTTCTGAAATAAGTCCTTAAAAACACAGTGGGAGATATATCTTTCATGATATCTATAAAATATTCAACAAAACGTGGTTTTGATTATATTTTTCTCATCAGCTTTCATTACCAGTAAAACTGCGTTACACAGGGTAAAAATAAAAATCTCTCTAATCCTCACTTTCAGAATCAGAGTGGTTGGGCTAAATTTAGGTGTGATATAAGTCCAAGGAAAAAGATATTTTAACATCTTTTGAGCTGCATCTAATTCTGATGGTTAATTACTCTGCAAAGCTAGAAACAAATCACTTGCAAAGTATCACTTTTTCAAGGTAGCTTTAACAATCTTGCATACATGAAATATGGCTTTCTGGGCACAACCGCAATAAGAATTGCCTGTTCAGTGTTAAAGGCTCCACTTAATTTGTGCCATACCTTGTAAAGTCAAGTTACTGCATTTGTGTGCTCGGTTTTCCCATCAGAAGCTTGCATTTAATGGGAAAATGGCAATAGTAAGAAGGCAGTTAATGATACAATGCTACTTCTAAACTGTAAATGTTCACTGTGTTTGGAATATGTTTTCTTTTATGAAACACATTCTCACCCTAGATTTAACATCCTGATTAACTGCATCACCAGTTTTATGACTTTAGTTAAATTTTTTTTTCCTACTGAAATAAGCAGATAATTTTCTTAGAAGCTTGGATCTGAAAGCTTTGCAGAAAATCACTTTTATGCCTGAGGAGTAGCCGAATGCTTTTTTGTTGACAATTCATCTGACGTGACAAAGCAATTGCAGCCTTGTGACAGCCTTGTAACTTCTGCCCTGCAAGAAGACAGAAACCAAGCAGTGTATAAATCTGCCTCCAATTTTTTCCTGAGCTCCATGTAGTCCTACCCAAAGGTTCCTATAGATTTCCCTTGATTTCTCTTTACTCAAGGCCAGACTGATGTTTGTGAAGATGTTTAACGGCTGTAGCTTGGACTGAAATCTGCCAGTCTTATCAAGGGTGGGGATACTGACTGCAGAAAGAGCTGAATGACTGTGAACACCATTAAATGGATCCCCAGTACTCAAGATAAATGATGTTGCTTTAAAACAGTGGGCAGAAAGGTCTTCAAAGTCTGAGACAGGGATTAATTAAAGAGGGAAAACAGATCTTCCACCCAGCTTGGCTTCTTCCTTTTCTTAAAGAAACACTTCACTTTTAAACAAAAATCTGATGATTCAATGAAAAGCAAATTTCCTTGCCGCATTTGAAAAGGCTACTTCAGCAATTTCGGATCACTTCAGTAAGACCAGGCACGATGGAATTTTTTCTGCATATTGTATGTTTCATTCAGTCTTTTCATCGTATCATCACACATTTTTAGGATGGTACTCCCACAATATTTTCAAATCACGTGGTGAGTTCTGTTACCTTGGGTTTAAGTGTCATGCAGGCTCCTCGACGGATGAGTACAACTTGGGAAACTGTGTGTATGTTGAGAGAAAAATTCTTACTTCAGTAAACACAGAGTATGCAAAGGTAGCAAAAAGCAGATCTTTCCTAGAGAGGAAAACACTTCAGCCTTGCAGTGAAAATGGTGGGGACTTCTTGATATGCTTGTTTTCAGAAATTCTTAAAAACATTTAACTTGATCGTTTCTAATTAAGGCCTCAAAACTTCCTTGTGTTTCTTAAGTGGGCCGTAACATAATGGAGGTATTTAGCAGATAAGAAATAAATTATCGGAAACAACCTAGTCATTTTTATGTGCTAGGTCCTTCAAGGAGGAAGCAAAACTTCAGCTGAACCGGGAGGTGTTTCCCTGTCCTCAGCGATGGCCCGTGCTGCTGCCAGCCGTCTCTGCCAGAGGTGGTTAGGGGAGATGGGCATCCTCGCTGGACCACTTCTGCATCTCCTCTCCATCCCCTGTCTTCCCCTCCGGGTGAGTGTGTGAATGCATCTCAGCCAGCCGCAAACTTACCTCCTGGGAAAGACAAGGGGTGACTGGGAAAGGGCGGCTTTTTTCCAGGAAACTCAGTTTTACTTCAATGGGTAGCGTATTTATTTTGAAAGCGACACCTAGCACACTGAAGGTGGCCTTGCCAGACCACTGGCTACTGTTTTGCATAGGCTTTAACACTCTGGTATCCTGCTGATAAATCAAGTAAAAAGTAATAACAAAACTAGAACAGATGCCTCTTTAAAAAAGGAAAAAAAAGAAAAAGAAGCAGCTTGTTTAGCTGACCTTCACACAGAAACCCAGAATCCATCAGGCTTAACTACTCAGTCTTTGTTGGCACCAGAATAGTTTTGGTGACATTGTTCTCTGGGCTCCCAACGCTTGATTTTTTCACTTAAATGCCCATGAGCTACTGTGTAAATAAATAGGGAGTACAAGGCTGCACTGTCTCTTTCCAGGGCGTTCAGTGATGCTGCGCATGGGGCCAACGTGCCGGTTATCGACCACCTCTCCGAGCAGCCGCCCACCCCATCTGACAAAACAGGTCTCCCAGCCTGGCTTTGAACTTAATGTCAACAGACAGAAAAGTATGGGAAAAGGGCTCTGCGGGGTGGAGACCCCCAGCCCCTGCCGGGCTTTGCTGCATGTTTTCCTGCAAACCACAGCTAACAGCACAGGAATTTTCCGAAAGCCTTGCACAGGTTTCAAAGTATAGTGGCGTTGATTTCCAGCTTGGTGCTTTTTCAGTTTTTCCATACTTCTTCGGTCTTAAGCAACTTAAGGAGAAATTCAGAAGTAAACAAAAGGCAGGATACTCTGGCTGAAGCTCTCGGAGGGTCACGCTAGTCGTAAGTCAGCTCGAAAACAGCTCAGACGATTGCTTTTTCTAAAAAAAATCTAAAGAAAGCCAGCTCACAACTTTGAAGGCTGTAATCCATATAATAAAACACAGGGTGGGCGAGGCAGATTCGGCAGCATCTGCTGAAAAGTCCCACACCATCCCGAATGCACAATAACGGTTGCTATCAGGCGGTGAACTCTCATTTACAGGGCCATATGCTTTACAAGGAATGTTGATAGGTTCCCCTTATCTCTGTTTGTCATCACTCCTATCCTTCATTTCACTGCTTGCAAAGGAAAACGCTCCAAATTGTTAGCGTCCTCTGCTAAGCCATTGCCCTTTCTTATTTCTTCTGTTGCCCCTTCCTCCCTGGAGCTTTCTGCCCCAAAATTTCTGAGCTCCCTTGTTGTTTTGTTTTAAAGATGAGCAAGAGGTTAGTTTTACACTGCGCAGTGGTACCCGTGTAGTTGTCTCTTTATAACTGGCTAGCAAGCTTGTCACCTGCTGCCAACATCTGAAGACAGGAGCTTAGAAAAAAATGGCACAATAAAGCACACAAGCCCATAAAAGCACACTTAGTGATTTGTCATGCTTCTCCGCATCCTGTTAAAAACGGGCCCTGTTTTCACCCGCAGTCTGAGGACTGCTCCGCTCCCTGCACGCTGTTCCACAACGATGTTGCATTCGTTCCCCATATAAACCTGGTGCTAACCCTGATACTGGCCAGCAAACCCCACAGCAGAGAGCTCTGCTGTTTTGGGGTGCCCTCACCTGCAGCATGGTGCACCAAGGTGATTTGCCCAGTGTCCTGGAGTGCAAGCAAAGAAACGGGACCAGCAGGAATCTGCTGTGGCTGGGTTTGCTAAATACCGAATCCTCCACCACCTTGTAAGGCTTCTGTGACAATGATACCCCTTTTCCAAAGGAAAGAACTCAAGTGTGGTGTGGAGGTCCCATAGGACCTGGAGGCGACAGTGGAGAGGAGTTGTTCCCTGGTCCCCTTCCCTGCTGCTTCCCTCATGGCAACTGGATTCTTGAGGAGCCTCCAACCATGGGTGCAAAGCCTGCTAAGGGGAGGACTAGTCAACCAAGCCCCAAAGCACCCAGCAAAAGCAGCTGGTGCTGGGGCTGCGGGTTGGGTCTGGTTTCACTGGTCGTCGGTGAGATCCATGTGGTGTAAATAGATATTTTCTCCCTCTGGATTTTCCACTGAGCAAACACCAACCAGTGCACCTGGTAGGGGGCATTCCTGTTCCCATTCCTTCAGGCTTTATCAGTTCCTAGATTCACTGAGTTTTCCAGGTGATTTTGCACTACTAGTGATGCAGAGCTGGGGACAAGGACCCGTGCTGCCATTTGCCATTCTCATGTGTGAACAGAAAACATCAACCTGGTGCTCTCTCCATTCAACAGGGCCAGGTCTTTTGCGGTTTTCATTTTCCCTCCTCTGCCAAAATTTGTGCACGTAGTTTATTACACAGAGCAGGAGGCTCTGCTTTTCGACATCATAAACATCAGCATATGAAAGGCAAGGAGCTATCAACTATGAGTGTGCAGAAATTTGGTAAAATGCTTATGGTGTGTACAGGGAGAAGGGGCTCTCCGTGGAGCCAGCCCAGCTCGGATGCAGTAGGGCAGGATTGCACAGGAGAAAGAGGGCACAAGGAGTTTCCATGCTCAGGCAAAAAGTCTGAGGAGGGTAAGAGCCCTCTGGAAGACCTTAGCTGAGAGCAACACCAGGAGCCCTGCAGGAGGTGGAGGAGCAGGCGAGGGGGGCTGCGACCTTCTCTTCCCCACGCCGAGTGGCAGAGCTGGTCTTGTGCGGATGGGCAGCACGAGAGGACGTGGTGAAGCCACGCAAGGGGGTGGCTTTGCACCACTCGGTCAAAAAGGCATCAGAGTGAATGATTCAGGAGGTGTCTTTAAGGCTGGTTTGGTCTGAGGTTTCATTTAATTCCAAATTCAGAGTATTTTCTTACTCAATCATTTTTTTGTCCTTCATATTGGTCGTTACCTTGCTCTTGCGGGGAAAGCAGTCCAGAAGCTCTGGGTGCCTAGAGCAGAGGGTGAATTGCAGCTTGCCCTGTACCACTGCAAAATGTCCATATTCGTAAAACTTGCTTGTTTTGCAAGAATAAGGAAAGGGGCCTGTAACACTGCCTGGCTTTCCAATATTTTAGCTCAGATACTTTTTACAGAGTCAGGAGAGTCTCACTTTAGGGATGTACGGCAAACGGGCTGTTGTACGAGCCTTGTAGGAAAAGATTGATGGCTAGATTGGTTGTTTTGACACATCTGAGAGTCTCATC
This sequence comes from Burhinus oedicnemus, assembly GCA_008921705.1. Classification (NCBI taxonomy): domain Eukaryota; kingdom Metazoa; phylum Chordata; class Aves; order Charadriiformes; family Burhinidae; genus Burhinus; species Burhinus oedicnemus. The sequence goes on from VFFE01006134.1 coordinate 320,066, forward strand.
TCCCACGTGCTTTTAGGAGTGCAGAATGTGTAATTTCCCTCGTTAGGTAAGGGCTCAGAGGATCTGCTCCTCTGCGCGTGCTCTTTCTGGAGCAGCTTTCAGTAACACGGCTCAGATATCAACTGAGCTTATGGTCGTGCCTGAGCCACCTCCTGGGGTTGGCTCATCGCAAAACTCGGAGAAGGGGAGGTGTGGGCTGGGGGCAGCAGCTGCAGACACAGAAGGAAAACTGTTAACATGGGAGAGATTGCCTGTAAGAAAATAATTGCAAAATAACTGGAGAAACTGGGATTCCTTTGCTGGGAAATGATTTTTGTCGGCACCTCTGATGTCCAATCGCTTAAGAAGAAAGTAGTAAAGAAACCTGACTCACTTTTTTTATACCAAACTAAAGTGCCTTTCTTCCTTAATAACATACCGAAGGTATGTTGTTTGTTTGTTTGTGTGAGGCAAACGGATCTTTCTGCGGGAGCACAAAACTGCAGGACCCACAGCTGTGCAAACGGCGGGCAGGCTTGCGACTGCCCCGCACAGGCAGGACTGCTCCGTACAGGGGCAGGGGTGGAAAAAAAGAGGCTTCAAAGCTTTTTTTTTGAGAATTCCCCTTTGTTCACTGTTAGCTCGAAGCTAAGCAGGGAGAGATGCTAAGCACACCTCTTCATACAGCTGGGGCTTGCACACCTTGCCTTGTAGCAAACAAGGGATTATGTGGTTGTTCAGGTAGAGCAACTATATTTCCTATCAGCAACTGTGCTTTCTGGAAAGGTGGGCAAGGTCCAGTTTGCCCCTCTCAGCTCACCCAGGCAGTCAAGGTGCAGATGGCCACCGCTCTGTCCCCTGAGAGAACGTATGCGCCTACTTACTGCACAGTGCAGCATCCCTACTCCGATGGCCCAAGTGTGGGCAGCTCTTCCACCTCAGTAGGTACAGGACCTGGAGGTGATGCCTCACCCGGTGTGTGTTGCCGAGTCTTGTGCTCACACGTTTCTCTTCCTGCCTTCTGTCTTCTAGTCTTGCTTTCTTCTCTTGGTCAGGTCCCTGGGCCTCACTGAATGATGGACAGGTTCCCACCTTGGGAAACTACCTCATATCTCAACTTTTGCCTTTCAGTGAGCACGCCCTTCCTTTGGTTTCTTCAGTTTTTGATCACAGCACCTCTCTCAGCTCCCACCCTCTTCTCCCTGTCTTCATGCTTGTCCTTATCCTACTGCCCACATCCTGGCTGCCATTCCCACCGTTGGCCTTTGCTTTGGCAGACACTGCTGTAGGTAGATGACCAGGCAGCGTGACCGAGGAGTGCAGGAGGCTACTGGAAGATGGCGAAACAAAGGGCTGACACACGGCAAAATGCCACTGCAAAAAGATTCCCCGTGGCGAGTGCGGTGGCCTGGAACGGCCTCAGCCCCAGGGCTCGGGGGTTGCTTTTTCAGTGCCATGTTGACTTAACTTTGTAAGAAGCCCATCTTGACCACATCTGAGCATCCCTGTGGAGCTGTCTCTTTGTTAACTGTGTTATCAATTAAAGCCTCGCTGTAATCCAAAGAACCTTTCTGACTATCCTTCCTGGCACACTTTTTATTAGAAATGGCTCTTACCCATTCTAGCCTGCTACTTCTCCTGCTGCAGAAGATATCTGAAGCTTTTCTCCCCAGTTCAGAAACTCCTTTTGTCAGTTTTCCCATCCCAAGGTAGGAAAGGAGCAGCTTACCTGCATTCCTTCAAAGCTGGCCAACAGGGAACTGCAGACCTTGGGCTTTGTCGCAGACTTATCTGTTATAAAACAACAGAAACAACAAAACCCCAGCAAATGCATTATTTTTTTTCCATAGTGGAACATTTTAGAAGCCAGACGGGAAGCTCTGCCCATGTGATGGCCTGTAGCAAAGATAAACAGACTCCCGGTGATTTTAGGAAAGCTGCTGGGTTTGGAGAATTAATTTCCATTGTATTACTTAATTCAATTTGCTTCCACTCGGTAAAAGTATTTTTGCTTTGCTTCTTCTAGTTTATGTTTGTCTAGCTTGATAGAGAAATGGGGTCTGGCTGCTGCAGAAAAAAAGAAATCTCCCCTGCCCTTTGAGAGCTGATGTTCATTCATCTCCTTGCCCTCGGTGCATTTTTCTGTCGAGATCCCCATTCTCTGAGCTCATTACATTCCCCATCTCCTCTCCCCTCCAGGCCCCAGCAAACGTCTCCCACTAGCCCTGCAGTCTGACCTTGGACCTCAGTTGCTCTCCCTATCTGACCCCGGCTGTGGATCCTGGCAAACCTCCAAGCCGGGGAGCTCCGGGACAGAGAGGAAGAAGGACAGAAGTTTGCCTTTCTTGACTCCTGTTCTCCCTAAGACAAACAGCAGCTGCAATAAGAGGTCGTCGCTGGGCACGCGGATTCACGCTTCCTGAAAGAATCATCTTTTGGGGAAAACTTGCCCAAAATCGAGGGCCAAAGTACTTTGCTGTACAAAGTGCTTTCTGTACCAGTTTGTAAGAGGACAGCGATGCAACGTCAGGTTTTGGCACAGGATCCAGAAATCGTGGGAGAGCCGGGCGGGATGGGGGAGATCAAGGGTTTGGGAAACAAGAGACAACAAGTCTAAGTGCAGCTTGGACGTTTAATTACGCTTTAACCCAAACCATAGCTTTTACCAGTCACCTCACTGCTTTCAAGAATGCATTTTCATTCCTAGCTATAAATCAGTCCTATGCAATAACTAGCAGTTTCACCCAAAAAGCAACTGACCAGTGTGTGGTAGAATGCAAACAGCAATTGGAGAAGGGATGATATTAAGATACAATAATGAAAGCTGACATGTTTGGGATATCTGGGAACAGTGACCTACTGGTCATATCTCTCTCTCAGTAATTGTAATTGACAGGCTGCTGCATTTGCAATAATTTAGGAGTACTCCAGGAAAAGTAATCCAAAAGATATTTTGCAGGAAGGTCTTGGGAAAAATTGTCTCTATACACACACTTCATTCACTGAGAAGTTGAGTAAGCAACTCTATTGCTACTTTTTGTGAAAGTAACACATCCCAATAGTTAAAGGATATTTGAGATTTATGATGAAAGGGCAATGACTGGCTGCAGAAAATGGTATTTTATACTTCTGGAGTATTTTACCCACTCTGCTGGCCTTTGGCAAGGCTCGGTCTGAGAGACTCACTGCTATAATTAATAGAGCTTGTCAGCCCACAGTTTCTGAAAAATCTCAGCTTTCTTTTTCCAAAGTAGGGGAAGTACGAATCTCCTAATTGCAAAAAGAAGCCTGAGTGAGTGACTGAATGGATGTCGTTATCCACAAAGGATGCTCTGAACTCTAGAAATCAGCATGTTTACATTAAGAGCCTTAGGACTGAACTGTAATGATGTTCTTACAGATCATTGTCACTAGCTAGTTCTTCATTGATTTTACCAACAACTATTTAGTACCCCAAGATTATGGATAGTTTTATTTCCTGGGGAAAAAGTAACCAACTGGACATTTTTTTTGCCTTTGGATTTTTTCCCTCCCTTCCTCCACTCTGATGCTTGGTTCTTGGAAACAACCTGCACTGAATAACTTTTTCTCTGAACACTGGCATTAATTAATGAACATTAGCATCCTGGTCAGATATTAAAATGAAGTCCACGCTGTGGCCATGTCTTTGTGTGCTCCTGACCTGTGCAAGTAGCCTGGTTTGTAAATCAGGCACCAGCACAAACACAAGCCCAGTGGTTGCCTGGCTGATGGTATCCGTACAGAAATGTCAGAGGAGTGGATACAGACGAATAAACAAACTGGACAAGTTTAAACATACGTCTGTGGTTATACAATATAGATTTTGAAAAACCTACCTGCTGTTTCGATAGAATGGGGACAGAGAGTCTCCTGGGTAAAGCTGGGCTTTGCCCAAATACCATCTTGTGTGCTGAAAAACCTCTCTCAGAAGCACATTTCAAGTTGGCTTTTCTGGGAGATGTCACAGGCAGCTTTCCTATGTCACAAGGTAATTTTCGGCACAGCCAGGTGTCACTCTAGTTTCCTTCTCCTCTAGTACCTTAAAATCTTACAACTGCTATTCCTCCAGCAGGAGAATCAAGCAGACTTGCTGTCAGTCTCCAGATGGGAACTGACGTATGCTGCTACAACGTACAATTGCATTTAAAGCAGAGAACCGAGAAGCAATGTGACGTTCCTGGGAGTCTGGGCCCACCGCGACTCTGACTCAAGGAGAAATCCAGGTGTGCACCTTGCTCCCAGCAGAAAGAAATCCACGTGCGTTCACTGGGAGGGAGCCAAGCTGCCCCAACAGGTCCCAGTCTGGGTACAATTTCCTCAGATTCTCCTATAAAGTTGGGGACAGATAAAAGAACAGGAGATTTCCTAATTGATCGTTTATTCTGTGTCACTTTTCCCCTCTGCTGGGAAAGAGAATAGTGCCTGGGAGCTTGCAAAGAAATTTGACTGTGGGAATATGGATGTTACTTGAATTAAGAGCTGTCTTGCTCTGGAATTTGTAGATCAGTGCAAATAGCTGTTAAATATAAAGCATTCTGTATATGTACCTGTACTTATGTACACAGGGTCTTTTAAATCACAAACTCATTTCAAGCCAAACTTTGAAAAGGATTTGCAAAAGAAAAAAAATGTGAAAATGGGGCTATCAATAGCACAATCAAAATTTCTGCTCCAAATAATCACCTCAGCAGAAGACTTGATTTATTCTGTTTAAATGATGTTTCATATCTGGATAGAGATCATTTGCAAAGGGCGATCCTTTGAAACTCTTCTAGTCTGCCCAGTAGCTTTGTGACAGGTACTTTGCCTGGGATGAAAAAACTCATTTCTATAAATCAACTGTAAGTCGGGAGGGAGTAGTATCTAGTAGTATCTTTTAGTGGACTTGGCATTAGTTCATCTTCTCACCAAAATTCTAAATCCTTTGAAATTTTACTGATCATTCTGCACAGCTAAGCGCAGTTTTTTTGAATAATAGGGATTTCAGCAATGTTATTTTCTCCCCGCTGTCTGTAAAAGAGGGCCACACTAGGGCCAATGTTCACTCTTTGCATTGGAAGTTCTGCCTTTAAAGAAAATATCAGCATTCCATTTGATAATTCCTTCATAAAGCGTGTCTAATCCAGATATTCTTTCCCTTCAGGGAACCTGAGAACAATAAATTTTGGTGAATGTTTGCTGTTCCAGTGTTTCCAAATGGCAGTGAACCATTTGGGATTTTGGTAGTAGTTTTCTCCTGTGCTTTTTCTAGCCTTTCATGGCCCTCTCGTATAAGCCTCTCTCTGCCTAGAAATGTATTTATTTTTAATCTTCCATTTGACTGCTCTAATTTGCTCCAACGTTACTGCCCCTTAGAGGCCGGTTTGGGATTAACACAATAATTTGCTCGTCCCTGCGTGGTGCTGCTTTTGAGAACACTTCCCCAGCAGCAGCCTTGCTTGCTTATCTGGTGCAGGTTTCTAAGGCACCTTAAATCCACCACTTCACATCTATTGATTATTGCTCTGGAATTCCCAGTTTCTTTTGTTCTTTGAGGCTTTTATGTGGAGAGGCTACAGCAAAATCCTTTGAAATATTGGGCTCTGTTCTGTAGAAGTAAACCGGGGCAGGGGGAAGGGGGCAGGAGGGGAAATACCCATTAATTTCATCGAAGGTAGATTAATAGCAATGACTTTAGCCTTTTCAGTTCTTGTTTGTTTGTCTAAGCTTCATTATTTCAAATGGGCCAAAGCTCGCTCTCCAGCAGGAAAACGTTAGAGCCGTAATTAATTCAAGGCATTTGGCATTTCCTGTCAAAATGGTAGACATTCATCAAGCCGGGAAGACTGATGAGTTTCATGTCCACTCGGGGCTGATACTCAGACAATTTTCCCGGCATACCTCTCTGCACGACTCACGCGTCTCCTCGTTTTGAATTCTTCCTCCACAGCCAAACCCAAATCCTCACCCTGACCTTCAGTCTCTTCAAAACCTCCTGTCAAACCCATTGCTACCACCTCGCGCTACCCTCTCCTAGGGCACTGGTGACTCCATGAGAGGTGGCTGGGACCTGCCCAGCGCCCTGTGTCCCGAGGAGGAGCGGTGGGTTACCAGCACATGCTACGGAGATGCTGGGCCACCTCCCTTTATCGTGGTCACGACGGCTGAGTGGGGCAGGGGGCCTGGAGTAGTACCACCACCTTGTTGTTGTTCACTGCTGGGCTGGCCAGGAAACTGCATCAAAAGGGGACAAATAATGAAAACCAGGGAGAAAAGAGCTTTGGAAAGTTTAAAGGAACAAAGCCTATGGCTACATGGCTGGGTGCAAGCCAGCTCCAGACTTTCAGGCACATTAGCAGAAGACCGTCAAACAACACTTAAACAGCAAAATAAAGAAACTCTTCTTGGCTGCAGGGCTCTTCCGTGGGGTGCTGTGCCCCACAAGAAAACCTCCTGGCAGCTATCTGCCTCGGGCTGTGGAGACGCGCCTGGTGACGGGGAAGGGCTTGACTTCAAATAAAACCAGTATCTTTAAATACTTCTGTGATTTGGTAGCATTCGGATTCCTCGTTCAGCGTTTGGCCTGTTCTGGCTCTTTGCATACGGTCGCAGCTCTCACGCTGCTGTCTGGAAAACAGGCTCATCTTTTTTTCCCTCTTCTGTTACAGCAGAAAAGGAGTGGATCACTCAGAGACCACGTCTGTTCACGAATGTTTCTGTTTCAGAGAATAGATGTCAATGAAAGAGTGAAATGGTTTTCTGATTTGTCAAAAGTCCAGCGGGTTAGACTTTAACTTAGCAGAAAACGATCAAATTAGATGTGACAGAAGCACAAGAAGTCCATAGTGTGGCCCTGACTTGTAACTACACTGAAATTAGGTGAACAAATCTGGTTGTTAATGGCTTTAGAAAAGTAAACGCAGCATCTAAATTTGACAGCTCTGTGGTTGAACTGATAGATATGGTGATTATTGTTGGCATGCAGCGGAAAAATAGAATTACATTGTGTTTAATCAAAGGGACCTAGTCTAGGATAAGCCTTGGATCCCTCCTCTACATGAAAAACAGCCTTTAGAACAGAGGAAGTTCTGCATAATGTTATTTAGTCTGCATGAACCACTAACTGTATGTCAGAGCCCTGATGAAGTCACTGCTTAGGAACCACTAAGAGATAGCGTACAGTCGATGCGATATACTCTGCGTTAGTTGGGAGACATGCTTCTGGCAAGCAGTGCAGTGGTCAGGTCCAGCGTGCACACACAAAAATTACCAACAAACTAAGGTACAAGCCATAAAAACCTCTGAAGCTTTCTGCTATCCTAAAAAAGAGTTTTCTTTTAAAATGTGCTGTAAACTCCCTTTGTGTTGTCTCTCATCTCCACTGTGAGTCAGAATAGTAGATTTGTCTGAAAGGGAAAATCTCCAAGGACCAGTTTTATATTAGAGAAAATATATCGTCTGGCCTCCTATCAAACTTTAATATGCATCTAATGCTCGCACTAGTGGTCAAGGGAAGAAGTGTATTCTTTGCTTTGGTTAAAAAATTGTACTTCCTGCATGAAAAGAGCCCTTGCAGAATGAAAACAACTGCCAGTAGAAGCGGATACCTGAGCCCTAACACATCATTTGCCAGGGGAAACATTTTAATTTAGTCACGCAGTTCACCCCCACTCAAATTCATTGAGCGAATTAAATCACGAAGGTAAAGCGAATCATGTGGGACCAGGCGCTGTAGCTATTGGAGCGCCGAGGAGAAGTGAGGAGTGGAAGAGGGCGAGTGCCATCCATTGCCTATCACAGAATAAATTAGAGCTGGAACCTTTCTTTTGTGCGGTTTGGAACAGGCGTGGGCCTCGAAGACAGAAGATTTGGACCAGAAGAAAAGTCATTCCTTTATCTAGTTGTAATTAACTGCAGGTGGTTTCTGCTAACATAATGCAGATTTGAGTCTCATTTATCTTTTTTTGGAGACAGCATAGCCCTCGCATTTTTGGGAAAAGTCAGAAGAAAAAAATTAATTGTTTTCTTATTATGGCAGATCACATCTTTCTGTTTGAATTCTTGGCTGGTTTTTCTTTCTTTTGATAATGATAACACTGCCTGCCACTCTCTGACAGATGAGCTGAACTTTACATGGGACAAAACCGAAACTGGTGAAGGCCTGGCCCAACATCATTAAAACTGAATCTTGCCTGTCAGAACAGCTATGAAAATAGATGTTTCTACTGCTGCATACTTGTCTCTCTCCCTGCCAGTAAATCAGGATCATCAAATCCTCTTACTCAGTCTTACTCTGCATTTTGTAAGAGAAAGATTTTTGAGTGATTTCTTCCTTCTTGGCCCCTGTAGTCCTGACACATTTCTTTTTCCTCTCTCTCTCTTTTACATCAGTGTAAATCAGGAATAACTTGCTGGGGAAGCCAAGGTGGTATAAAGCTGCTGGGACAAAACTGGGGCTGTTGTTTCTGTTCCACGCCGGCCTGAGAGCGGACACCTAACACTGTGTTGCTTATAGTCGTATTCCTCTCTGGAAACTGGATCCTTCTTCAGAGAGCCCTGAGCTCTGGGTATTTGGCTTCTTTCTGCTCCCCTCAGCCTCCAAAGAGAGAAAGGGGCTCAAAGACCCATGGCGAGATGGAGAGGTGCAATTAATTGAAACGGGATAAGGTCTACGTGGGCTTTGAATGACTTGGGATGTGAGAGTTGCGTGACGTGGCTCTGCCGTGATGGCTGAGAGGAGCCGAGGGTAAGCTCCAAGAGGGAGCTTGTTCTTCTCTTGGAGGGAGAAAAATGTAATGTTATTCACTCCTTGCGCTGTAGCTGAAGGTAGTTCGAGTGGTCTGGGGCGATAATGCTCCTCAGCACAAAGCACACAGCAGCAAGAGACGCTGGGAGCTCTCTGGATCCTCTTTGTGTTGCAAAGAGCCACTTGCACGTGCCCATTGCAAGAGCAGAGAAGAAGAAATATGAAACTGCTCCCCTACCCTAGTTTTTAAGGAAGTATCAGGCTCTGGCAAGTTTGGACACCTGCAGCAATTGACTTCTTTCCAGCACAAGTCCAAAAGCATGCAGCTTCCCAGCAAATCATTGTCTCCTAGGGAAGAGGCATAACAGAGGGGGGAAAATGGAGGGGAAGTGAGAGGAGATAATACAAGGGAAAACGTTTCAAAAGCAAAATGCTGTGCAGGCTGTGGGTTGGGAGGAAGGAGGAAAGAAATGGAACATGCAAGACAAAGCGTATGTTTGAGGTAGCTACGGCCATTGTGTTCAGTTTCAGTATTGGCCTATATCTTTGGGAAAAATTGTGAGTGGGAAGATGTGCTAATGTGGTAAGGCTGTTAAGGTAGGAATTGGAAGTCTCAGAGATGCGGGGTAGGTAAATGGCTGAGACAGACCGTATTGCCTTTTCCTTCACCTCCCCAAAAACCAGCAATAAGACTGAGACAACTGAACATACCAGCATAAATTTCTGTCTTGGCTACTTGGGAGAAACTCCAGGACAACCCTTCTAACATAATCAGGGTCAGATTTTGGCCAGAGCCGTAGGAGGCATCAGGAGACTGCTGCAATACCCCCGATGGGCAGTGGGTCGGTTCGCTTAATACCACACTGAGGTGTCCCCCTTGCTTAACGTGGCTATAGACCCTGCTGTGATTTTGGTGTGTAAGTAGGGTTTCCAACTATTTTAGTTTCTCCTTTAAGTGCTTGCATTATTTTGGAGAATTATGGCCTGTTTTCATGCTTATATTACAATTTTTATAAATTTAAAATCAGCTTCTGAAGTATTTTAGTCCAAGCTTTCCTGATTATTTTAATTTTTTTCTAATTCAAGAGTCGACATCCTTAAACCATGTAACTTCTCAAAAAATACATTTGAAGACACTAACTGAAAACTTTGAGGTTTTTTTCAAGCCAATTTCATTTTGAACAGCTGAACTTCCAACAGTGGCTGTAAGGTGATGCTATTTAGTTTTTCTTGGGTTTAAAGTTAAAGCCAAGAAACTCTGTGCTTGTCTGGCACATCAGCATGGAAATCAACAAGAGGCAGAAGCAAGCAGGTGATCTAGTCCCCAAGGAATATTGTATTATATGGCACGGGTAGGAATAATATATATGCATGTGTACACTCAAAAAGCATTATAATTGCTTAATATAATGTCTGCAAATGCATTTGTAGCTGACAGTGACAACAAATTAGATGCATAAAGACCATAGAACGTGCTAGAAAATAAAAACTCAACAAAAAAAAGAGAATAAAAAGTGGATAAATGTTGCAAGACATGGATTTAACTCCCAGTATTTGTGGAAAATCTTTACGCTTTTTGAAGACTATAGTTATACATTTACAGCGGTCTTGATTTCTTATGAAGTTATTCAGTCTTCCCAACTGTACTAGTTCACACAAATATGATTTGTGCTTGAAATTTGTGGTATATTAATGGATTTTAAGTGGTTCCAGCAATTCCATTAAAAGGGGATGGAATAAATAAGTGAACAGTTTGCCAAAGGTGGAGACACCACAGTTGTGAAACCAGCCAGTGGTTTATGTCAAACACAGTCACTTAAAAAATATAGTGGTGAATTAAATAAAAGTGACTTAAAGATTAGGTATTCTACAAAGTGTTGCTCTGAACGAAGACAGGGGTATGAGCAGTAACATCTGGATGAAATAAAGCCCCATCTGAGAACTAAAGTAAAATAACATTGCTTATTTGAACAATTTCTATGTTAGAAAGTAGAACCTAATACCAAGAGCAAGAGTCTCTGGGAGTTTTTGGAAGAGGGACAAAAAGTTGACAATAGATCCAAAATTTTCAGCAGCTTTACTGTCAGTGTTCAATTAGATACTTTTTAGCATTTGCTTATGACTTGCCCATTGCCTGACCACCCTGCCTGCTTTGGGCTTCTTGGGGCTGTCAAGTCAACAGAAGGAGACCTAAAGCCAGCTGAAAAGAGAGCAAGGGTGGGACGGCACTTAATTGCAAATGCATTGCAAGATAATCCCTTCTTTGTAACTCCTCTGCCTTCACCTGGGCAACATAGGGACTGAATATATATGTGTGTGCTTTTGCTTGTGAGAAAAAATATGTAACAGCCAAGTCTAGATTTCTTTTTGTTCAATGCTTTACTACTATTTTGGGTTTAGTTACTATGGAGGTCCCACATATAAAGAGATTTCTACTTTCCTAAGAAGCAGTCTCACATGTAATAGTTTTCTTCTTTTGGCCAGCTTCTTCCTCATCAACCTAGCAGGGAATTATACACACCAGGGTTTATTTAGATGATCTTTCAAGTGTGCTTCCTGTTTATAGAGTCACACAGCCACATGCACCAAACAAAATACGAGGCCAGGGAATGGAGGATACCATGCTAACAGGAAGCACCTTCATATAAATAGTGGTGGTGCTCCACGCCGTCCAGTAACTGCATCTTCCTGCTGGATGCGACCAGCTTTGAAATACTTGTTTGGAAACAGAAGTTTTTTTCTTTTAACAGGATTAAGCAAAATGAGAGATGGTCATGCATTTGCATTTAGACAAAAAAAAAAAAAAAGAAAAAATGAGTTCTGAATAAGAGTATAAAGGTTTTGCTTTGGGTTACTGGCGCTATCGTATCTTTGGAAGAGTTGGGCACTGTTTTGCCTGATGGACTGAAATAATTTCACCTTGGTATTATGTCCCTTGACCATATGAATAAACCTTCAAGTATGCACTGGGGAGAATAATGCAGGTGATGGAACAGGCTCCTGGGAATGCATTGTTATATTTGCTGAGACATCTATTATTCCTAGGGTACCTGTTAAAGGTGTGATTATATCTGTTGTTATTATTATATTTGTGACGTTATTTAAGGACACATATGGACACCAGAACAGAGGCATCACCAGCATAAAGTCTTGCCAGATTGCTCTCTGAAAACAAAAGTGTCTGCACTTGCAAAAATGTTTGTCAAATAAAAAAGACAAATTTGATAGTTTTTTATAAGGAAGGGTTTGGTTTTTTTTTTGATTTGGCACTAAATGTTCATTTAAAATGAAGCTGAGAGTTTCTGGAAAACCTTCAAATTTTATAATGCTGCCCAGTGCTAAAGGATGAAAGATCTGTTTCTGCACCCAAAATGGACCTCGGTGGTCCCTCTGTAGGTGACAGCTGCCTGCGACCCCCCATGGCCCCAGACCTGCATATGGTGCACTGATCTCACCTGCTTGCAAACAGACAACAAAGATGATCTAGAAGCTCCTTGGTGAACAAAATTAAACACTGCAGGTCAAATGGAAATCAATTACAAGCTGTGCAGAAAACCATGGAAGTAAACACCAGCTCTCACCCATGAACTGGCATGGAGGCAATCAAATGTTAGGTCAGTTCAGGTCACCCTGTGGCTTTGGTGTCCATTTTTCACTTAATATAGGGTAAGGAACTCTAAACATCTGAGACAGTGGCGGAAGTTAATGGATGACTCAGACACGCTGATAGATCCTGTGCTGAACACATTGTGCCAGTACAAACAAATAAAATTATTTAAGTAAAAAACCCCTCTTTTTGTAGTAAGCACAAGCATAGTCATGCCCATCTAAACAAAACCTGTTAATTTTTGCATTTAAATCTTTGTCTCTGATTTATATATGGAATCCATTTTGTATCATCTGTCTAATGTAATTAAACAGTTTTCAGCATTGAGCCTCTCAACAGTTAAATGAACACAGAAATTTTTTCCTCCACAATATAAGTTAGCAAGACTTTCAAGAAAAACACCTAAATGACTTAGAAGCCCAACACCCATTCAATTATGTTTCTATATAGCACAGTGCTTTGAAATGGGTTATGGAATATATTAAGATGTTATTTAATGCTGCTAATCTTTAAAACCAGCCATGAGCTGAGGTGGCATCAGTACTTGAATTTAAAATGTAAGTCATGACTCTGTGGCTGCCAAGTCATGACTTACATGTCTATAATGTGTACAAAAGTAACCTGCGTGAAGAAATAAATTTTTAGTTTATCTAGTGGTGATTGCAGACTTCTGTAGCTATGAGAAGACTGAACCCATCATAAATTAACTTTGTATTTTGACATCATGGAGTTACTTTCAACATGAGTTGGCAATCAAAAATGTGGGCTATTGTAGGATGGGTCCATTGTACAATGGTGATGATGGACATAGATGTCCTTGCCACAGTCCTTTTTATTTGAAAAGCATGTACAAAAGTCCAGCAGGCACACATGGGATAAAGCAGCCCAAACTTTGTTAACCAAGCACTTGACCCAAACTGTAAGAACTGTCTTACCAATGGTTTTTTGGCTTTGAGTGACTTCAGCCTCTTTCTCTGTGCTTTTCTTTACATTTCCTGCTACTTACTGTTCTCATTTTCTTAAAAACCTACCCTCAAACAAAAGAAGGCTCAGCAGCGCCCCATCTTGCTGCTCATCCATTCCTGAGCCGACGTAAGACATGTAACCTGCCTCTGGTTGGGGTGGGGATGGATTCCTGCATCCTGAGGTCTCTGGACTGTGCTGTCTGTAACCCACAGGGAGGCTGCCTATCAAATTTTCGATTGCCAACTCATGTTGAAAGTAACTCCATGATGTCAAAATACAAAGTTAATTTATGATGGGTTCAGTCTTCTCATAGCTACAGAAGTCTGCAGTCACCACTAGATAAACTAAAAATTAATTTCTTCATGCAGGTTACTTTTGTACACATTATAGACATGTAAGTCATGACTTGGCAGCCACAGAGTTAATGGTATATGTGAACTTTTGGACTGCCTTGTTTAGATCGCCATTTTGGGACAAGAACTTTATTTCTTGTGCCTGATACAGAGTTGGGTACTTAAGGCATTTAACCAACAGTGAAAATTTAGCAATGAGCAGCTTGCTGGATTTGTCTGTGATTTGGATGTTCTTGGGCAGTTAAGCATTTTCTAGCAATATTGCAGCAGGTTTCTCTCTTTCATGCAACATTGGATTAACGCAGTAACAAAACATAATTTCAGTCTGTGCAAGATGAAAAGCAACAGTACTAGTAAGTCTACATATCCATGAGTAGCTTTATGCTGCATTTATTTGAAGAAAACCTTCTCTTTCTCATAATTATTTTACGTGTAGAAGAGTACGGTATCTCATATAATTCTTCCCTTGGCCATGAGTCCCAGAGGGAAAAGTTAACTTGTATAAAATTAAATTGATAACAGAATCTGTGCTTTTAAGATAGGAATGTGTCCCAAGGTGGTCCTGGGTCAGAGCATTAAGAATTCTCCCTTGATCCCAGGGGCTTGTCTTCAATGCATGCCGGGATCTGAAGTCTCCATTGATAGGTGACTGCAGCTGCCTGCAAGGAGTCTCAACTGTGGAGTTTTATGGCTTGCATCTGGCTCACAGCTCATACCTTAAGCATCCTCCAGGGAGCCGATAGTCTCATTTTTGTTCTTAACACATAAGAACAAAATTAAAATGAAAATCTAAAATGTAAACCTTTTTCCCAAACCATGTGAGGGTCAAGGAAATACCTCTTCTGCAAAAACATCAGGAATATGCATACAGAAAAGCAGTTTTCACAAATAAAAGTAAGCAGCTATTATAACACCACTACCAATCTCCTTTTTAAACTGGCTAGCAAGTGTGGAAAAGTTGAAAATGTTCTTTCAAATGACTTCCCACAGCAAGGGATAGGATATTGCACTGGGCAGGATATTCTAGCAGGTGGGTCCTACTACCTTCTGCTCACATGTGTTTTCCATAATAAGTCAAAGCAAAGAACTAATTTCCATGTTTCTGTTTTTAAAAGTGAACTTTCAAAAGCAAACTCCACCGTGGCTCTGCCATCACAAGTGATCTAACAGCAGTGAGGGGACACATGCAAAGTCCAGAGCAGAAATACTGGTGGTGTCCTAGAGAACAGGGCTCCCTTCTTACCACTTAGGCCCTCCATGAAATGCGTGAAGGGCTGGAGCTTGGGGGCTTTTGCCACCAGCTCCTGTTTGCAAGGAGGCTGTTTGGCAGCAGTGTTCCCACACTCCCCTAAGGCTTCCGAGCGGTGCAAGGGGAGATGATTTTCCCTGCCACGGGATGAGTTGAACCCTGGTACCTACCTCCTTGCACAGGAGATGCCACAGGAGGAAGGACAAGCAAAACTGAGTGAGGACTGGGGTGTTCCTGCCAGAAGCTCCTCCGTCCTCCCCCAAAAGCAGCTGCCACCCCACGCACCCTGCCCTGCCCTCAGCAGCCATCATTTGACCACATCTCTGGCATAAGTGACAGAACCAGGACTGCTTTACTGCCACAGGCAGAAACCTGCTCTCCCTGGAGCTAGAACCAGTCCCAGGGCTACCGGGGGCCAACTGCGTATAAAAGTGTTTAAGCAGAGCACAGCAGCCCACGGGTCAGGAGGAGTTTGATCCGACTGCTCTATCCATGCGGAAGAGCAATGATAATTTCATTACACGCAAAATGAACTGCAGCCCGGTGACTCAAAAACCCCAGGCCTTGGTCGCAGTATTTGGTGTTGACTGTGTTTCTTTGTTTTTATGATGCAGATGTAGACTGCAGATCAAAGGCTATTTCTGGGTCATTTTACCTATAAGATTGCTGAGGTTTCCTGCCAAATCACTGAGAACAGTGAAAATTTGCAGTGTTTTTATTAAACTTGCACAGTCAGCACACAGCAAAATTAGAAGGTATGTCAACTTGGGTTTGAGTACCTCAAAGAAACCAAAATGCTTAAAACCCAAACAATTAAACAAAAGTCAACTTATAAATCTCTTGAAAAGTCCCAGAGACCTTCCAATCTGTCTGCTGACACCTTCTGCCTGTCTCTGACCCTCCTAAATCAAAGCATTTATCTAAAGTACAAAAGTTGACAGTTTGCATTTAATAAAAGTTGCTTGTCTTGTCAGTCTGCAGAGCTCTTGCTCCTGCTGGCCATTTCCTTGATGATGTGTTACAGCAATGCAATGGCCAGCAGCACTTACGGAAATAAATGCAAAAAATGGCTAGATTAATTTTAAATATGTTCATTCTCAAACACAAAATGTAGGTTGTATGAGAAAAAGAGGGGAGGGCCGTAAGGAGGTGCCGTGTGTTTCAACTAGCAGAAGTTCCGTTTCAGGGGAACGATGACTGTTCCTCATAACACAACAAAAAAAGGACCGCATTTTGCGTTTAGGCATTTTCAAGGGGTTTGTATTTAGCAATAATTCTGAAACAGTTTCAAATTCCTGGGCGCAATTCTGCTCATCAGTGAAGTTAAAGGTCTATTACGCTTGCAAGCATCTCTGAAGTTTTACAGACTTAGGCTTCGGTCCTGTGTACTTCCACATGGGGCTTTTCTTTACCCATATGCTTTAAGTGAAGCATTTGCCTACATTTTGTGGAATATAGATAGGCGTCAGATTGTCATTTTGAGAAATGTACGTTTGTTCGCATGTCACATACCATGTCCTCTTCATAAGGTAATGTTAGTATTTAGTGCCGAGTACCCCACCAGCCATCACAAAATAGCCTCCTGTTGTGTTTTAAGGGTATTGAAATTAATTGGTTGTATTTAGTTTTCCTCTTGTTTAGAAGAAAGATCTTTTCTGATACACTGTAGAATACACATCAGATGGAGGCAGTTGTAGTTAATGCTAAACAATATTCATTTGTTTACAAGCATTTGCTCTTCCTTGGACTGGAAGGGAGCTGTGGAGCCTTCCCAGTGACCACGGATGGCTGCATCATCTGAAACAGCCTCTGAAATTTTAGATGACTTTAGAGCTGTAGACCCTGCTCGATAGCTTGGAGAGGAAAGCCCAGTGTGTTGGGACCAGTTTAGGCACTGAGCAAGGTCAGCCAGGGTGTAGAGAGCATCGGGCTGCAGGTAGCAGCCCAAGATCACCAGTAGGTCCTGCTGCCTATTTTTCCTATGCTGAGCTGTTGCATCTTCCTCAGGGGAGGGAAGAGGTAAAAGGCAAGCGGCCGAGCGTGTCCAGGCCCAGCAATAAGGAAGGATGGGCAGGATAGCTGAGGAGCAACAAACCCAGCTGAAGCCCCTCAGCCTGCCCTTACCTGCAGACCCACACTGACACCTTTCTGGAAGAGGGTGCAGGGGAGCGGGTATGTTAGGAGGGGTGGCGGCACGGCCCGTGAAATGTTAGCAAGGCAGTGTGGACGGAAAGACAGCATGGCAAGCCTGCACAGACAGGTGTGGTGAGTCCAGATGGTGGTTGAGGACATTTGTGTATGGTCCATGTGTGTAATTCCTGGATTCACTTTTACCA
The DNA here is from genome assembly GCA_008921705.1 of Burhinus oedicnemus. Classification (NCBI taxonomy): domain Eukaryota; kingdom Metazoa; phylum Chordata; class Aves; order Charadriiformes; family Burhinidae; genus Burhinus; species Burhinus oedicnemus. Next base: position 337,302 of record VFFE01006134.1, read on the forward strand.
GCCATTGGTCTGGAAACGCCCACGTAAACCACAGCCTGGGTCAGAAGAAGCACTAAGGTGTTCCCATCTCTGTTCCTCTTCATGGTTATCTTCTTCTGTCCAGCTCACAGTTACTTTTTGAAACTTTCTTTCTGTCAAATGTAGGTGGTGATAGAGCTAATGCTCTTTGTCCTGGGCTGTCAGAATAGCTTTGAACTGTGTATTGGGAACCTTGGTCAGGTATTTTTATTAGAATAAATTCAGTTCTAAAGTTTCCCTGATTAGAAGCAACATGCTTTAAATACTTATTGTGTGCCTTTATTTTATGGACTACACTTTTCAAAACAAATATTCCTTAAGAAACTACAAAAAGGCAAAATCCAAGATTTTATACTTTTATCTTACTGTTGTTACTTTAAAAGGACCAAAGTAATAAATATGGGTTTTAAAAAATAATTGTTTCTGAAGTGGGGTTCAGGCCTGTAAACTGAGTTCAAGTTCAGAAGATTATGCTGGACATACATGGAAAAGCCTCGAAGTAGGTATTTTAAAGAAACTTACAATTTAAAATGGAAATAAATATTGTATTGAAAAACTAAGTATGCAGACCATGGCATGAGGCTTAGAAAAACGCACCTGAGCTTCTGTTGATAGAAGTGGAAGGCGGCTTACCTTGTGCTCCTCTCCCCAGGGATGCTTGTGGGAGGCCCGGCTCCTGAATCCCGCTGTTGGACAGTGCTGAATCCTGACCTACGTAAGGTTGTGGTGAGAGCGATTCTTTTGACAGCTTGGAAACTCACGACCCTTTGTTTGCAAAAGCTGTTTTTAAATAGCAGCATTTTGGGCTCCACAAGTAACCTGTGCTTCAGCATAGAAAATAATTTCTTTAGTTAATTTTTCTTTTAAGAAACTCCATTCCAAGTCAGCAATATTGTCTTCAGGTCCTGGTTAAGGCATCGGGCAAGGGAGGCAGGCTTTTGCAGTCAAGCTTATGCCAACACGCACACCCCCCACACCCGGGTTTGTTTTGTTATAAGGCGAGTGAGGGTCACCCAAAGCTTTAGCAGGGGAAGTTCCGAGCCTTAGTCCTGGCACTGACTGTGTTTTCAATGGGTGGAACACAGCAGAGTTGTGATTGAGTTGCCTGAGGTGTTAGTAGTTTGTTAACCATATTTGTGGAGCTGTTGAGAACTTGGGCATTTGTGGCGCCAGGTACACAGAGCAGACCAGCAGACCCTTGGACAGTAGCCCAGTTTGTACAGGTAGGTGTCAGTGCCCACACGGGTTGGCAAGCGTCAGGTTTTAAAGTAATTAGAGAAGTCAGGTTGTGAGATATTGCATTTCATTCGGGAGTCCTAAAACCAGCGCGGCTGGTGGAGCTGGGGGAGGCTGGGGGATGGTGTGAAGCCCCTCCTGGCCACACCACAGAGCCCCTTCCCGGAGGAGGGCTGTGATGTGCCCGAGCAGCCCCCAGCCACCCGCCGCCCTCTCTGCTCCAAGGAGGTCCTCTGAGCATGGCTTCAAAACCCTGCCGTCTGGACTGGATGCGTAAACCACACTGCGCAGCCTTAAACCCTGGGCTCAGCCTCCGCAGGGAAAGTGCGGGGGTTTCCTCTGGTAAGAGAAAGCTGTGTTAGCAGTCTCCGTGCCAGGCTGCGGTGTGGAGGCAGTGTGTGAAAATGGCCAGCGCCAGCTGGGTCACATGCCCTCGGGACCACTTTTTTTAAAAAATAATTTATCGTATGAAAAATTGTATTAGCATAGTTTAGAGTAGCCCTGAGCTCCCCGACTTAAGGCTACTTCGAGTGACTTCTGGGAATCACAGACAGCCCTCAGGAGTCTCTAATGCAGGGAGGCATCAACCAGCTCCCCCGTATCATCATTTCGGTGCTGTTTTGTCACTGGGAGATGCAGGCGGCCATGCTTAATGAGGCAGTTCCCATTGCAAAAGCTGCTCTGTCAGAAGACCGGATTTCTGCTTGTAATTCACCCATGATGGCTGAACAGTCCAGCCACAGGGTGCGGGTTGGACTGACACTGGTTTTAGCTGTATTTCCAAATCACCCTAATATGTTATTTTAATATATACGTATGTATGTGTAAATAGATAACATATAATGTATTTATTATATATGATATCTATAACGTATCTTATACATATAATGCTTGTGTTTATATATATTTTATAATGTATAACATAACACATATATATAAAATACATTATTTTCACTGGCAACCTTATTGAAGAGTTAGTTATAGGCTTCCATAGTGTGTCATGACACAGAATACTGCTGACAAGGCAGTGGCTGGCATTGATTTTAAAATCAGATTCTTCTTGAATAATAGACACATTTTTGGTATTGATGGCATTAGGCTCTGCAGGGTCTACTAGAACTGCGTTGTTCTGGTTGCTTGCCAGATCACTGAACCTATTGTTTCTCTTACATCTCTGTATTAAGTTTTTATGCAGTACTCAACGCCAAAGCAGAAGTTTTAACAGGACACTGAGCCTTCTACTCTTTCCACTTCTCTCTGTAACTCCAACTGCAATGCACTTTATTTAATTCACTGTAACTGCTTCTCCATTAATTGACCATTTATAATCCACTGGAACCATAACAATGACCTATGCATTAAAATGTGAGTAATGGAGTATCCCCCCGACACAGAGTCAGCCCACCTTGAAAGCCCTGACATTACCACCACCCCACCGGATTAGAAGAGATGTGGTTTATATTAGTGACCTGAAGAAGGTTCATGCCCTCTGGGAGAAGGTTGTTCCCTGGAATGGCAGTGTGATTAATGGTTTATTTACAGCACTGACATCAAGGCTGTCAGGACTCTTCATCAGTCTTTGATGTAAAACACACTAAGAGGCCCTAGGTCATTCTTATCGACTCAGAGAAGAGAAATCAGAAATGCGGAGTGGTTCAGTGTGGCCACAATTCTGGTACTAATATTTTCCATGGTGGCAACAAGAGAAGAAAATTACAAGGTCATTCTACTTCACTGGCCTTACTGGTGTGACCACAGAGAGATCGTGGCTTTTCTTTTTAGGTTGGGGGGAGGGCAGCAAGAGAGCACTGGTGACAGGTAACGTGGTGAGAACATACAGATGCCTACATCAAATCCACAGGACATTGTGAGGGGTGAGCACTTCAGTTCTGCACAAATCACGAACCAGAATGGATTTTCGTGTCCTGGGTGAAGTTGAGCTTAGACAGATATTTTTAGTGATTACTGTGTAATCCCCAGCACTATTGTGTATAGACATTTCCAATTTTTAATATTTAATACTTTAATGCTATTTTAGAAAAGGCTTCCGCTCCTGAAAACTTCCTCCGTTTTCTTGCTGAGTTGACTGAGCGCAATCTGATTTTCCTCGGCGCTGTGTGCTGGTAAATCCCACGCAGCCGGCGGCTCTCATGGGCTGGCTGATCAGTGAGATAACGTTGAGGCAGCGTCAGCCCTTTCCCTCAGCCCACTGATGGGAACCGGCTCGCTGAGACCCAGCACGTTTGCACGGGCAGCCACCTCCTCCCCTGCCCCATCCAACTCCCGTGGTGCGGGACTCTTGCAGGAGAGCTTTTGAGTCGGGGGCGTCACGCAGTATCGTGCCTGTGGTGCTTCGGTTCTGCATTGCCTTCACAGGGGACTTAAAAATGACTAAGATGCCTAAGAAGTTCTCCTGGGCCCAGTTGAAATAATAACTGGATGAAAACCAGTTACTGAAACCGAGCCAGATAAGATTGAAAATAATGCTGGGAGGGGGAAGAAAGCTATGTTGGAGAGCCTCAGCTTCTCCAGAATTTCTCTCCGTTAAGAGGTCTGGCACTTGTGCTACCGGCGTGTTCCAACCCACTTGGCTTGGTGTGGGCTCCTCGTTATTTCCTGGTGCCTGAGCAGCACAACCCGGTGAGATAGCTCTTCTGCGTACGATAGCCTGGCAGGCTGCGCTCTTTCTTGCTGGGTTAAGATCTACAGATAGCAATCTACGACTTGCAGGAATAAGCATAGGATGTATGTCTGTGTATCAAACCGTCAATCTTAACAGGGCTCTGGTTTGTTCAAAACCCAGTTAACAGGCTCGCCTGGCAGCACTGGCTTCCCAGAGCACGTTTTGCTGGGCCCCGCTCCCTCCCTGGCTTCTTGTAGAGTACTGGATGGAAATTGGTGTACACAGTGAGGACCACCCAAAACAAATGATTTCCATTAGAGTTAACGAGTCCTTAAACGCAAGAGTGTAGGATGTACGTGCAATAGGACCCAGAGATTTCTTGACAGCAGGTGTTACTTACAGGAGGCAAAAAGCCCCAGGATGTAGTAGTAACAAACCACCCAAAAAAAGCAATCAAGAAAAAAATACAAAAGCAAATTAAAGTTTGTGCACAATGAAAACAGAGATAAACAAAGCTGCACTTCCCTGTCCTAACTTTAATCCTCTAAAAGGTCTTTAGTCATTGCAGTAGATGGCTTCTAGCCTGCATGTGAAGATCCTAACTACCATTAGGCAAATGATTGTAATTAGCAGTCTAGTTGATTTGACTTCCTGAAAGTGCAAATTGCAAACACTTTACATATTTGTTATTTGACATTTCTTCCAAGTTTCTTAGGGGAATAATTCTCAGCTGTGGACCATTCGCAAATATTTCATTCTCAATATTTGACCTTGTTGCTGTTGGCAACTTAAATAGATTTTTCTTTCTTGGTTGGATATGCCTTAATTAGTTAAAACCTTGTATGGCAAAGATGATTTATGAGTGTAAAACCTTAGATGCCCGGCTCTGGTTAAGCAGGTAAAGTGAGCAATACTCAAACACTTCCACTAGAATACTGCTAAGGCGCACATGCACACTTCAGTGCCAAAAAAAACCCCTTTTGATGCCAACATTTCACACAAACACACACACACACACACAAAAAACACATGGAAATTTTGCAAGAAGATGCAACATTGCTTTCCAGCTTTACCTTAAAAGCTATAGTATTTTCTTGGCAAGTATTTCCATTTGATTAGTAAAGTTCTGTGTACAGAACCCAAAACAGAAAGACTGGAAAAGACGGGAGAAAAAACATACACAGAAAACAAGAATTTGTTGATGACTTTGTCTGTTTCTCTTTCCCCCTGTTTCATGGAAGATTTGAGGTAATAGAAGTTCATGTGGCTGGTGAGTCACAACCAACAATCACTGTACTCAATACACAGTATACATATATTTTGGTATTTTCTATCTCCCAGAGAAAGTTGCATCATTTTCTCATTTTCAAAAACTTTCCCAGACCACTCCCTTAGTAAAATCTGTTATAGGGCTCTTAGCCATTTTGTGGTCAAGGCTCTGTCCCTCGTGCAGTGTGCTAGTCCCAAAACACGCTTCAGTAAACTCAGAACAAAGTTGGGCTACCCTCAGAAGCCCCCACTCCCTTTCTTCTCTCCCTCTCCATATTGGAACTCAAAAGCCTAAATGATTAAATGCTGCAGGGTTTGTTGTTGGTGATGAGCAGCTGCAGCATAGAAATCGGCAAGGGAAACCTGGAGTTTCTGGCACTCGTCTTGGGAAACACCCAGACCTGCAGCCTGGTCCTCTCCCACTGCCCTTGTCTTGCTGTTGCTACCTGAGGTTCATCCCTGGCCACGTGCGTCTCTTGGTTCCCTCCATGCCAGCCAGAGAGATCCCTCCTCTCCTCTGCTGCCTGCCAGCCTGCCTGCCTGCCGGAGGGGACATCTGCAGCCTGAGCTGCTCAGGGGATGTCTTCTCTGGTGCTTCGGTTGCGGTGTGCCGGGTGAGGAGCCAGGGAAGGCTGGGGAGCACACAGGCACCAGCAGCCCAGCTGGCGGCAGGGGAGCTCTGTCCTTCGGGTGCAGGGACAGGGCATCCAGAGCTGCTCTGGGCTGCTGACAGTCAGATTGT